>JARQOD010000002.1:350445152-350477126 GCA_033576555.1 Oophaga sylvatica | reverse complement strand
TTGGGTTAGGGCTGGAGTTAGAATTGGGGTTTTTTCGCTGTTTAGGCACATCAGGGGCTCTCCAAATGTGACATGGCGTCTGATCTCAATTCCAGCCAATTCTGCGTTGAAAAAGTCAAACGGTGCTCCTTCACTTCTGAGCTCTGCCATGCGTCCAAACAGTAGTTTATCCCCACATATGGGGTATCAGCGTACTCTGGACCCCAAGAGTTATTGTGCAATTTGTCCTATTTCTTCTGTTACCCTTGGGAAAATAAAAAACTGGGGGCGAAAATATCATTTTTGTACAAAAAAAAATATTTTTTTGTTTTTACGGCTGTACATTATAAACTTCTGTGAAGCACTTGGGGCTTCATAGCGCTCACCACACATCTAGATAAGTTCCTTGTGGGATCTATTTTCCAAATGGGGTCACTTGTTGGGTATTTCCACTGTTTAGGCGCATCAGGGGCTCTCCAAATGCGACATGACGCCCCCAGACCATTCCATCAAAGTCTGCAATCCAAAACGTCACTACTTCCCTTCCGAGCCCCAACGTGTACCCATAAAGTAGTTTTCTCCCACATATTGGGTATCAGCGTACTCAGGACAAATTGGGCAACAACTTTTGGGGTCCAATTTCTCCTGTTACCCTTGTAAAAATAAAATATTGGGGCGAAAAAATCATTTTTGCAAAAAAAAAAAAAAGATTTTTTATTTTTACGGCTGTGCGTTATAAACTTCTGTGAAGCACTTCGGGGTTCAAAGTGCTCACCACACATCTAGATAAGTTCCTTGTGGGGTCTATTTTCCAAAATGGGGTCACTTGTGGGGGGTTTCCACTGTTTAGGCACATCAGGGGCTCTCCAAATGCGACATGAGGCACCCAGACCATTCCATCAAAGTCTGCAATCCAAAACGTCACTACTTCCCTTCCGAGCCCTGACGTGCGCACAATAACTTTTGGAGTCTTGTTACCCTTGGAAAAATAAAAATTGGGGTGAAAAGATCATTTTTGTGGAAAAAATATTATTTTTAAATTTTACGGCTCTACGTTATAAACTTGTGTGAAGCACCTGGGGGTTCAAATTGCTCATCAAAAATCTAGATAAGTTCCTTAGGGGGTCTAGTTTCCCAAATGGGGTCATTTGTGGGGGGTTTCCACTGTTTAGGCACATCAGGTGCTCTCCAAATGCAACATGGCATCCAAACTCAATTCCAGCCAATTTTGGTTGGAAAAAGTCAAATGGTGCTCCTTCCATTCCGAGCACTGCCGTGCACCCAAACAGTGGTTCCCCCCCACATATGGGGTATCAGCGTACTCAGGACAAATTGTACAACAACTTATGTGGTCCAATTTCTCCTGTTACCTTTGGGAAAATAAAAAATTAGTGACTAAAAGATAATTTTTGTGGGAAAAAAATAGGATTTTTTATTTCATGCCCGGGCATTATAAACTTGTGTGAAGCACTTGGGGGTTCAAAGTGCTCACCAAAGATCTAGATAAGTTCCTTAGGGGGTCTAGTTTCCAAAATGGGGTCACTTGTGGGGGGTTTCCACTGTTTAGGCTCATCTGGGGCACTGCAAACGGAACATGACCCCCATTAACGTCTGCATTCCAAAACGTTACTACTTCCTTTCCAAGCCCTGCCGTGCGCCCAAACAGTTTTCCCCCCCACATATGGGGTATCAGCGTACTCAGGACAAATTGGACAACAACTTTTGGGGTCCAATTTCCTTGGGAAAATTCAAAAATTTGGGACTAAAAAATCATTTTTGTGGAAAATTGATTTTTTTTTTCACACCCAGGCTTTATAAACTTTTGTGAAACACTTGAGGGTTCAAAGTGCTCACAACAGATCTAGATAAGTACCTTAGGGGGTCTAGTTTCCAAAATGGTGTCACTTGTGGGGGGTTTCCACTGTTTAGGCGCATCAGGGGCTCTCCAAACGCGACATGGCATCCAATCTAAATTCCAGCCAATTTTAGTTTGAAAAAGTCAAACGTCGCTCCTTCCCTTACGAGCTCTACCGTGTGCCCAAACAGTGGTTTTCCCCCACATATGGGGTATTGGCGTACTCAGGAGAAATTGCATAACAACCTTATCTGTCCATTTTCTCCTTTTACCCTTGTGAAAATAAAAAAAAGTTTGTAAAAGATAATTTTTGTGGCTAAAAAGTAAAATATTCATTTTTTCCTTCCACGTTGCTTTAGTTACTGTGAAGCACCTGAAGGGTTAATAAACTTCTTGAATGTGGTTTTGAGTACCTTGAGGGGTGCAGTTTTTAGAATGGTGTCACTTTTGGGTATTTTCTGCCATATAGACCCTCAAAGTGACTTCAAATGTGAGGTGGTCCCTAAAAAAAATGGCTTTGTAAATTTTGCTGTAAAAATGAGAAATCGCTGGTCAACTTTTAACCCTTATAACTTCCTAACAAAAAAAAATTTTGGTCCAAAATTGTGCTGATGTAAAGTAGACATGTGGGAAATGTTATTTCTTAACTATTTTGTGTGATATATTTCTCTGTTTTAAAGGAATAAAAATTCAAAGTTTGAAAATTGCAAAATTTTAAAAATTTTCGCCATATTTGCGTTTTTTTTCAAAAATAAACGCAAGTTATATCGAAGAAATTTTACCACTATCATGAAGTACAATATGTCACGAGAAAAAAATCTCAGAATCACGAAGATACGTTGAAGCGTTCCAGAGTTATAACCTCATAAAGAGACAGTGGTCAGAATTGTAAAAATTGGCCCGGTCATTAACGTGCAAACCACCCTTGGGGGTGAAGGGGTTAAATGCCGTCTTCCATTCATCCCCGTGCTTAATGCGAATAAGGTTATATGCCCCCCTGAGGTCAAGCTTGGTAAACCAAGTAGCGTCTTTAACCCTGGAAAACAGGTCAGAAATCAAGGGTAACGGATATTGATATTTCACAGTAATATTGTTCAAAAGACGATAATCAATACACAGCCTTAATGAACCATCCTTTTTGGCCACAAAGAAAAAACCGGCACCTAAGGGTGAAGAGGATGGTCTGATATGACCCTTCTCCAATGACTCCTTGATATAAGACCGCATAGCGTCATGTTCAGGTACAGACAAGTTAAAAAGGCGACCTTTAGGGAATTTACTACCAGGCACTAATTCAATAGCGCAGTCAAAGCTCCTATGGGGAGGCAAGGATGCAGATTTACTTTCGCTAAACACATCAGAAAAATCAATCAAAAAGTCAGGAACATCCTGAGCCTGGGGGGAGGCAGAAAAAACAGGAGTGTTGGTATTAACACATTGGCAGCCCCAACTGGTTACAGACACAGATTTCCAATCCAAAACAGGATTATGAGACTGTAACCAAGGGAAACCCAGCACGATAATGTCATGCAGATTATACAGAACCAAAAATTTGCAGCTCTCCTGATGATCAGGTTCAACCCTCATTATCACCTGAGTAGAGAACTGAGGTTTATTCTCAGCCAAAGGGGTAGAATCGATCCCCAGTAGGGGAATAGACTTCTGTAGGGGTATCAAGGGAAACCCGCAACGTTTAGCAAAATCAAAATCCATCAGGTTAATAGCTGCTCCAGAATCAACGAAAGCCTGAGCAGAAAATGAGGACAGAGAGCATATCAGAGTGACAGTTAATAAAAACTTAGTCTGAACACTACCCAAGACAACTGAGCGTGCAAAACGTCTTCCCCGCTTAGGGCAGACTGAAATAGCATGAGAGGCATCACCACAGTAGAAACATAACCCATTGCGCTTTCGAAACTCATGACGCTGTGCCCCAGAAACCACTCTATCACACTGCATGGGTTCAGAAGCAGGTTCACAAGGCAACACTATTCCACGCATACTTCTCCGCTCACGCAAACGTCTGTCAATTTGAATCGCTAATGACATAGAATCATTGAGACCAGAGGGGATAGGGAATCCCACCATAACATCCTTTACATTATCTGACAGACCCTTCCGAAAAAGGGCTGCCAAAGCGTCGTCATTCCATTTGATCAGGACTGCCCACCTGCGGAATCTCTGACAGTATAACTCAGCGTCATCAAGCCCCTGATTTAATGCCAACAAGGCTTTTTCAGCTTGATCAGTGACATTAGGCTCATCGTACAATAACCCCAAGGCCTGAAAAAATGCATCAACATCACTCAAAACAGGATCCCCAGGTGTCAGGGAAAAAGCCCAATCCTGAGGATCGCCGCGCAGGAGAGAGATGACAATTTGAACCTGCTGCTCTGCGTTCCCTGAGGACTTAGATTTTAAGGCAAAAAACAATTTACAATTATTTTTGAAATTCAGAAACTTGGCTCGATCCCCCAAAAACAAATCTGGCATGGGAATCCTAGGTTCCACAACAGGCAACCTGGCAAGATAGGTAGCAATACTCCGAACCTCAGTGGCAAGCTGATCCACACGGCCAGACAACTGTGCAAACTCCATTGAGAGAAAAAAAAAATCCTCCCCAGCACCCAGAGATACAGAGGGAAAAAAAATGCAACAAACAGAAAAATATCTCTGACAACTCTGACAACCTTTTTTTTTTCTTTCACAATATTTTTCCCTTCTGTGAGTACCATATAATTTTCAGTTTTGGCCGGTGATACTGTTATGATTTGGTAGCTGAGGAGTGCAGGTAAAAAAGGCAATACACCAGAGCAGTTTCAAACTATGAGATTGCAGTACCCTGACTAACCACCACAACTAGAGGCAGCCGTGGAGCATTCCTACGTTGGTCCTAGACGCCTCGTCACAGCCTGAGAAACTAACTATACCTAAAGATAGAAAGAGGAAAGCTATCTGCCCCGGAGCAGATCCCCAAAGAACATAGAAAGCCCCCAAACATGTAATGGCGGTTAGACAAGAAGAAATACTGACACAGACAGAAAATAGTATGAGCAAACGTTGGGGCCCAAACTATCTAAATAGAAAAGTATAGGAAGGGCACTTACTGCAATCCTAAAAAACCCTGAAAAGCACCAACTCTACTAATTTCAAAAACACCTGAGATCACACGACCTCTACCACCTAAATTAGTTCTCTGGTGTAACAAAATCAAAACAGCAGCCACTGAAAAAACTGGAAAAAGCAAATGTACAAAACATCAGTGGCTGAACTAAACTGAGAGGGCAAAAGCCCCCGGAGGGGACCCTGAAGGCCCCCACAGAAGTGTAGGACAAAATGCAAAAATCAAGCACAAAAACAAAAAGAAGAAAATGTCTTATCTGTTAGCAGGAGATGCAGACACGACACAGCAGGCTACAAAGGAAACAGGAATCAAGGATTGAGACCAGAACAATTGATCACCGGCAACCCTGATGGGAAGGCGACTCCCTTATATAAGACCAGTCAGTAACACCTGATTCCCAATCCTCACAATCTTCACTGGACAGTCCAGTACCGCTTGTAACCACCAGAGGGAGCCTCTGCTCAGAACTCATCTCAAGTCCATTCACAACAGGAAACATGGGCAGCATGTCCATATCATTACACGTCCGTATTTGGTCAGTATTTTTCATTAGTGTTTGTATAACCAAACCAGGAGTGCAACTTACAGAGGAAAATCTATGATTGAAAGGTTTACACCTGTTCTGTGTTTTGGAGACACTTGCTTTGGCGCACAAATATTTATGAAAAACTGATCAAAAATACTAATGTGTGAATGAAGCGTAAAGGAAATCTGTCACCATCCAGTTACTCACCGATATTGGTAATCTGCAGATAAACAGTGTTTAAATCATGTTAGGTTGGATTACTATGAGGGAGAAAATTAAGTTTTGCAGGGAACTGTTACTTAGCTCCCAACAATCCCAGATACACTGGGGCTGTCCCGATTTGAGCGGGCAGTCCAGTTCCAGATGTTCCACTTCCACTCACTCTCTCTGTCCATGCGATGTCCTCATCACTTCATAGATCCGTCTCCTCAGAGGACACAGCCGGCATCTCTGCTCTGAACACAAGTACATCAATCTAAAAAAAAACAATTATACTCTTTCCTTTTTATCTGGTCTCTGGCAACTGAACCTACAATCTGTATCATTGCAGGCAACAGCTAAAGGTATGATATCAAGGAGGAGAAGGAGAGTCGCTGGTGACCAAAATTGATAGTATGAAAGGTAAATATTTATTTATAACATTACATAAGTAACACAAGAATAAATAACATGAACAATGAAATCACATATATAGGACATGTGCAGATATAGGGAGAACAAACTCCTAGCGGTTAGGCAAATATACATATGTGGCATCAATAGTAATTAAACACATTGCAGCTCATAATGCATCAGATATATCAAAATCCCCAAAAAAAGGGTAAAGAGGTGACAGAGCTATAGACAAGATTACCACACAAGATAGAGCATGTTCCACAGGACAAAGCGCTTAAGTAGTAAGGCCAATAGACGTCAGTGCATTGCTGGCCATATCTAATAAAGAACCATGCTCACCAAATAAAGTAATAAATGCCGCACTAGGAGGGATCACCCCATAAAGGAGATGCCACCCCCGACGTACGTTTCGTGGCACGCCTGCCACTTTCTCAAGGGGATGTGTTACCCACATTTCTCCCTATATCCATGCAGCTGTATTTGATGCAGCTAAAGGTATGAGCCTCAGCCTGCACTAACAAGTTAGAATTTTCTATACTTGAATCTGCATTGTGAAATCATAGGCAGATTGTACTGATACATGGAGATACATTTCTATACTCCAATGCATCTATGTCCCTGCATTCTAGAGGGATAATAAAAGTCAGATTTTTTTTTCTTCCTATAAAATTAGTAAACAATAATGAAAAACTATTACAAAAATGCCATTTTTAATGTGCTTTTTATAAAAAAAATAATTAAAATCAACAAGTAACAAACATATTTGGTGACCCTGTAATCGTAAATACAGTGATCAGAATATTTATGGTGATCGGTAGACGTCTGCTCTATGTCCCTCACTGCTACCGCTCCCTTTGACATTGCCTCCTTGTAATATAAAAATTATTGGTAAATGGGGGTGGCCTGGAGTGTGGCTAGGGGTGCAGCCAAATTATGCTTGTTTTCTGGCAAAAAATAAAGCCAAAATAATGGCACATTTAGTTCAGTAAATCCTTTCTATTCTTTTTAATCTGAAATGTGATTTACTTCCATTAGGAGAAATTGGAGGAAACGATTTGCCCATTGTATTCTTTGAAATAGTGAACTGAAGAATTGATGAATCAGGAGAAACAATTCACACATTTCTACCCTAAAGTTCATCAAATTGATTCTTAACAGCCCCGCTTATCATTATGACCAAAAGTGCACTGCAATAATTTTTTAATGTATAGGCACAAACAGATGGGTCTATTAGGAAGAGAACGGGTCTGCAGACATTACTTTCACCTGGCTCTTCTTGAAAGAAGGAGGCATTAAATGCATTCTGAATGCTAAACTAACACAAGGATTGTATTTGCCACTTGATGACACTGAATGGCATGAGATATTTGTGACCTCAAAGGTAAGAGTAAAGCACCTGCTAAGTGCAGTACAAGGTCAGGTGCCTGTGTAGTACCTTATAAAAAAGGCTGAACAATATTTCCAGGCTGAAAGTACCCTTACAATTTAGAGTCTTCATTGAAGAGGCAAGTCAGAGAGGGCAAGCTCCTGAATTTAATAAACAATGGGATCTAGACAACATTGACCTTGCAGTCAAAACAAAGGACAATACAAGGTGAGAGCAGAAATGGTCATTAACATCCTGAGAAATTATTGCTTTTTCAAACCAGAGATTTCAAAATAAAGATAAATCAGAAGTTCTTATTTTATGATCGTCAGCACGTTAAAATGATTTCTACCTTTTTTTAAACATTTTGAAGATGATTTTATAGCATTTAACTATGTTATAGATCAGGATAGCAATAATTTTGGCCTGAGACCCGCATTTTCTGATTGTGCTTCTTCAAGTGTCAGAAATAACATTTTAGATGCTTAACATGCTAAAGGCCCCAATACAAATTAGGTTAACATCAGCTGAACCTGCTGATATCAACAGGTTCAGGTGTATTGGTGATGTTTGGAGATATAAGGATTCAGACTGCCGATTCATTTGTTCTCGGCGAGAGAATCTGCCGCCAGCGGAGTAAGCGCTCATGTGTATGGTGCAGTGGGTAGCGATAGCATTAGCTACAAATTATAATGTGAGGGGCTCACAACAGTTTTCAGAGCTGTACAGTGGTCTGTTCATAACACATCATTTTTTAAGTAACAGACATTTTTATTTGAATAGCATTATTAATAATAAGTGCACTTCATTGACGTGATTAATGAACGGGAATGTCTGCTGGAACTTTTTTATGTCAGGATACTTTGCTGGTGCTTTTAATAATGGGTACAATCCTTTAGTACTATAAATAATGAGTGCAGTCTTCTGGCACTGATAATATTGTTCTCTGCTTAGACTAAATAGCAGGTACTATGCATGCATTATTAATAAAGGGGGCATTATGCTGGCGCTATTAGTTATAGGTTCTTTTTGCTGGCACTAATTACTATGGTGCACTTTACTTGCATTATTAAAGGGTTAATACCAAAATAGTAAGTTAGCCCCATGAAGAAGATAGTGGCTAATTTATTGATTTCTAGAAGTCCATCAAATTTGGCCTCTGCTGTTTTCATTGTCTATAGGACAGTCAGATTGAAGAGGGGAACTCTGCTGTCACTGATAATACTGACAATCTGCTTCCTTTTAAGCCTCCTTCACACGTCAGTGTCTCCGATATGTGTGGTCACAGTTTCCACACATACCGGGGACACTTACACATGTAGACCCATTGATATATCATGTCTGCACATGTCAGTGTGTTTCCATATCCGTGTGTCAACAGTGTGACATGTACCGGCACCTTGGAAAAGCAGTATAGTTAGCGCTGTTCCCAGGCACAGGGGCTAAGTGCAGCTGTCAGCATTGTCGCTTGGTCTCCCTGTGATCAGCGAGACCAGGCGATGCTGATGAGACTTGTAGTCAGCATCGCCGTCTGTGTATAAAATAAATAATTGAATAATAAAATGGTGTTGGGTCCCCCATAGTTTTCATAACCAGCTGAGGGAAAACTGATGGCTGGGGGCTGATGTTAATATTCTGGGATGGGGTCAATATCCATAAAGGCTCCCAGGTTATTAATATCAGCTCACAGCTGTTTGCCTACCCTTTACTGGGAGACCCCTCAAAAATTACATGGGGACCCCCTATTTTTACTAACCAGCAAACAGACAGCTACGGGCTGATATTAATAGCCTAGGAAGGGACCATGGATATTGGCCACTTCCCAGGCTAAGAACATCAGCCCTCAGCCCCCCAGAAATGGCACATCCATTAGATGCTCCAATTCTGGTGCTTAGCCTCCGCTTTTCCCACTTGTCCTGGTGCGGTGGCAAGTGGGGTAATAGTTGTGGGATTGATATCAGCTGTTTTATGTTTGCTGATATCAAGCCCAGGGTGTTAGAAATGGAGAGGTGTCTATCAGACACCCCCATTACTAACCCCATAGTAAATTGGCTGGCATTAATCTGATGAACATGCAAAATGCTCATTCATTAGGGCAAATGTTTTTTAAACTTTTTACTGATGTTGTTGTCCAGCACATACAATAGATGTATTGGTGATAGTCTAGGTCAGGGGTCTCAAACTTGGCTGGGTATGTGGCCACACATAGAAAAAATGTAATGTTCCCCATCCAGGTCAACATCTTATAGTAACGTGCCCAAACTAGACTTCATCTTATCATAATGTCCCCATCTTATTGTAATAGCCCATCCTGATCAACATTTTGTAGTAATGTCCTCATCCTGGTCCCCATCTTTTAGTAATGTTCCTCATTCTGGTCAGCATCTTATCGTAACGTGTCCAAGCTAGATTTCATCTTACAATAATGTCCCATCTTATAGTAATGTGCCCATCCTGGTCCCCATCTTATAGTAATGTTCCTCCTCCTGTTCAGCATCTTATAGTAATGTGCCCAAACTAGACTTCATCTTATAATAATGTCCCCATCTTATAGTAATGTGCCCATACTGATTCCCATCTTGTAGTAATGTCCCCATCCTTGTTCCTATCCTGTAGTATAGTAATGTCGTCCCATCCTGGTCCACATCTTATAGTAATGTACCCTCCTCTCCCTCAGTGAACATCGTCCTCTTCTCCTCTGTAGCGAGGGAGGCACATGGCAGTGACATCACATGCTGCCCGAATCAGCACGCCAACATCAGCTGACTGCTTCTGACCACTATTGCGGTGCAGAGAGCTAATGTCTGCTCCGCAATACATTTCACTTGAATGTGCGTCTTAGTACGCACATTCAACTGAAACTAAATGCTGACGCCGATTGCCCACAGGACCAGGTCGTGATCATCTCAGGATCTCTGATTCCGGCGGGCCGCATGAAGCAGCCTCATAGGACACATGCAACCCACGTGCTGCGTGTTTGAGGTGTAGGTGAAGAAAACTCATGTTTGTCTGTGTGTGTTTCAATATTTCGGACACTTCAGGGTACCACTTAGCTTCAACTGTCTCTTCTAGAATACTGATGATTGGGTAAGAAAAAGTACACTATGTATTAATGCACATTAATTAATGTAGATAACAATGGTTGACAAGTGCTGGGTTCACCAAAAACTTAACGACACTACAAAAAGTTTATTTTTGTATATAGAAAAGAGAAAGAAGTTAGAGTTCTGAAAGGTTGATTTCCATTACAGAAAAACTCCTGAGGACACTCACTTCTTAAAATGGATCTGATACCAAATTTCACAATGCAAACTGCACACATTATTCAACAGAGCTCTTAAATCTTTTGAGGCTGGCAAACTTACTTTGAAAATTCATTCCTTTTTTCATTCCTGGTTGTTTATTCCTTTTTGAAAATACTGCTAAAATGAACTCTAGCTAAATTCATAACATGCAGAATTTAATATCAGGCGGAGAAAACGTTGCAAAGATTATGCAGCCATTCTGAGATGGCTTATCATAGTAAGTGCACCAGCCTCATCAAGTGCTAGGGCCCTTTTTAATATGAAATGTGTACTGTAAAATCTAATTCACATAGCATCTTTAACTTTTCTATTTGTTGGTTTTCCTGGTACATATTTTATTTAGTTTTGAAAATATGGTATGTTTTAAACAGGGTCCAGGCATGGCACTTTGGAATTGTTTTTGTGTGGATATAATTGCACCCTATAGTTAGGCATTATTGGGACGTGTGATGTCTTTTAGTTTTTCACATTTCATTTCACACGCAACCAGTTTGTCAGCATTTGCTCCTGTGTCACACTGTGTTCCTCCTCCTCTCTGATGCATTCCTACATGTTCTTTGAGCCTTCTAGTGTGAAAGATCCAGCTTCTATGTTTATATGACTGATTTCTAAAATAAGTTGTTTGCTAAAACAGATGGAAGTTATTTCCTTTACAAAGAACGCTTGCTGCCTGACATATTTCACGTACTAAACTCAAACATGATGAAAACTATTTTTGCACCATTTCTATGTCACATAGTAATTTGTAAGAATGTATATTTTGAAATGAACACTGCTTAAAACAGTTTCGTGAAAATCTAGTTGCTTACAAAAAGAAGTGATTTTAATGAAATATAAAGCACCTGCTGTGAAAAAGAATTTGTCCCTCATCCTATTTTTTCCATTTTTGCTCATTTGTCACATTTACGCTAGATCTTTCAGATCATCCAACAAATTTAAATTTAAGAAAAAGACAACACAAGTAAGCACAAAACAGCCTTTAAATTCTCATCCCATTTATTAAAAATAAGTATCTAGTCAGACATACATTATCTATGTGAAAAAGTAATTGCCTTTCTAAACAATGCTGTGGATGAAATTGGGCCCACTCTTTTTTGCAGAATTGTTGTAACTTGTCTCCATTTGAAGGTTTTTTTTGTGCATGACCTGCATGTTTAAAGTCCTGCATCAGCACCTTTATGTGAGTCTTTGACTCTAAAACCTTAATCTTGTGTATTTTGAGCCATTCACAGATTGAATTTCTTGTGTGCTTTGGATGATCTGCTGAATAACCCAACTTTACATGACATTTAGGTCACAAAGTAATGGGCAGGACATTGCCCTTCAGTAATTTATAATAGAGAGAAGAATTCATGGTCTATCAGTTAAGACTAGTTGTCTAGGTCCTGCAGAAGTAAAGCAGTCTCACAACATTACACTAACACCGCCATGTTTCATTATTAGTATGATATTTTTATAGTGGAAAGCGATGTTATATTTACACCAGATGTAACAGGATCCATGTCTTCAAAAGAGTTCCAGCTTTGATACTTCAGTTCACAGAACACTACAGCTCGAAGGTTAATCATCTAGATGATGCATTTTGGTCAAATGAGAAAAGAGTCTTCGTGATCTTTTTGGTCAGCAGTGGTTCGTACCTTGCAACTCTTCCATGGATTCCATTTTTGCTCATTGTTCACACTTCATGGATAAGTTGTCCCTTTTGATGAAATTGTGTTAGTCCAGATAATTTTGGATAGGTCCACCACTGTTCTTCTTTTGTGGATAGTGGCTATTACTGTATTTTGCAGCAGTCTCAAAGCCTTAAAGATGTATTCTCTAGTTTGAAAGTTAACCCCCATTTATAAGATTTGGGAAACTTTCCCAATTGCTCAGGGTTCGACCATTGGAACCCCCATCAATCCTAAGAACTGGGGTTCTGAACAACCCCAAGTGAATAGCGCTGATGTCGATCATGTCCACTGCCAATTCATTTATTCTCAATTGGACCCTGAATATAGCTGATTGGTCTTTGGCACCCCTATAACAATGAATGAATAAATGAATTAACATGCACCAGTGCACATGATCGACATCTGCTTCATTTGCACAGAGGTGGTTATAGCCCCGGTTCTCGGTATTGGTGAAGATCCCAGCAGTTGGACCCCCAGCGATTGGGTAGTTGCTTCCTATTCCTATGGACAGGTGATAACTTTCGAACTTGACAATTCCGTTTTAAGTTCCTGGTTCAATTACATTGTTTTTCATCTGTATTTCAACCTTTTTAGAACATGGCATCATGTGCTGCTTTTTGAGAATATCTAGTCTGCTTCACATTGCCAGAAAGTGTATGTTTAAGTGATGCTTGGATTCAACAGGTCTGTCATTAGTCATGACTGGGAATGGTTAATAAAATTAACCCAAATATCTATTGAACTTGAGTTTACCTGGGTTATCTGTGTCTAATATTAAAAGTAGTTTAATGATCAGAATAGATTGTAACAATATGCCAAAACAGGAGAACAAGGAAGTACTCTAGGTTCACCCTAGAACATAAATCATTAGACTTAACTTTAGCCATAAAGTCTGAGGAACACACATATATAACTGAACACTGTATCAATTGGTCCTAGAGACATTTCAATGAACTTTAGTAGGCAAATCCTCTGCAACAGTGGTTCAGGACTTGAGGACCTATGAAGAATTGATTCAGTTTTTTTAATAGGATAACCTCCTTAGGCTAAAGCACTGTGGTGACATCTGTTGGCTGCCACACATTATTGAAGTAGTTGTCCCATCTGGACATGTTTGTCAACTCCTTTCAATAGTCCCTATTAGGGATGTGAACCTCATAGATTGGGGTCTCTGTTTAGATTCCCCCTCTATGCACTAGAGAACTTTGGAGAGAGTACCTCCCAATGTGAAGGAATCTAAGCCATGTGAACACACCATAAATGTTCTCTCCCTCATTCACGGACGTGTAGTGGAAAGGAAGTCAGAATCTTTTGGAAGCTTCATCTTTTAAGCACCATGGACAGTTGCCCAGGTTAAACTTTGCTGATGATTTTGAGACTGCACAATGTGTAAGCATTTATGGGTTAGAATTCCAATTCTAAAAGATCTAATCTAGGTATTTCCTTGTAATCTAAACATTTTAAATAATTGTGAAGAAAATGATTCTTCTTATTATAATTATTAGTTTTTAAAGTAGTTAACATCTGCTGTTATTTGACTATACAAAAAAATCATGTTTTATCGTGGTTCAGATTATGCCAACAGTAGAAATAATTTATCAACTGATATCCAAGTACATCATTTTTAAATGATTTTTAAGCATTAATTAAACTTTTATTTTTGGTTAAAAGATAACTTTCACCTTCTCTATTTGCTTACTTGGTGTGTTGTTGTTTTGTCCACAATAGTGGAATCATCTTGAAGCAATGAGTTCAAGGATCGGTGGTGAACACAATGGTTATGAGTTATTGGGATTGCTGTGGAAGCAAACCCGTCTCTTATCTCAACACACATTCAAGATACTGCTCGGCCTCTCCTCTCTTTACACTGCAGCTTTGACTTTTGTTAGATTACTAAGTCCATGATGAGATACTAAAAATTTCAGCGGAGAGCCTATTTTCACTACAGTAATGACAGAGTGATTATAACCTGCAAGCCACTTAACAACAGTTAACATGAAAAGATCAGGAAATTCCAACTGGGTTTGTTAAAAATCTGATTAACATTTCATTGTATTCCATATTTCAGTTTTCTAAAGCTAAACAGTTAGATACATGTAGAAAGATAATACAAAAGTATATTTGAATTATAGATCCACATGCAAAAAAAAGAATACTTTCCTAATTTGGTTTTATTTTCTCAGTAGGAATAGTTAAACGTGTGACATTTCTCCAAAGTTACTTTTTTAAGCATACCATTTGATAGTATTACCAGTTCTTATTTTTATTATTGCATTCATGTCCACAGTACAGTAAATGACTGAGTTGAATACTGTCCTGCATTGTTTTGTTTGTGGTCTAATCTCACTCCCCTCCTCCTCATAATATCCTCATCCAGACTGTGCTTCTTTTTCTACTCCCCCCTACCTCCTGCTGTTTTTACTTTGCCCCCCAGTATTCCAGTTCAGATTTGCAGACATTCCAACTCTCAAATGGCAGCTGGGAGCTGGATATTTTCCCATGAGATGTGCAGGTGAAGGGTGGGAGAGGGTCAGACCCTCGGAAGGATGCCATCTGTCCCCCTCTCTCTTGGTGTCTGGTGGGGAGGGGAATTTCACAGCATCGCCCTCCATAGTGCCAGTCCAAGCGTGGCAAATCAACAAGAACTGTCATCCGAAAGCAAATTCATTTGTCAGCATGGCACACCCCCAGTATGGACCCTTTCAATGCCAAATATCTTTTTGCAAAAATGCAGTCCATCTGACCAAACAGCTCCCATCTTACATGCTTTGATGCACATCTTGATGCACCTTTGATTTCTAATGTCTCTTATGTCACGCTTATGTCCTTAGAATATGATTTTTTACAGGGCATGATTCATTTTATTATCTCCTTCTTTAGGCATGATTGCTATAGTATGGCCCCTTTCTCAAGCTCAATCACGACAGGTCTATTTGATAAAAAAAGATCTAGATTTGCCTTCAACATATTATTAGAGGGATGTTTCATTAGGTCATTAGTTTGTGGTATGCTATTTTCCTTCCCTGATCGGCACTTGGATGTAATTGCCCTAAGTAGTAATAAGAATTGGTGCTTTTCACAGATTTCCAAGACTCTGATTCTCTGACAGTGCTTCATGAGAAAAGCAATTGAAATCAAGCACTCTATAAGAGATTCCATGTTCTGGAGATTTTTGATGTGCTTTGCATCCACTTCAAGCTCCAGGTGCATACAAGACACAGATTCCATTTCATTCATTTATTTTTACAAATAACGGAAAAAGTAAATTTCCTTTCTTTACTTTGCTTAACTCCACATGCAACATTATTTACTTATGTTAAATCCTTAAAAAATATGATTTCCAACAGGATAGGAGAAGTGATTACTGATGTGAATCCCTGGACAAATCTGGTCTATTTTTTTGTGTTTTTCTATTTATTTTTTTTGTATTGTTTTTATGGAACTGACTTAAAAGAATCTAGGATTAAAACTAAAACCAGCAATCTAGAACAACGAGGTGTAGGTCCAAGTGGAGGAAGAAGTGGACATTTTGGTGTAGTTGGAAGAGGCATGGGACGAGTAATCGAACACTGTTTTTGTTGTATTTGTTTTTAATTTTTTTAAGTGTTTTTCATTTTTTTTCATTCTTTTATGGAACTGACTTAAAAGAACCTAGAATAAAAACTAAAACTAACAATCTAGAACCCGGAGGTGTAGGTCAAAGTGGAGGAAGAGGTGGACGTGGCAGTGCAGGTAGAAGAGGCAATGGAGGAGTAATCCAACACTGTTTTTATTGTTTTTTTGTGTATTTTTGCTCTTTTTATTTAGGGTTTTTGTAATTTTTTATTATTATTATTATTTCTATGGAACTGACTTAAAAGAAACTAGAATTAAAACGAAAACTAGCAATCTAGAACCAGGAGGTGTAGGTCCAAGTGGAGGAAGAGGTGGGCGAGGTGATGCAGGTGGAAGAGGCAAGATGGGGAGTAATCGAACACTGTTTCTGTTTCTTGTTGTTTTTTTAAAGAGCTGACAAAATAGAACATAGAATCAGCACAAAATAAACTAACAAGCTGCAATCAGGGGTGGAGATCCAACTGGAGGAGGATGTTGTGGACGTGGCGGTGTAGGTAGAAGAGGCAGAGGAGGACGTAATCAAAAGTTTTTTTGTTTTTTTATTTGGGGACAAGGCACCCAAATGTAATGAATGACAAATAGAGTTCAATACTGTCTGTATGCGACTGTTATAGTTGTCTAGTCATCCAAAGGTATGGACAAGTGGATGACTATGATCCAAATTCATTTTAAGGAATATTAGCTTCCCCACATTGGATGCAGACAGGTGGATGCGCCTGTGGGTGATGACACACCCTGCCATGCTAAACACACCAACAGTACACTTGCCACAAGGTCAGCACCTCCAAGGCATAAAGGGCAAGCTCAGACCATATGTCCTATTTGGAGACCCAGACGTTAAATGGGGCAGACCTTTCAGTTAGTATGTGGAGACATGTGGGCAGGTACCCTTCCTCCATGTTGTTGTAACACTGCCTCCTGTTAATACAGAGCATATCAGATGGTGATGCCAGATGTTGTGGCTTGCTGAAAAAGTTTTGCCATATTTTGGCCATGCTTACCCTGCCTTCCGAAATGGTGGCAGTGCCTCAGCTGTGTTGGCGACTTCCTCCTCCGCCTCTGCATTGTTCTTCCACTGAGTCCCCATTGGCAGGTGGGAAAGACTTCAGTAGTTTCTCTACCACATGTGCTTGTATTCAGGCATTTTATGATCCTGCTCCAGTGACGGAAGTAATGATAGTATTTTGTCCTTGTAGTGGGGATCAAGAAGGGTGGCCACTGGTAACAATACGGACAACTATGTATTCATTGATCAGGCACAGCAGCATGAAATGGCTCATGTGTGCCAGGCTGCTCAGAGGCAGTGACAAGTGGTCCTCGGTGGGAGGTGTATTGTCTCTGCCATCTGTATCCCCCCCAACCATGCTCCAATGTTGCCCGTGAGCTACTTTGAGTCTTCATCTGCTGTGAATATGGATGTTCCTTCTCCTCCTCATTCTCACAAACACTCCCTGGCTGTACAGTTGGGAACCTGGCTGTACAGTTGGGAACCTGGCCGCTGTTGGGGCAGTAAACCACCCTCCGAGCCATATGTGGATGACATGCCTGATTAAGGTGTGAACTGACCCCGCTCATCTTCCTCCTCATCCATTATCAAACTAGTTGTGTTTTCTAACAGGCGTATAAGTGGTAGAGTAATGCTGATGATGGTGTCATCAGTGTTGGCCATATCAGCGGAGGGTTCAAAGCAGCGCAACACGGCACACACATGCCATTCTCTCCCTGAGGAAGCCACGTTAGCGTGGCGATACGCGTGGGAGCCTATCCCACACTTTTTTCCTTTTTCATGCTTGTGGCCCAACACACATAAGATAATCTTTTAGGCTCCATACCTACCTTGGGTTGTGGGTGCTTTATTTCGCTGCAATGGTTGGTGGTTTTTAAATTTTCCAAACAGTCTGATTTTTTGGCAACATGACCTTGCATCTTTCACGCACACCACCTCACGGTATGGTATCAGTTCGCCTCTTGGGCCCATATGGTATTGTCTACTATTATAGGTTTATTTATTTTTGAATTATTTTTTGAACTATTCAATTACTTGTGGTGTCCAACATAGTTTATTCTATGCTTGATATATAAATTATTACACAGGTGTGTGTTTTTCCTGTGGCCTCGGCAGTCGAAGTTATCATATTTGTATTTATATTCATTGTCATTCTTGAAATTGTGTGGATGGACATTGCCTATATTATGCAGCATGGCCGACTATAGGTCCTCATTGTTTCTTTTGTGCATGTCTTGGTGTTTATATTTTAAATATTTTTAAGTATGTCTTGCATTGTATGTTTATACACATTGTTTGATACCTGTGAATAAAATTGAATATTTTTACTCTATATGCAATTGAGATGTTCCCTCTATATATGGGCGTGCCTTTTCTTTTGTTTGATTCATTGTTCATTTGGCCCATGGTGAACTCTCTTGCTTTATATTATTGAGTGGTGCCTTCCATTTCTCTTATTCTTAATTGGCACACACATCTCGCAAGGAAGCCTACTTATTGGTGGTGAGCTTTAGAAAAGCCTGCTGTCGTTTCCCCATGGCTGTGGCCCCCAGACTCATTTGCAGGGTCGTTTTTTGAAGAAGCAGTAAAATATTTTACATAGTGAACAAGCAGCCTTCCACAGTAGGAAAAATTATAATTGTGAACAGGTGATTAATGGTAAGGCCATAATTGCTAGGTTCAAAAGGATTTGAAGTAAATATTTGGCAATAGACTATGTGATAAGGCAGTTAGAGAAGAGGTGACTAGGGTTTAATCTTAAAAATATAGCATTTATAAAGTGCAGATACATCTATATTCCAAAATGATTTTATTTTTTTACTTGGGAATAAATGGAGCTATGTCTGTTCTACCAAGTCAAAATTAATGTAAAATATATTATTTTAATAGATACAAGATAATAAGCGTGTAAAAAGTAAACACAACAGGCACAAAATAGGAATAACAGGATAGCCATCAAAGAAAGTCACGTAATAGGGTTTCCAAACACCCCCTATATAGGTATAAGAAATCAGGCACAAGAAATACAATGAAAAGTAACCATGGTGAACCCCAAATGAAGCTGTTGTTAAACATGGTTGCGTTTATTGGGTGAGCCATTACTGCATTATGCTACTATAGCATTCATGTGACCCTTTGTTTTCAGGTTATTGGTTAGTCCAACATGGTAACGCTCTCTTGATTTTTTTCTTTACATATGTATGTTAAGCTTCATTGTTTTTCTTAAAGCCAGTTTCTTATACCTTTATGGGAATTGTTTGGAAACCATCTTGCATGAGTCTCCTTAATGGCTTTACTTGCTAATTTTTTTTTGTGTCTATTTTGTTTACTCTTTTTAACTTGAATCTACTAAAATTGATGTATTTTATATTCATTTTATGAATACCTCAATCCTTCATAATCTCTTACTTCGGTTGTCAATTTGATTCTGTGGCCAATAACACCATTGTAGCACAGATACGGAGCAGCCACTAAACAAAGCTTAGAGCCAATTTTTTTTTATTCGGCCCCGCAGAAGCAGTTACCAGCTGTTAGTGGCGGTGTTGAGTTTTTAACCCTCATTGACCCAACATTGATCTTCAATCTAGCTGTAAAAAACACAAGTCACTCCATAGGGTGGTAAACAGAGATGGGACAAACCCTAACTGGAAAGTTCAGGGTTCGTACAGGACTTCTAGTGTCATGTACCGCACAACGAACATGGACTTCTTACCGTTTGCCCATTTTTTGCTTTTATGGGTCCGGAAGTCTAATAATTCTTGTTGAAAGGTTGCAGTGCAGCCAATCAACAAGCTTTAGGGCTGTGGGCACTTCCGTCTCCATCAAAGCCATGGAAAGTAGTGGCATGGCTGTGATTGGCTGGAGAGTTAAAATGAATAATTAAAAAAAAAGTGGTTCCCTTCCTATCTAGCAGAGGGAAAACAGACAGCTGTGAGCTGGTATTTTTAGACTGGAAAAATGCCAATATCCATGTAGGTGCCCAGCCTATTAATATCAGTCCACAGCTGTCTGATTTACCTTAGCTGGTCATAAAAAAAGAGTGGGCTCTAAAAAAATGACTTGATATCCCCCTGTTTTTAATAACCAACTTAGGCCATGCACACAGCTACAGGCTGATATTAATAGGCTGGTAAGAGGCTATTAGCACAGTAGCAGAGAAATACAGAAAATAAATCTGATAATATTAAATGAATTCAACTATATTGCTCTGTCCAAAAAAAGAATGGCCGACCATTCGATATTAACTCAAAGACATTATATCCATAGATCATGGAATATTAAAATTATTATTAAAATTCAAAGTATAATAGGTAAAAATAAAAATAAAAATTAATGTTAAAAAATCAATAATAGATAAAATATAATAGTATGAGTAATAAAATTGTGGACGAAAATATTATAAAAAACCTTTATTGAATATAGGGTTTAACACAGTACATAAAAAGGCACACCAAATAGCGTTTAACGGTCAGATTATATTCAAAAGAGTATGAGATCATAGGGTACAGCATATATACAATAATTAATTTATGAGCAAAAGCACAAAGGACAAAATTTGAGAAAAAATGAAAAAAATTAATCACATAAAAAATTAGCCGATGATGAAAAAAATATATAAATATGTGACTCACAAAGTGATTTTACAGTGTCTACATAAAGTGCTTGAAGTGCAGTTGTGCAATGTGCAATAATAAATGTGCAAAAAAAGGCTCTCCAAATCACAAGGGAGTAACCCACTATCACAAGTCACACATATGTGCGATTATAGTAACAAAAAAGTGCTAGAGTGCTTTAATTAGCTCACAAATATAAGGGCTGCACACCTCACCGGATATATATTAAGAATTTTAATCCCTCTGCATGTTTGTGTGATAGCAAGTCACACTTTATGTGCAAATATGCAAAAAGGAGGAAAGTGCTTTAGTGCTTACCTAATTCTCAATTATAGAAGCAGCACGTCCCACCTGCTATGTTTTGTAGGGGATAGCAAGCAAAAATACCTCAGTACAGAGACTATAATTTATCCCCCATGCTTAGTAGTGCTTATGCCATAAACATTAGACCAGACCATTAACAATAGTTAGCAACAGACCAGCTTTATTAACTTTTATAAGGGGTCCAATATATTGGTGTGCTAAACGTGCCCCGACGCGCGTTTCAGGTATCTCCTTCATCAGGGGGTACTCAGTTACACCTCTTAGCAATAGATAGGAAACATTTTTTTACTACCAGAGTATACCCTGTTGTGTGCATACTTGTGCATTGTCATTTATATGAGATATATTCGAGGTCATATTTATTTTTCTTTACTTAGCTGGTGTGAATAACTATTGGGCAAGAGATTTTGTGCATATTGATTGCTATTTTGTTGAAAAAAACTCCATATATGCCTAATTTCTGCTACTAAACCATGTTCTTTTATTATGGGATCATGGCATTGGAGCAGTAAATATAATGGCAATGAAATTCACTATTTATAGAGAACTGCAGGTGCTCCATTAGAATTTGTGATTGTTGTGGTCACTAGATTCTTTACCATGCAGCAATGTGGTTACAATCTAAGGGAGAGTCCTACGTCCCTTTTTTCTCATCTTGCATCCTTTTTGTGTATAAATTTTGATTGATTTTATTGCTTATATGTTAATAAAAAATTGGATTTTATATTCAAAAACATTTTTTTTGAGGAATTAATTTTTTTGCTTGATTTAATCCGGGTTATACCTTTGGCTTGGATATGAGGTGTTTATAGCATGGAATGTATGTATTCAGCAATCTGGAGTGTGATGTACTGTCAGCAAAGTCAGGGACATCCGGGTGAAGTAAGGTGCATATATTTTTTTTTATTGCCGGACTCATTTAAAAAATGGTATGTTCTTTTCATCAAGTTCATTAGACCACACTACTGATTGCTGTTTACATGCATTTCATGCATTGCTCATCAATATGTCAGTCCTGGAAAACTCCTTTGATGTATTTCAGAGCAGAGATTTTTTTCCCATGTTAATGATCTCTTTTAGCTGCACAAAAGTAGCTGACGAAAAATCATTCCTCACTGCTATAGTTTAAAGATGACATTTTGCTGTGGCCCAAAAGACCGCTATTCATGGAAGGTTAAAGAATAAGTCAACACAAGCCCTCAGAGGATAAAATTCAAAACATTAGTGGAAATAAGTAGACTCAATTCCATTTTAGCAAAACTCATTTGAATGCAGCAGTCCTCCACTAATAATATTCCTGATTAGCTGTGATATACTCATTTATCGTTTAGAGTTTCAGGCAGTCTCATTGATCTACATGTTCTGACCAAATCAAGAATTGATCTGCTGAGCAGGTAAATCTTTTTAATGATGTGGAGAGAAAAGTTTTACTATCATTTAGAAAGAAACACTATAGAGCAGAGCAGGGTATTTACCATAAATATGTTACTTAGGCTATGAGGATAAGAGAAAGTCGCTGGGATTTGATAAGTATTTGATAAAATGTGTTTTAGATTTTCATTGTGGATGTTATTCATTTCACTATAGATTACTCATAGCTTCACATTCAGTAAGTATATTGTGTGTACAAGCTAGGCCTGGTGCTCTTTTTCATACAATTAATAGCTTTGTTGGAGTATTGAATCGGAAAGTCATCTGCAAGGCATGGTATGATTTTGATTGTGATATGGTACAAGTATTGGTGGGCAGCAGGCAGGAAATGAAGCGCAAACCACCAATGTGGTATAGCAGATCATCTTCCAGCTAGTAAACGAGGCTATGGTGCATCTACCGGTTTAATATTGTTTATGGGAAAAAAAAGATCCTTTTATTCTAATCCTGTACAACCCAGACATTTCCTACCATACATTTCATTATTTTAGATTTCACCAACTTTAACACAATTACTGCAAATCTTGTCTCTAGGGTGACTGGTAAACATTGGTGGAAGAGTCGATTTGCAGATGGGATTCCTGGTGATTCGCTCCTTTCTTCTGGCATCCTTGGTTCTTTTTTTGATTAGCCAGCCTGGCACAACATCATTAAGGTGTGATGCTCATGCATGTCATGTTGCGCCAGGCTAGTTAATCAAAAGAAGAGCCGCAGTTGCCGGAAGGTAGAAAGAAGTTCTTACGGCTCTTGTTCAGTGCCCACAGATTACTAACATAGTCGTTGAACCAGGTCCTGTGAATCGATTTCCACCAAGTTTAATTGGTGGTAGTTCAGTTTTCCATCTTATACACATTTGATAAAATTCATCAGAACTCGGAACCATCTAATGAATATTGGGCCCTCCACCTGTCTCCAACAGAAGAAGACATAATAATCAGTGGGAATTCATTCAATTGATCCATTTGTTCAGCTATAAGATAATCCACTTCCAGATGATTCTGGCAGCAGATCATTACATTTAAAACACAGGATCACTAGCACGATCCAAATATCCTTATATATGGATGAGTCAGAAAGGGTGGCTGTTGTCCACACAATTATTTGGCCGACAGCTATGTAATGTTTATAACCAGCTTTCGACAGGACCAGTAAGGTTGCGTAGCATCAGAGAATCACCTTTGTAATTGATCTGATTGTACATCTGATGCTAACAATCATGGTTTTCCAGTTTTATTGTACTGTAGTTTAAAAAGGATGATTACAGCTTATTTGTTTCATTTCTGGGTCTTCTCACTGTCACCTCAGCAGGCAGGTAGGTAAGAATATTTGCATGGCTATGCGCATATTTATATTCATTTTCCTTGTCTAAGACTTTGATGAATGAGCTCTCTCTATACATTGCCTGTGAATACATAGTCACTTTGTCATTTAGGCTGAAAAACGATACAAGTTCAACCATTTACTTTCTGATGACCCTATTGTGTTGAATCAAAAGGAGGTGAAAAGGAATGCATTTCATTTGACTCCGAAATTACAATTTGAATTTTTGCTAAACCAACATCTCTACATACAATATCCTGGTATATTATGATTTGTTAAAATGACACCAATTTTGTTATTCACAAGTTCAGCAGGTAATGAATGCATCATCATGTTTAAGGCTGCCAATAATAATTACATTAATGAAAATCACAGATTATTGTCTTGATTCTGGCAGATATTCTAGAAAATCTCATTCGTTGGATAGTTCTTCCTATAACAAAATTATCTAGTAACACAATGAGGATTTTAAAGTAGGTGACTAACATTTGCTAAAAAGAAGTTTTATAACTAGGCTGTACAACACAGAAATGGATTATGTTAAATGCATTATTAACTTTATGTAACTGTCAAATATGAGCACTGGACAATCTTTCTGGATTCCCAAGAGGGTATTTACCAAAAAGATTGGGGATATTAAGAATACTCTGTTATCCCCATTCCACAAATGATTTATGATTGATCCTGGATTTTGAAAACAACAGAGGGTAGACACAGGTCAACGAGATACCAAGTATTTCTACCTGCTCCATTTAGTTAAACCGCATGTCCACTACTTGGAAGATCCTACTACAATCAGAATGTGTAAAAACACAACACTTGATACTCACCTCCAGTTTCAGCACCATTCCAGCGGTGTCGGCACTCATGCTTCGGGAATCCCATCACTTTTTTATGATATGTGATTCCTGACACCAATCTGCACTGGCTTCCCTCTCTCCTCCTTTGGGCATATTAGGGTATGTTTCCACGCTGCGTGCTGGCAGCACTTTGGACGTAGCGGATACCCGGCTCCGCCCAAAGCACTGCCGGCTTCTGTACGCGCAGTGATTCTGCATGTGGTCATCATTAAACACATGTGAAATCACCGCATCCTATACATAGACTGTGTTATTTTTCTTGCGGAGACTGAGCGTCTCCGTAAGATAAATAGACATGCTACCGTCTATAAAGACGCGCCGCATGTCCGGATACGCAGGGCCGCATAGTGGAGACAGGATTTCATAAAATCCCCTCCACTATGCTGTAACATCTGGATGCTGCGGATTGAATGCTGCATCTGTACGCAGCGTCCAATCCGCAGGAAATCCTGATGTAATACGCCACGTGGAAACATACCCTTAGACGTCAAGAGGAAGAGAGCAGTCAGCAATAGCTTTGACTTCTTCTTGATGTCTGATTTGAAGGAAAAACCCTAGGAGAGTAAAGCCAGCGCTGATTGATCCCGAGGAGTGTGAGTGCCGATACTACTGGAATGGTGCCAAAGGAAGTGAGTATAACTGTTGCTATTTTACTGGGGGAAAACATGCTGAATGAGATGGAGTTGTCTGAGTAGAGGACAACCCTTTTAAATTGTGCTGAAGTAAATATTTATGGGCACCAACAAGGTGTAGGGAGGGTCCTAAGGGCCTACCTCTATACTTAAAATAGTTATTTCAAGCTTAATGTGAGTTGAGTTAAAGAAGAATTCCTGACTGATTACAAGAAGGTTCTTCATTATGCTCAGTTAGACGTATCATGACCAATAAAATATAGGTTACTTAATTTATTTTTTAACACCTTACTTTTATGTGATATTTTAGTTCAAGATGCTCCTGCTGTTTTTCTAAATCTGTGGGAGGTTCAGCTTGCTTATCTTCCTGTGTCTGTACATTTTATATTAAAAAGATGAAGCAGGTCTTCTATTTGCTGACAAACTCTCAATGTGTTCTCTCTTTGTCAAAAGGATTGAGAAGGAATATTTATATTAGTGAATAAAGTTATAATGGCAAAACTATTAAGTTTGTATGAAGCTGTCCATACAAAAAGTCTATCTCGGACAGTCTTGATGCTATCCACTCCATCTAGCAGATCCTGGGGAAACCCAAACGTTAAAATTTTTAGCCCTACACAGAGATCTGCGGTTACAACTGAACCCCTTAAGTTGCATCCATGGAACTGTTAGTGAACAGTGGAGCAATCCTGAAGCAAGAGTAGGCTAACTAACAGGGTTATGAAACAATATACTCAAAACAGAAACCATATTCAAAGATGTACATTTGTTAAAGACCCTATACCTAATTAAAGGGGCCTCATCAATAAATCTACATGGACACTCCTATAATAGATTGAATACTGAAAATATGGAGTACATAGTCCAAGATAAAATTCAAAAAGTTTTATTAAATATTCAAGAAGGCCCCCTGAGGAAGACAACACGAAACGCGCGTTTGGGCTGTCAGCGTGGTACCACTCACGGGTAACAATGGGAAAGAGTTCATTATGGTTGTTTGTATATTAAGATTATTGTACGTTGATATTTATCAACGTACAATAATCTTAATATACTGCATCCATACCAATAACTATAACAAACTCTTACTTATTACTTATACACTTAGTAGTGGTACAATATCCTTTCTGCATTTCTTCATGCACCAGTTTATGAGGATCATATAAGCATTTGCACTTTATTCAGCTATGGATTGAGCTAGATATTCTTCCTGCCCTAATATTGTATGTGATACAAGGTCAGTTAGATATATTTATATATATATATATATATATATATATATATATATATATATATACAGTACAGACCAAAAGTTTGAATGCACCTTCTCATTCAAAGATTTTTCTGTATTTTCATGACTGTGAAAATTGTAGAATCACACTGAAGGCATCAAAACTATGAGTTAACACATGTGGAATTATACATTGTACTTTACAAAAAAGTGTGAAACAGCTGAAAATATGTCTTATATTCTAGGTTCTTCAAAATAGCCACCTTTTGCTTTGATTACTGCTTTACACGCAGAAAAGGTGAACGGATGGATTCTACATGCCTGGTTCCCACCGTGAAGCATGGAGGAGGTGGTGTGATAGTGTGGGGGTGCTTTGCTGGTGACACTGTTGGGGATTTATTCAAAATTGAAGTGGTGAGCGGTCCAGCTCACCCAAACCATCTCGATTGGGTTTAGGTCTGGTGACTGTGAAGGCCAGGTCATCTGGCGTAGCACCCCAACACCCTCCTTCTTGGTCAAATAGCCCTTACACAGCCTGGAGGTGTGTTTGGGGTCATTGTCCTGTTGAAAAATAAATGATGGTCCAACTAAACACAAACCTGATGGAATAGCAGCTGCAGCAAGATACTGTGGTAGCCATGCTGGTTCAGTATGCCTTCAATTTTGAATAAATCCCCAACAGTGTCACCCGCAAAGCACCCCCACATCATCACACCACCTCCTCCATGCTTCACAGTGGGAACCAGGCATGTAGAGTCCATCCGTTCACCTTTTCATAGTTTTGATGCCTTCAGTGTGATTCTACAATTTTCATAGCCATGAAAATACAGAAAAATCATTGAACGAGAAGGTGTGTCCAAACTTTAGGTCTGTACTGTATACATATATATATATATATATATAATTTATATATTATATATATATACAGTTGTGCTGAAAAGTTTACATACCCCGGCAGAATTTTTGCTTTCTTGGCCTTTTTTCAGGGATACTATATACAGTATATACATGAACAGTCTATAATTTTAAGGGTAGGTTAATTTTAACATTGAGAGATAGAATATCAAAAATAAAATCCAGAAAATCACATTGTATAAATTATTAAATTTATTTGCATTTTGCAGTGTGAAATAAGTATTTGATCTCTCTGGCAAATAAGACTAAATGGTGGCAAAACCCTTGTTGGCAAGCACAGCATTCAGACTTTTTTTGTAGTTGATGATGAGGTTTGCGCACATGTCAAGAGGAATTTTGGTCCACTCCTCTTTGGAGATCATCTCTAAATCATTAAGATTTTGAGGCTGTTGCTTGGCAACTTGGAGCTTCATATCCATACATAAGTTTTCTATGGGATTAGGGTCTGGAGACTGGCTAGGCCACTCCATGACCTTAATGTGCCACTCCTCTGTTGCCTTGGCTGTATGTTTTGGGTCATTGTCTTCCAGGAAGACCCAGCCACACACATTTTAATGTCCTGGTGGAGGGAAGGAGGTTGTCACTCAGGATTTTACGGTACTTGGCTCCATCCATTCTCTCATTGATACGGTGAAGTAGTCCTGTACCCTTAGCAGAGAAACACCCCAAAACATAATGTTTCCACCTCTATGCTTGGGATGGTGTTCTTTGGGTCATAGGCAGCATTTCTATTCCTCCCAACACGGCGAGTTGAGTTAATCCCAAAGAGCTAAATTTTTGTCTCATCTGACCACAGCACCTTCACTCAATCACTCACAGAATCATCCAGGTGTTCTTTGGCAAACTTCTGAAGGGCCTGCACATGTGCTTTCTTGCAGGGCCGGTTTTAGGCAAAGTGGGGCCCTAGGCAAAGTTTAAAATGGGGAACCAAATGCTAATATATTGCACATCCCACTGAAGCATTTCAGTTGTATTTAATTCAGGACGCTAAATGAGTGTGATCGACAATATTGCAATCGTTCAACACTTGTTTCCTAGCCTCTTTCCACCGTCTGAGAAAGCATGATGGGGACAGAACAATCACTAATGGATCACTAATAGATCACCATACTGTATCATGTTATCAGCAGCACATCTACAATTTACACCGGCGATGTGCTGCTGAGAACGATTTTTGTTCCAGCATAAACAATCCAATCACTCGATTAATATGCAGCATTTTGTTGTTTAGTATAATACATCCCATAGTCCTCCATATATTATAATGTGCACCACAGTCCTCCATATTGTAAAATGCACACCCCATAGTCCTCCATATAATATAATATGCCCCATAGTCCTCCATATAGTATAATACACTCCCCATAGTCCTCCATATAGTATAATACACTCCATATAGTCCTCCATATATTAAAATACACTCCTCAGTCCTCCATATAGTATATACACTCCTCATAATCCTCAAATAGTATAATACACTCCTCATAGTACTCCATATTAAAATACACTCTGTCCTCCATATAGTAGAATACACTACTCAGTCCTACATATAGTATAATACATTCCTCATAGTCTTCCATATATTAAAATACACTGCTCAGTCCTCCATATAGTATAATAGTGCTCTATATAGTATAATGCACCGCTATAGTCATCCATTTAGTACAATTCACTTCCATAGTATAATGTACCCCATAGTTCTTCATATAGTATAATGTATTCCCCATAGTTCTTGATACAGTATAATGCAGCCCACATATAGTATAATGCAGCCACCCCATAGAGCAGGGGTGGGCAATTAATTTTGCCAGGGGGCCGCATGAGAAATTGGGATGGTTTTAGAGGGCCGGACTAATATAATTAACTCCGTTCTACCCAATACTGTATATACTATAATATATATATATATATATATACTGTATACTGTATATATACTACCTGCCCATTATCATCATCTTCTCCCCATCATCATCAATGCCTCCCCATTATCAGCAATGCCTGCCCATCATCATCTTCTCCCCATCATCAATGCTTGCCCATTATCATCAATGCCTGCCCATTATCATCATCTTCTCCCATCATCATCAATGCCTCCCATTATCAGCAATGCCTGCCCATCATCACACACAGACAGCACATAAGCACTCTCTCACATACATACACACACACACACACACAACAAAGCACCGCACTACATAGACACAGACACACACAGAGACACGTCTT
The DNA here is from genome assembly GCA_033576555.1 of Oophaga sylvatica. Classification (NCBI taxonomy): domain Eukaryota; kingdom Metazoa; phylum Chordata; class Amphibia; order Anura; family Dendrobatidae; genus Oophaga; species Oophaga sylvatica. Next base: position 350,447,509 of record JARQOD010000002.1, on the reverse strand, counting down.
ACCTGTCCAGCGTCCCCGCTCTCTGACACAGCCGGCGCTGAATGATGACGTCATTCAGCGGCCGGCTGTGAGAGGAAGCGCCGGTGGAGCCCGGAGCTGCGGCAGCGGAGGCACGGGAGAGGTAAGTATTGTGCCAGCTGATGCCGGGGCCCTGAGACTGCCGAAGCGCCTCCGCGGGCCGGTCACTGACAGCTGCGGGCCGGATGCGGCCCGCGGGCCGCCCCTTGCCCGGGTCTGCCATAGAGCATAATGCAGCCACTCCACAGAATATAATGTAACCCCCCATAGAATACAATGCAGCCCCTCCATAGAATATAATTCAGCCCCCTTATATAGTATAATGTAGCCCCTCCATAGAATACAATGTAGCCCTCCTCATATAGTATAATGCAGCCCCCATAGAATATAATGTAGCCCCCTCATAAAGTATAATGAAGCCACCAAACAATACAATCTAGCCTCCCATAGAATATAATGCAACCCCATAGAATACAATGTAGCCCCCTCATAGAGTATAATGTAGCTCCTTCACTCCTAATAGAATATAATAAATATAATACAGCCCCCATAGAATATAATGTAGCCCCGAATAGAATAGAATACAGCCCACCTCCCCAAAGAATAAAATATAGCCCCCATAGTATATAACACAGCCTCCCCATAGAATATATTGTACCCCCCATATTATACAACACAGCCTCCCCATAGAATATAATGTACCCCCATAGTATAAAACACAGTCTCCCCCATGGAATATAATGTATAACGTACCCCCCATAGTATATAACGCAGCCACTTAGTATATAACACAGCCTACCCCATAGAATTTAATATACCACCCAGAGTAAAAAACACAGTCCACATAGTATATAGCACAGACAACATAGTATATTGCAAAGCCCACATAGTATAAAAAACAGCCCACATAGTATATAGCACAGCCACATAGTATATATCACAGCCCCCAAAGTATATAGCACAGCCACATAGTATATAACACAGCCCACATAGTATAAAACACAGCCCACATAGTATATAGCACAGCCCATATAGTGTATAGCACAATCACATAGTATAAAGCACAGCCCACATACAATTGTAGTGTTGATGCTAAAGACCCAGCAGTGGACAACTGCAGTGTTGAGGCTGAATACTGGCAGTGGACAACAGCAGTGTTGAGGCTGAAGACCATGCAGTGGACAATGGCAGTGTTGATGCTGAAGACCCGGCAGTGGACAATTGCAGTGTTGAGGCTGAATGCCCAGCAGTGGACAATTGCAGTGTTGAGGCTAAAGACCCTGCAGTGGACAATTGCAGTGGTTAGGCTGAAGACCTTGCAGTGGAAAATTGCAGTGTTGAGGCTGAAGACTCGGGAATGGACAATTGCAGTGTTGATGCTAAAGACCCAGCGGTGGACAATTGCAGTGTTGAGGCTGAAGGCCCAGGAGTGGACAATTGCAGTGTTGATTCTAAAGACCTTGCGGTGGACAATTGCAGTGTTGATGCTAAAGACCCAGCGGTGGACAATTGCAGTGTTGAGGGAAGGCACAGGAGTGGGCAATTGCAGTGTTATTTTTTAAAGCCCCCCGGTGGACAATTGAGTGTTGATGCTAAAGACCCAGCGTGGACAATTTCGTGTGAGGCTGAAAACCCAAGGGGAAACAATTTCAGTGTTGAGCTAAAGATCCAGCTGGGACAAATTTCATGTTTAGTAAAGACCCGAAGGGACAATTGGGTTAAGCGAAGACCCGCAGTGGGGCAATTCCGTTGATAAAGACGAGCAGAGGACAATTTCGAATTGAAACGAAAACCAGGGAGTGGGCAATTGCGTGTTTTAGGCTGAATACCCGGCGTAAAAAAAATCAGTTGATGCTAAAAACCCCGCTGGAAAAAATTGCAGTGTTGAGGGTGAGACCCGGCAGTGGACAATTGCGTGTTTACTAAAGACCGCGGGGGCAATGCAGGTAGAGGTGAAGACCCGCATTTTAGCATTGCATGGAGGCTGAAGAACTGGCAGTGAAAAATTGCTTCTTTAAGAGAACAAACCCAAAAAAGTTCACATTATTAGGAAAGGGGCTCCCCTCGTTTTTTCCCATCAGTGAATGCAAAGGCCTGCTCCAAAATTTTTACAAACCAAAATACCACTTTGGGAAAAGACTGGGGAAGTCCCCTAAAAAATTTTCCAAAAAAAGGAGGGGGTTTCCCTTTTCTTTTAATGCCCAACAGTAAGTGTTGGACTGCCCAAAACAATTCCCCCCGTCGGTACACTCAACATACGTCTCAAAAAGTTTAGTTACGGGCTCATAAACACCCTTCAAAAAATTACGTGGCGTTTTCTCATGAAAACGTTCACCCCC
>JARQOD010000002.1:350316377-350445052 GCA_033576555.1 Oophaga sylvatica | reverse complement strand
ACTTTGCATTTTTCCCTGTTAAAATCCATTCTGTTAGTTGCTGCCCATTGCTCCAGTTCATTCATATCTTTTTGAATCCTCTCTCTCTTCTCTAGTATTAGCTACCCCTCCTAGCATTGTGTCATCAGCAAATTTGATCAGTTTACCCTCAATTCCTTCATCTAAATCATTGATAAAGATGTTGAACAATACAGGGCCCAAAACAGAGCCTTGTGGTACCCCACTTGATACATTCTTCCAACTGGATGTGCAGCCATTTACGACCACTCTTTGGGTCCGATCACTAAGCCAGTTATGAATCCACCTAACAGTTTCCTTGTCCATTCCATACTTAGTCATTTTTTCAATAAGGACTGTGTGAGATACTTTGTCAAATGCTTTGCTGAAGTCAAGATATACTACATCTACAGCATTTCCCTGATCCACCCAGTCAGTGATTCTGTCATAGAAGGAAATTAAGTTAGTCTGACATGACTTATTAGTTACAAACCCATGCTGACTCTGTTTAATCACTTCATTCTTATCCAGGTACTTGCATACATGTTGTTTAATAATTTGTTCAAAGATCTTTCCTGGTATAGAAGTCAGACTCACCGGCCTGTAGTTCCCTGGGTCCACCTTCTTCCCCTTTTTGAAGATAGGAACAACATTTGCTCTTCTCCAGTCTTCTGGGACTTCTCCTGTTATCCAAGAATTTTCAAAGATTATGGACAGTGGTTCAACAATTTCTTCTGCTATCTCCTTCAGTTCTCTGGGGTGTAATTCATCTGGACCTGGAGACTTGAATTCATTTAGGTTAGCTAAGTGTTTCCTCACTGTCTTACTGTTTATAGATATCCTAGATATCACCCCATCAATGCCTTCTCCCATCACCTCCATCAATGCCTTCTCCCCTTCACCCCAATCATTGCCTTCTCCCATCACCTCCATCAATGCCTTCTCCCCATCACTTCCATCAATGCCTTCTCCCCATCACCACCCATCATTGCCTTCTCCCATCACCTCCATCAATGCCTTCCCCCCATCACCTCCATCAATGCCTTCTCCCCATCACCTCCATCAATGCCTTCTCCCATCACCTCCATCAATGCCTTCTCCCCATCACCTCCATCATTGCCTTCTCCCCATCACCTCCATCAATGCCTTCTCCCCATCACCTCCATCAAAGTCTTCTCCCATCACCTCCATCAATGCCTTCTCCCCATCACCTCCATCAATGCCTTCTCCCCATCACCTCCATCAATGCCTTCTCCCCATCACCCCCCATCATTGTCTTCTCCCCATCACCTCCATAATGGCCTTCTCCCCATCATTGCCCTCTCCTCCACCTACACACACAGACACACACAGCAACATTCACATGTCTGCACATTCACACACACACACCACTTCTCACCTGTCCGGCGTCTGCATCGCAGGCACTCCCACAGCATCACCGGCACCCGCGCTTTCTCTCTCTGCCACAGCCGGCAGCTGAACGATGACATCATCCAGCGGTGCTGCTGTGAGAGGAAGTGCGGGCGCCCTTTGGAGCCCGGAGCTGTGGAGGCACGGGGAGAGGTGTTATGATTTGGTAGCTGAGGAGAGCAGGCAAAAACAGCAATACACCAGAGAGGTTGGAATCTACTGGATTGCAGTACCCTGACTAACCACCACAACTAAAGGCAGCCGTGGAGCGTATCTACGTTGGTCCTAGACGCCTCGTCACAGCCTGAGAGGTTAACTACACCTAAAGATAGAAAGAGGAAAGCTATCTGCCCCGGAGCAGATCCCCAAAGAACATAGGAAGCCCCCAAACATGTAATGGCGGTTAGACAAGAGGAAATACAGACACAGACAGAAAATAGTATGAGCAAACGTTGGGGCCCAATCTTCCTAGAAAGAAAAGGCTAGGAAGGACACTTACTGCAATCCAAAAAAACCCTTAAAAAATACCAACTCTACTAATTGCAAAAACACCTGAGATCACAAGACCTCTACCACCTAAATTAGTTCTCTGGTGTAACAAAACTAAGCCGCAGCCACTGAAAAAACTGGAAAAGGCAAATGAACAAATAACAGTGGCTCAGATAAACTGAGAGGAGCACAAGCCCCAGGAGGGGACCTGGCTGACCTCCACAGAAGTGCAGGAAAAAATGCAAAAAGCAAGCACAAAAATAAAAGCAGAAAATATCTTATCTGTTAGCAGAAGATGCAGGCAAGACTCAGCAAGCTTCCAAGTGAACCAGGAACCAAAGTTGAGACAAGAACAATTGATCACCGGCAACCCTGATGGGAGGGAACCTCCCATATATAAAACCGTCTGTAACTCCTGATTGCCAATCTTCACAATCTTCATTGAATGGTTCAGTACTGTTTGTAACCACCAGAGGGAGCTTCTGCTCAGAATTAATTTATAACACATTCACAACAGAGAGGTAAGTATTGTGCCGCCTGCTCAGGACCCCGGCACATGCCCGGGTACGCCGGGTGCTGACACCGGCCCTGTCACCACATATATTCAGGCTGTCTAGCAGCCTCAAATCATGCAGCTACGGCAACACAAACTAAATCTCCGAGCTCGCCCAAATACTCGGAGGATACCCAAGCATGCTCGGGAAAACTCAAGCAGCCAGTATACTTTCTCATCACTAGTCACTATATGACTTCAGAATGAGTAGGAGACATCTACCTCCACTGTCCAGCTTCCTTAGCACAAAGCAGAAAGATCCCAATAAAGGATGTTCTCTATGTTCCCAGCCTGAAAGCAATCTTCTGTAAGTAAAGAAGCTCATGCAAAAGGGAAATGTACTCACTTTTAGAGATAACAGCTGCATCATCTCAAAGAAGGGTCACACTTTGCAGAAGGAAAAATCCAAGAAGAACTTTATCAGCTAAAATGCAAAGAAAGAGTGTACAGTGCTAGACAAGATCTTCATAAGAACTGTATCCATGTATGGCACAGACATCTTGGGCACAGAGACCCAGAAGCAGAAAGGAAGCTATCTCAACTTGCAAATGGTTTTGAAATCAACAAGTGTATTCAAATGATGAAGTGCACTAGCTATCTTAAAGGGAAAATGTCCAGAAAATCCTTTCCTAAAATAAGCACCACTAGATCTGCACAGCCTCTGGATCTGATACATACAGATGTATGTGGTCCAATGAATGTTCAAACTCTCAAGAAAATATATTTTCTCACATTTATTGATGACAACTCCATATATACAGTCGCCTACCTGCTTCACAGTAAGGATGAAGTTCCACAGAAATTTGAAGAATATCTTGCTGTAGTGTTTAACATATTTGGAAGAATGCCAAAAGCCCTGCGTGCAGATAATGGAGCAAAAATATACAAGTAGTAAGGTGCAAACCATTTTGCAAAAGGATGGAATCATGTTCCAGATTACCATTGTAACAAAATGGCATTGCAGAGAGAAAGAACCGTACTCTCTGTGAAAGTGGAAGAAGTATGTTCTCTGATGCGAATCTATCTTCAACATATTGGGGAGAAGCCATCATGACAGCTTGCTATCTGCAAAACAGAGTGCCAGCTAAAGCCACAAATAAAACTCCATATGAGCTATAGAACTGCGAGAAGCCTAACCTGAAGCCCCTCAGGATATTTGGAAGCAAAACGTTTGTGTATGTTCCCAAAGAAAAGCGTTCTAAGTGGGAATCACACGCAATGCAAGGAGTCCTGGTGGGCTATAGCGAAACTCAAAAGGGATACAGAATCCTGCACCCAGAGACTTACACAGAAACAATCAGCAGAGATGTAGTGATTGATGAAAACTCTGTATCCCTTAAATTCCATGAAGTTACACCAGTTATTCAACCTAAGAAGCAAGAACAAGAATCTCAATCACCAAACCCAGACACCAAAAATGAAAACACTGAAGTGTGGATAAGCTCTGAAGCCATCAAGGAAGACACAGAAGAACCAAGTCAACCTCCAGTCAGGAGTAGTGTTGAGCATTCCAATACTGCAAATATCGGGTATCGGCCGATATTCGCTGTATCGGAATTCCGATTCCGAGTACCGATATTTTCGTCATATCAGATACCGGAATCGTAATTGTCCTGTCACTGTCAGTGTCCGTCGGTCGGGTCTGTCAGGAGTCAGCGGCACTTACCTGGCAGAAGATCTCCGGCGCTCACGTCCTGGACTGCTTGATGGCCGCCACCATCTTCTCCCTGGCGGTCACATGCAGTTTCTCGCGATAACTGCAGTGACTGCTGGGTAATCGCGGCCGTAAAGCAGTCCGATGACGTCACCGCCGGGGAAGCAGGTAATCAGCTGTGCTGCGTTGGGATGTTAGGCTCTGCCTGACATTCGATGTAGCAGAGCTGGATCGTCGTGGGACACTCGTTACTATGGACTGCGGCGGACAGGTGGTATACTGTTGGTTTGTTTTTTTCCTTTTTTACAGGAGATCGATGGCGTCGCAGGAATGAGAGAGTAATAAAAGAAATGAAAACTGTGTTGTCTCTTTTATTTCATTAAAATACTTTTTTCTTGCTGTGTATTTTTTTAAACCTTTAAAAACTTTGGGATTAATAATGGATCGGTGTCTTATTGACGCCTCTCCATTATTAACCGGGCTTATTGTCACCGTGCAATCAACGGTGACATTAACCCCTTATTACCCCGCTTGCCACCGCTACAGGGCAAGTGGGAAGAGCCGGGTAAAGTGCCACAATTGGCACATCTTTTGATGCGCCAAATGTGGGGCTGCTGTAGCCTGGTATTATCAGGCTGTTGAGGGCCAAAATCCATGGGCCTTGACAGTCTTTTAATACCAGGCTGCAGCAGTCTGCATTTTACTTGGCTGGTTAACAAAAATAGGGGACCCCTACGCCGTTTTTTTTTCGAGGGGATCCCCTATTTTTGTTAACCAGCCAAGCTAAGCAGACTGCTGTGGCCTGGTATTATCAGGCTTGCAAGGTCCATGGATATTGGATCCTTACCAGCCTGAAAAACCAGGCCTCAGCAGTCTGCTTCATCTGGCTGGTTAACAAAAATAGGGGGGACCCCACGCCAATTTTTTTCGAGGGGATCCCCTACTTTTGTAAACCAGCCAAGATATGCAGACTGCTGTGGCCTGGTATTATCAGGCTGGCAATGTCCATGGATCTTGGCTCCTTAACAGTCTGAAAAACCAGGCCTCAGCAGTCTGCTTCATCTGGCTGGTTAACAAAAATAGGGGGGACCCCACGCCAATTTTTTTCGAGGGGATCCCCTACTTTTGTTAACCAGCCAAGATATGCAGACTGCTGTGGCCTGGTATTATCAGGCTGGCAAGGTCCATGGATCTTGGCTCCTTAACAGCCTGAAAAACCAGGCCTCAGCAGTCTGCTTCATCTGGCTGGTTAACAAAAATAGGGGGGACCCCACGCCATTTTTTTTCGAAGGGAACCCCTATTTTTGTTAATCAGTTCCCTCTGACGTCACTGATTGTGTCCCTGGCTGACCTGAAGTGAAAGTGGAAAGCAATCAATTAAGCTTTCCACTTCCTCTCCTGTCAGCCAGGAGAGGAACTCATTCATTTGGGGGTTTACTGTGAGGCTGCAGCATTAGCTGCGGTCCCTGCAGTAAACATTAACCCTTTCTGATGGATTACACCGTGGGACCTGACTGTGCATGGGATAGGTAAGAATAATTTTGCTTTTTTATTTTATTTTTATTACAGGAAATGGTTTTTGCAGTAAAATAAAAGATGGTCAAAAACGTGTGTCTTTATTTCATTAAAATGATTTTTAATTAAAGTGTGTGTGTTTTATTTTTATTTCATGCAATAGGATTAATAATTGATAGTTGTCTAATTGACAGCTCTCAATTATTAACCTGGCTTAAGGTCACCTTTCAATAGCAAGGTGGCTTTAACCCCATATTAACCATTCGCCACCGCTACAGGGCAATGGGAATAGATGGGCAAAGTGCCAGAAAGGGTGAATCTAATTATAGATTTGTCTTTTCTGGGGTGTCTGGGGGCAGATGTTAGTAGCCAGGGGGGAGCCAAAAATAATGGTCCCTCTCTGGGCTATTATTATTTGCCTACACTCGCTGGCTTTGTCTGTCTGGTTGCGAAAATAGGGCGGGAGCCCACGCATTTTTTTCAACAATTTTACACCTCATATATATATATATACATGTCATTGAATTTGTGACACATATATATATTTATATTTATAGTTCATACACTTCTACATAGTATAATAGCCGCTAATTCAATTGCCGGCTTTTGTGAAAATGCAGAACCCGACATGAAATGACACATGGTTTGCATAGAGTTAACCACATCATTTCAAGTTGTTTGATATATTGTTTTCACTAACAATTACATGAGTGTATGTGTGCAAAATTTCACACCTGTAGGGGTTAATTAAAGGTGTAAATTCGTAGCAAAAAAGTCCGTTTTTTTTACAACGAATTTACACCTTTAATTAACCCCTACAGGTGTGAAATTTTGCACACATACACTCATGTAATTGTTTGTGCAAATCAGATATCAAACTACATGAAAAGACATGGTTAACTCTATGTAAACCAAGTGTCATTTCATGTCGGGTGCTTCTGTCTTTTCACAAAAGCCGGCTTTACCCGGCAATTGAATCAGAGGCTATTTTACTATGTAGAAGTGTATAAACTATAAATATATGTATATATATATGTCACAATGACATGTATATATATATATATGTATTCTATGTGTGTATATTTAGTGTTTACAAGGAAAGAAAGAGGTTTTTTTAGTTACGATATTTCTGTCCCATAGACTTGCATTGGATTTCCGGTGTCGGAATCGGGTATCGGCGATACCCATTCCGATCCGATACTTCTTGATATCGGAAAGTATCGCTCAACCCTAGTCAGGAGATCAGAAAGGCCAAACAAAGGTATCCTAGTTAGACGCCTTTCTTATATAGTCAGAACACTTCCTGAACCAGAGCCACAGTCATGGCAAGAGATGCAAAAACTGCCTGTCCAAGAAAAGCAGAAGTGGATGAATGCCGCAAATGAGAGATTGAGTCCATTCACCAACTCCAGACATGGGAGCTTACTGAGCTACCACAATGAAAAATAAAGTGACATATTATTTGGGAATCCAAATCCAGAGAGCGGAAGATGGGAGTTTTCTTCTCAACCAAAGTTCTAAAATTTCCGCAATCCTAAACCAGTTTGGAATGTCAAAATCCAAAGGTGCGTCAACTCCAATGGACCCATCCTACTTAAAGTTTTAAAGAGAAGAAGATTTGCTACCCAGCAATGAGAGTTACAGACAAGCAGTGGGGGCGCTTCTGTACATAGAGACCACAACTCTTCTGGATATCAAGAGTCAAGTTTGTAGACTTCAGAACCGCAATAGGATTAAGGCTGAGGTCACACTGGTGACTAAATCGTATCACTAGAAAGCGATGAAATATCGCTTTGCAGTCGAACCAATATTAATCTATGGAGTAGCTCCCAGCATCCGATTTTTTGTGGTCCGATTTAAACGTGCAAGTGCAATTGTCACCGATTGTGGGTCGACTATCGCCAATGCAAGTCTATGGGTGCGATGAAAAGTGGGATTACAAACGGACCGCACGTGTGAGTTGCGATGAAATCGCACAACTTTTCCAGGTGACAGGAAACTGCCTTTGAAATTCTCAGGAAGCCTTTACATGCTAATTAGCTAAGCACATCTTAAAAAAAAAACAGGAAGAACGCCTACACGGAGTCCAGAAACATGGCATCTAGCCACATCAATGTGGAACTCCTGATAGTTTTGGTGCAGGAGAGGCCTGAATTGTGGGACCAGCGCGATCCCAATTACAGTAATTGGACGCGCAAAGAGGCTGCATGGCGAAGAATATGTGAACACATTTTCCCAGACTATGAGCAGAGATCAAGGGAGGACCAAGAGCATATTAGTAAGTACGACATGTAACTGATAAATCGTTTTTTGTTTTTTTAAAAAAAATGTTATGAACAAAATAATAATGTAGGCATATGTGTTTAAATGATATTTGAAATGCACCATTATGTAACTAAAATAAAAAAAAAATAAAAAAATAATCTTTATTTTTATATAGTGCTAACATATTCTGCAGCGCTTTACAGTTTGCACACATTATCACTGTCCCTGAAGGGGCTCACAATCTAGATTCCCTATCTGTATGTGTTTGGAAGGAAACCGGAGTGCCCGGAGGAAACCCACGCAAACACGGGGAGAACTTACAAACTCCTTGCAGATGTTGTCCTTGGTGGGATTCGAACCCAGGACTCCAGCGCTGCAAGGCTGCAGTGCTATCCACTGAGCCACCGTGCTGCCCCAACTCTTCATATTTAGAACTACACATTGATGTGTGTGTTCACAAACAATATTCCCTGTATATTAAAATATCATCGATGCTTCGGCATTTATTGACTACAACATTTTTTACTCCCCTTCACCTCAGATGTAGTGTATAGGTCCTTAAATTCAAATTTATTGAGGCGTTTTGTAAAGGGCCAAGCAGTTTTGTAAATGTATCTTAGTGCTTATAACATGGACACTTCTGGTTGTATGTTGATGTCTTTTAATATTCTAAATCCCATCACACATGACCACTATTTAAATGTTCAGTGTTACAGATGTTTTTTTTTTGTTAATAAATACATATCAGTCATAATAACCGTTATGCTGTTATTAAATTTGTAGTGACAGATGTGACAAGGCGGTGGCGCAGCTGTCGGGACTGCTACCGGAGGGAGAGGCAGATGAGGGATCGTAGTGGGGCTTCAGCTTCTAAGAAGAGGAAGTATCTATATTTTGATCGCCTCAACTTCCTTGCGCCTGTGATGGATCTGCGACCGTAAGTGCATGTCTGTTGAACCACTATCATGGAAAACTTTGTTATTTGCTGATTTTTAAATGATTTTATTTCTTTCCTTTCTAGGACTGAGTCTAACCTAACTGAGAGGGAGACTGGGTCGGACTCTGAAGTGCTTATAGACCCCGTTGGTGATGGGGCAGAGGAGGCAGGCCCTTCCTCTGCAGCATGTTCTTCCACCCAAGCAGCACCACCACCAGCTGCAGGAGCTGAGGAGTCACAAACCCAGCAGCCGGAACATGAGGACCTACCTCAGAGCAGCAGCCCTAATAGGCCTCAGGATGTGTCTCCTCCTCCGTCCCAACGCACAATGCGAGGTAGGCGGCGACGAGAAGGAGTGGGTTTTGTGACAAGGAGGCAGGTGGACCGAGGAGTTCTGGACTATTTGTCCAGTGTAGCAAATGATGATGGGGAGGAGACATTTGCCCGCAGTCTGGCCCGTTACTTCCGGGCTATTCCAAGACAGCACAGACTGCGGATAAGAGGCGGAGTGCAGATTGTTGTGGATGCTGGAACAGCGCCTAATGATCCAAGCAACCTACTAGATTATCTAGAAAGATGGCAGGTTGGTCCTGAAAATTTGAACCCCAGCCATCACAATCTGCTTCAGCCTCTGATCCTCCTCCTAATCATCATCCTCCTCCTCCACCTCCTCCTAGTGTCCAACAGAACCCAACTCCTCCTCCTCATCCTACTGCAGCTCCTTCATACTACGGAGCTACCCAGCTCCAAGCCATGGGACAGAGTGGCCATGCACAATATGCCCACTCTAACATACCCAATGTTGTTGGCTGGCCACAACATGGATATGTTAGACATGGGCATATTGGGGGTCATTCTGGTACTGCTCAGTCATATCAATATGACTATGAGCAGCAATTCCCTATGTACCCCTACCAACAAGGCCATCAGGATGCAGCCAGTAACCCAGCTGGTACTTTAGGTTCTGCACCAGCTCAGGGTCAAACACAGGTTGCAGATAGTGGAAGGCCTAACACACAACCTGGCCCTCCATCCTCACCACCACCAAGCTACCATCAATTGTAGCTGTAATAACCTTTTTTTGATGCTTTTTTATTTGTATTTAAGTTATATATTTTATTTTTTTCCTATTGACAATTTTATAAATATTTTATTGTTATCTTTGGACATGTTGGTCCGGTTTACAAAACATATCAGCCACTAAAAGGCTACAAAAAATACACTAATGAGTAAAATTAGTGAAGAGCCATTGGTTGTCTGTGATTATTCTTATATGTTATGTCCTGTCTAAAGTAGGGTAAAGTGGACATAAAGAATAACAGTCTTCCATGAATTGATTAATCACAAGTAAGTTTATGGTATGATATAACATAAAACACACTACATAGCTATGGCCTCCTCTTGCCAAGGAATAGCACCAGCAGGGGAAACAAAAAAATTGGTCAATAAGTCACGGACTTTGAGTCCAGAAGGGGGACGACGAGGATGGATGACTGGTCTCATAGGCCTCGTCATATTATCAGACTGAAGGTCAGGCATATCAGCTGATGAGCATTCATGCATTCTAGTAAAATTATGTAGTACCACACATGCTTGCACTACAAGATTAACATTTGAATCACTTAGTTGAATGGCTGATTGTAGGACACACCATTTGGCTGTAAGAATACCAAATGTGCACTCCACCAGGCGTCGTGCACGAGAAAGCCGATAATTAAATATGCGTCGCCGATGGTTCAGATTGCGACGAGGATATGGCCTCATAACATGACGAGTTAATTGGAAGGCCTCATCCGCTACTACAACATATGGCACTGCATCCATATCTGACTGTGGAAGTTGACATGATGGTGGTAAGTCCAATTGGTTATTGCGTAGCCGCCGACCCATAATGGAAGAATTGAAGACTCTGGAGTCTCCAGTCCTTCCATAGGCCCCAATGTCTACAATTATGAAGCGGTAGTTACTGTCGACCAAGGCCAACAAAACTATAGAAAAATATTGCTTATAATTGTAGAATTGGGTCCCTGAGTTCGGCGGCTTACGCACACGTATGTGCTTCCCGTCCAGGGCTCCAATACAGTGTGGAAAATTACAGCTTTCTTGAAATCCACGTGCAATCCTCAACCAATCTTCCATTTTGGGCTCTAGCATCACCTCTTTATTTAGTCTTGACCAAATTTGTCCACAAGTAGAGCTGACTATTCCGGAAATGGTGGATTTCCCTATTAAAAGCTCTAAATGCAGAGCAGCATATGAGAGCCCAGTGGAAAGGAACCTGCAATACACAAACAACAACAAACATGTACACATCAGACAAACAAAATACAAGCACTGCATTAACCAAATTTAAACAGTGGACATTTGTTTAATCACGCATTCACTTAATGCTATGACTTACAAACCATTATGACGGCTACACACAAGCATATAGGGAAAAGGGCAAAATGTAATAATGGCATTGGGTACAGTATGTTAAGATGAACAAAGTAAGAACAATGTTAAAGTTGTTCAATTCTGGAAAACATCATCAACATATCGTTGACACACATACCGTAATGTTAGAAGAAGCCTTTCCTCAGCAGAAATTGAAGGACGCATCCTGGTGTTCTTAAAGGTGATTCCAGGACGCAATATGTCAAGCAAAATATCAAAGGTGCCAACACTCATGTGACAATAGCCAAAAAACTTGTCTGGATTCCTACGCAGTGTCGAATACAGGCGCTCAAATGCCCTTTGCTGATTCTTCGCATCACAAGGGGATGCACCCACATCCTTCTGCGGATTCTGGGAGAAACAACTACAGGGTATGACTCCCCAAAACGTCTGGATAGCAGCCAATAGTAGAGCAGACGCTCAGTTCTATTAAACATTAGTCTGTCACTCATAATTTTCACTTAGCAGCAACACAACAGGAACCACTAAGAAGCCAAACACTCCACGGCAACGTTGGGAGGGTAAGAACAGTAAAACCACGCTTAAATATGGGTCTGGCTCATTATTCAAATCATTTGCAGGCCTCAAAACCGTTAAATGTCCATTTTGCTATGATGCCACTAAAAAACGGTAGTTGCTGGGTAATCGGATGTGAAACGTAAGCGTACATGCTACAAAATCGCATCACCTACTAAAAATCGGATGCCAGTCGCATCAATGTTCATGAAATTTTAATCCGATTATCTACCGACTAAAACGGTCCAATTTTTTAGACGTTGTGTGTGACTCCAGCCTAAGAATATAAGTAGTTGTTGAATGGGGTGTTGGAATATGTTTGGTGCAACAACTCCATTCCTGTCCATGAGTGTTTAGTTGCTAGATTTTTGTATGCTGTTTATAAAGTTAAAATAAAATCTCCCAGAGGTTCACACAGGGATAGCATGTGACTGTATTTCCTGTTTTTCCTGTGTGTGTGTATGAGAGAAGCAGCCTGCTGTAGATGCTGCAGAGATAGAGACACACAAGTGATTTATTCCTTATCTATTAAGCTTATCATCTACTGTTCCTGTTTGTTCCTGAATAAAGAAGCTCTGTTGTCACAAGCTTGGAGAGTATCCTGAATAATCTGCTGCCAACAAGCCCAACAGTTACTTCTCTTATGATGTAAGAAAAAAGAAAGAGATCATACTAGGTGTGTTGAAGGTTCTCACCTGAGCTTGTTGTGCTGAGGCAGGCACAACACTGAAGAAAAATGGAATAAATCCAAATAGCGGCTGCTCCACCCACTGGATTCCATGTGAGTTCCAGATAGTAATCCAAGGAAGAGAAAATAAATGGTGGTTTGATTCAGCGCTGCCACGGAAGAGGAGGTGATATACCACTGGAGTACTAGATTAAAAAAGCTTTATTCTATGCTGCGTGCTTCAGAGCTGGTCTAGCTCCTTCACCAGACAGGTGTACATACACAATGACTACCCATGATTTTAGAAAAAGAGGGGGGTGCTCACTATGGATATATGTATATATGAGACCGTATATATACTTTATGAAGTCTTTTTGGATGTCTCTCTGGATGCTTTTCCATTGATAAGCTATTTCTTGTTTCCATTTGTTCTAAAAATATTTTTCTTTGTTGTGATATACATATATGTGCATATGGACTCTCTAGAAATACAAGTGTTGTATTTTTATATATATTTTCCATTTTTCTATTATTTTTTTCGTATGTGATTCATAGGTACACCTTGATAAAGGCATTCATATGCCGAAACGTCAGATGACAAATTGTTTGTACCTGGATGTAATTTTCCTTTGATTTATCTCACCCCGGATGAATTTACCTTATACTTGGATATCAATCTGCTTTAATAAAGAAGTGACTCTTTTTTTCGTGTGCCGGAGTTTATTATATTCTATACCCATGATTTTATACACTTATAGAGAATATTGTCAATTGAATTTTACTGATGATTGCTTGGTTAATTAGCTGCCACCTGTGCTGTGCCTTCGCAGCAGCAGAAAATAGAAAAAAACACACACAAAGTTACAAAAACTGTAAAAAACATATGCTGGAAATAAAGGTGCACAAAAGATTAATGGGTTTTTCTTGCTGTTGTATTTAGTTTTTTTGTTTCATTTTATTTGTATTGCTGTACGGTTTATGTTTTAGACTTATCTAATCTGTATTGTCAATACATTCATTCAAATCCCCGGGTTTGAGTGTCCTATTTGAAGATCCAAAAGGACACTTTATTGATCAATTTTTGCAATCTATTAGGGATGTTTTGGGGTATATGTTCCAAAGTAATTAATTTAAAGGTACTGCCACACTAAGCTATCCCGCTAGCGATCTCGTTAGCGTTGCATACTAATGAGATCGCTAGCGGGATCGTTTCTATATCGCTAAATGCGGCCACATTTAGCGATATAGTTAACGACGCTATCGCCGTTAGCGATCTTCTTAACGACTTTAGCGGTACAAAAGTACCGCTAAATCGCTAAGAAAAGGTGCCACACAGCGATTATATACTTACCCAGCGGGAGCGCCAGCGATGAAATAGGGTCCGGAACGATTCCAGCGACGAGCGAGATCACAGCAGGAAGCTCGTCGCTGGAAGCTGCCGCACTGAACAATATCGCTAACGGGATCGCTAAATAGTGACGTTTTTTAGCGATCCCGTTAGCGATATTGTTTAGTGTGGCATACCCTTAAGATTAGTGGGGTCCTTGTGTTCCATAAGGAAATGTCTGGATAGGCTATGACTTATATTGCCTATTTTGATGTTATTCCTATGCTCGTTCATCCTGTTGTGCGTTTCTTGTGTTGTGTATCCTACATATTGTAATTTACAAATGCACTCAATTAGGTAAATTGCAAAATCGGAATTGCAGTCAATGTAACGTTTAATAGGAAACGTTTCTCCCATGGAATTGGAGTAAAAAGATTTTTCTCCATGTGTGATCATGCTACAGCAAAGACAGCTCTATGCATTGCACCTGTAACACTCTGTAACACTTTAGAGAACTAGAGGGAAAAAAGAAAGTGATTGCATGGATCTTAAGTGCTATATGGTTATTTAAATTCATATTTCTTCAAAAAATTATGTTGGATTGGCTGATGATGTTCCCTCATAATATTGGATCGTTCAACAAAAGCATCCAGTATTTGGATAAGATCTGTCTTATCTTTTTGTGAGACTAATAGGTCGTGATGAAACTATATTTGATTAAGGGTACCCGAAGGGGTACACTGGTTGGTCTCTGATTTTGGGTAAATATGGTTATTTTTTGTTTCATGTTTGCTTACCTTGAATTATGATGTGCACTTTCTATTTCTGGCTTTCTCTTTGTAATACTTCTTTATTTACGTAATATTATTCCATTGAGAGGCTGGTGTTCCTCCAGAGAGGCTCAGAAATAGAATTTTCAGCAATGTCCGGCATTATTATTTAACTTTGTATTTTTTATCATATGGCACAATTATTTTCTGCACCTGCACTTTATACGCTGAAATAGTGTAGAAATTAGTTCATGAATATTGTGTGCTAATTAGTGTTGAGCGATACTGCTCGATATCTAAAAATATCGTATCGAAATGGTATCGCCGATAGCACTAAATATCGTCGATATCCGATTCCGATACCGGAAGTCCAATGTAAGTCTATGGGAACCAAATATCGACATTAAAAAAAACATTCTTGCCTTGTTGGTTAATTGTACATGAAGGAAAACAACAAAGACTAATATAGAATGTATTGGGGAGGTTGAGGAGACAATAAAGGCATACATGTTTAACCCAATGCATTGGAATAGCATTAATATATTTTTTTTTGGAAATACGTTTGGATTGACTAACAAATTGACAATGTTGTTAACCTTTTTTCTATTTTGGCAAATATGTATGTTTCACAACTTCCATGCTCTTCACCTTTTTAACTTTTGCCAGTGCCACACTTTCTCCTTCATAATCTTCAGCAGCATCATCTTTCTCATCAAATTATTCTTCATCTTCACCTTCTTAATCTTCTTCTTAAACTTCTTGCTATTCATGTTTTTGTTTAGATTACTCATATTGTTATTATTAAACTAATTAATCTTCTTCATATTCAAATTCTTCATCTTCTTCTCTTCATCTTCTTCATCATATTCTTATTTGTGACAGAGATTCTGTACTTGTAATCTGTAAAAGTATGAATTGTTCATCCTTCCGTTCTTGCTGTCACAAAAGATTTAAATTACAACAGTATTTGTCCGTGTTCAGTTTAGCCTGCAGCAGCAGGCATTTTCCAGGGGCACCACGAGGAGGAACGGACTCACCCCCATACACTGCTTAGTCTTCTTCTGCTTAGAATTTAGAGCATATATTTTGCTCTTCATTTTGGTGTTATACTTCATGTTCTTTTTTTGATCTTTTGCTTATTGTTCTTCTGTCTCTTGTTCTGTATCTTGTAGTTTGTCTTAACCTTCTTTGTCCTGTTGGTGATCTTCTTCTGGGTAATCTTTTATTTTTTCTTTGTGATGGTGTTCAGGCTGGTTGGCTTCATGCTCGTCGTCCTTGTTGTCGTCATCTTCTTCTGGGTGGTCTTTAAGGTCGTCTAATTTCCGAGAAACAGCTGACGTTACTGGAACCCTGACGGGTATCAGATGGAGCAAGAGACAATGGAAGTAACGAGTACCAGCTGACGTTACTGTGACACGGTTACTAAGCAGGAGGTACCTGTGCTCCAAAGCACTACCAAGGACCAGCAGACGTTGCTGGAACTCGGATACGGAGATGGAGGCACCTAGGCCAAAAGCACTGGGGAGAACCACTTGACGGTACTGGACCCCGGACGGGTAGCAGAAGGAAAAGAGGCAATGTCACAACCGAGTACCAGCTGACGTTACTGTGACACGGTTACTAAGCAGGAGGTACCTGTGCTCCAAAGCACTACCAAGGACCAGCAGACGTTGCTGGAACTCGGATACGGAGATGGAGGCACCTAGGCCAAAAGCACTGGGGAGAACCACTTGACGGTACTGGACCCCGGACGGGTAGAAGAACGCACCCATGAAAATGTAAGTTGACAGGACGCAAGCCATCCGCAGTTACCGAATCACACAGTCCTACAGTGGGTGCTTATCCTATTGTCACAATGGAAACCGCCTTTATTTACATATCCCACAGCACACATAGGAATCACCTAAACTGCAGGCACCATAGAGTCGGCTAACCCGAATGCAACACGACAGCACAACTTATTGGAGGATAATTGACGTTCACACTGCCAGGAAACAGCTGTCGTGCTGTAACCAGGCTGGCCAGGAGTCAGTACCCCTGCCAATTACTTACGAGCAACAAATGGCGGTGTTGTAGCCCAGGGAGTAGAGTTCAGGTGGTAGAAAGATGAACATAACAGGAGACATGGAAAACGTTGCCAACCAGTTATTTAATCTGAAAACGGACAGGCAAATTCAGGTGAGATCCATGCCTTGTTCATTTTCAGAACAGTAAGCCGGTCTACATTCTCTGAGGATAGTCGCATGCGACGGTCTGTTACTACACCACCTGCAGCACTAAAGACACGCTCAGATAATACACTGGCAGCAGGGCAAGCCAGTACCTCCAATGCATACTGGCTAAGCTCTGGCCATGTATCCAACTTAGAGACCCAAAATTTGAAAGGGGAAGAGGCATCTGAGAGTACACTTAGAGGGAAAGCCAAGTAGTCTGTCACCATCTTACGGAAACGTTTCTTCCTGGTGACTGGAGCCGTCTCGGTTGGTGTAGACCTTGCTGGCGCTGTCACAAAACTTTGCCACATTTGTAACATACAGTTCTTGCCCTGTGCAAAGGCGCTGCTTCTGCTCCCTCTTGTTGTAGAGGTGTCTACACTGCCTCGACGCACAGAGCTGCTTTGTAAAGCAGTAGCAGCAGCAGCAGCTCTCTCGGCTGGAATGTACAACAGTATGGATTGCACCAGTGTGACTTGGTACTCCTGCATTTTACGGTCCCGGTTCACCGGTGTGATGAGGGTTTGTAAGTTGTCCCGGTAGCGAGGGTCTAGGAGGGTGTACACCCAATAATCTGATTGCTGAGAATGTGGGCGATGCGGCGGTCGTTTCTCAGGCACTGAAGCATGAAATCAACCATGTGCTGCAGACTCCCAACTGGCCAACAAAGGCTGTCCTCTGGAAGAGGCATCATCTCTGTCTCCTCTGCATCACCCCACCCTCGCTCTACATACTGACTAGAGCGTTGTGTACCTCCCTCTGTAGGGATTTCTTCCTCCTCCATTGACTCCTCCTCCTCCTCATCCTCCTCACAAAGTGAGCCCTGCCCAGCCCTTTGTGAGGAACCACGTTGCGCTGACTGTCCTGAAGGTAATTGAATTTGTGACTCCTCATCCTCCACCTCTTCCAAAACCTCTTCCTTTAGTGCTTTCAGTGATTTCTGAAGCAGGCAGATAAGGGGGACAGTCATGCTGACTAGTGCATCATCTGCACTCGCCATCCGCGTTGAGACATCAAACGCACGCAAAACGTCGCAGATGTCCTTCATAGAGGCCCACTCAGTAGTGGTGAAGTGTGAACGGCGCAAATTGCGAGTTGATTGCGCCTGTTGCAGCTGATACTCCATTACTGCTGGCTGCTGCTCACACAACTGCTCCAACATATGTAACGTGGAATTCCACCTGGTGGGTACGTCACATATGATGCGATGTTCAGGAAGGCGAAATCTGACTTGCAGAGCTGCAATGCGCGATCTGGCCATGCTGGAACGTCGCAAGTGAGCGCACTCTAGGCGGACCTTGTGCAGCAGTGCATCAAGATCCGGATAGTCCCTCAAAAAACTCTGCACGACCAAGTTGAGCACATGTGCCAGACATGGTATGTGAGTGAGGTTGCCAAGGCCCAGAGCTGCCACCAGATTTCGGCCATTGTCACACACTACCAAGCCTGGCTGGAGATTAGCTGACAAAAACCACACGTCGCTCTCCTGCTTGATGGCATCCCAGAGCTCCTGCGCTGTGTGGCTTCGATTCCCCATGGGAATTAATTTCAGGACGGCCTGTTGACGTTTGGCCACGGCTGTGCTCATATCGGTCGCAACAGGTAAGCGTTCACGGGTCCATGTGGAGGTAGACCGTGACGGCTCGTGCAGCGATGATTCTGAGGAACTGGAGTAGGAGGAGGAATCAATGTGCACAGACTGGATTCCTGCAATCCTTGGAGTTGGCAGAACACGTACAGCGCCACTGGCAAGATCTGTACCCGGCTCCACAACATTGACCCAATGGGCAGTGAGGGAAAGGTATCGTCCCTGGCCATGGGTACTGGTCCACGCATCGGTGGTCAGGTGGACCCTGCTACTGACGGCGTTTAGTAGCGCATGTTTAATGTTTCCCTCGACATGTTTTTGCAGAGCAGGGACAGCTTGCCTGCTGAAATAAAATCGGCTTGGCACATTATATTGTGGGACTGCCAATGCCATAAAGTTCCTGAAACTGTCAGTCTCCACCAGCCTGAATGACAGCATTTCAAGGGACAGGAGTTTTGCAAGGCCAGCATTCAGAGCCTGTGCTCGTGGATGGTTTGCCGAGTATGGCCGTCTTTTATCCCATGCCTGTGTTTACCGATGGCTGTTTTTTGTTCCGGGAGTGTGACGATGACTGTGAACTTGCTGCAGTGGGTGGAATAACAGTTTGTCTATGGACAACAGTGACCGAGGTTCTTCCATGGAGATCCTGTGAGGAAGCCGAACCAGGTGTGTGAGAGCTGGAGGTAGAGGCTCGAACATGACCTAAAGATGTAGGTGCTGCTGTAGGTTGGCCTACATCTCCAGTGTGTCTTTGTAACTCAGCTATGTGCTTTGTCCGTACATGTTTCCACATATTTGTGGTATTCAGGTTCCTGATATTTTTACCTCTTTTAACTTTTGCTTACACAGCTTGCATTGAACATAGCAAATATCAGATACAAGTCTGTCAAAAAAGGACCACGCAGTGCAAGTCATGGGAGCGCCAATTTTGACATTTTTAAGAGAACTGCTCCCAACAGGTGCCAAACTGGAGGCTACAGGCAAGCGAGTCTGCAGCCTACCTATCCCTCCTCTTTGTACCGTTGGGACAATCTCTCCCTCAGAGCTGCTCCCACCACCTTCCTGTTGCTCACGCCATGTTGGGTCTCGGACTTCATCATCTCCACTACCCTCTTCCAACACCTGCTGCTGTTGGATGGTCTGGGCAGCACCATGCTCCACAAAACCTGGCACCTGAGTCTCATCATCATCATAAGATGCGTTCTGCGGTGTGCTGTCCATCGGCACTGGCTCCCCGCCTCTTCAGAATGAGAGAGACACAGCTGTTGCGAATCACTGCATACTCCCTCTTCTTCAAATTGCAGAATGCTGCTTGCCTGTGCCCGTGTTTGCGAGCCAACAGATTCTGAGAACAGAAGCAGAGACTCAGCTGGCTCCTGTACAGAACTCTCTGACTGCCTGGGCAATTTGACAGGCGGTGAACAGACAGATGGTTGCTCAACAGTGTTGTGTTCCTGAGAGGAGGTGGAAGGAATTGAAGTCGATGCATTGGCTGCCATCCAACCAACAACGGTTCAATTTGTTCTTCCCGCAGCAGGGGGGCACGCCGAGTCCTACCAAAGTGCGCATACGGGGAAGCTCAAGGGGGAAAATGGGGATGCTGTGTCACTGGGGGCCCCGGAGCAGCCCCAGAATCCCCACGTCCTCTCCCTGTAAAAAACCCCCCGGGGGCCCCCAAACCCCGTGCCTTATCACTAAAATTGTTCATCTTGTTTTTTTTAGAAAAAAAAATCAGAAAAGTTTTAAGGCCTAAGTGGGGTTTTTTACAAAAGGGACTGAAGTGAAAAACTGAAACAAAAAGGGTTCCAACTGTGAAAGGCTACTCCTTTGTCAAATTTATAGTTTTTTTTAAACCCCCAAGTTTTTGGTACGGATGGAAGCGCTTAAATAATAGTTAAAATTTTTAAATGGAATGGAGAAAACCCAAAAATTGGGATAAAAAAAAAAGGTGAGCCACCGAGAAAAACGCTCCCCCGGGGAAAAAGCGCAGTGCTTGAACAAGAAAATGGACGTGATGGGGCACTCAAAAAAAAAAAAACACAGCTGAAGTGAAAAACCGAAACACAACTTTTTACAATCTGTGAAAGGGGCCCCCCTTTTTTACTTTTAAGTGTTTGCAAAAAATGTTTTTGGAAAAGGGTGGAAGCGCGCACACTAAATTTTTAAATTCATGGAGCTCCCAAAATTTCATTTAAAAAAAAAAAAAAGGCTGTGAGTGCATTCCCGATGCCTCCCAAAGGTTTTTTTCAGAGCAAACGCAGCGTCACCTGCACCAAAAACACCTTGCAAGCTGTTTTAAAAAATCACTGCAGGCAAAAAAGGGCCTTTAAAAAAGCGGGGGGTACTAGCCTGCCTACAGCACAGTACACAAAAATCGAATCTCTTTTAATGTCCCTAAAAATCAGCACGCAACAGCGTTCTGTCCCACCCGGGTTTTTTTAACACAGTGACGCAAAAAATGGCGGCGGCGCCTTTTTTTGTGCTTTCGGGGATAATTTTACATCCCCAACACAGCCCTTTCCCCTTGTTAACATGACCGCAGCATGCCGGATGTGCCCCCCCCTTTAGGGAAAATTTCCCAATGGCCCCACTAAAATCACATTGCCCGCAAAGAATTTTGGGGGAATTCCCCTTCCGGGGTTCGAAAAGGGGGAAAATACGAAAAGAGTATCGAAAAAAGGGCCTTTTAAAATAATATCGGTAAAAACCGATATTTGCAAAAAAACTATCGCTCAAAAAATAGTGCTAAAAATATGTATGGGGCTATGATAAACTGTGCAAAAACCGATCACAGCGACATCAGTTTTTTTTAAAAAAACCCCATTTTTTTTTTCTTTTTTTAACAAAAATCATGTACATTGGGGCCTTTTTAAAGTATTCGGGCCCCCCCGGGAAATTTTCAACCTTTTCCCAATTTCAAGGGGTTTAAAACCCCAAACCTACCAAATTGTGAAGTTGAACGAAAAAATGGTTTTTTAAAAAATTTTTTTTGGGAAAAACAAAAATAAAAGTGGGGGGCAATAAAATTTTTTCCCCCCTTTCTTTCTTTTAGCAAACTCATCCAGAAGTTCATTTTTGGGTCTCCCCAATTATTTTCCAAAATTGTCCTTAAAAAATTTTAAGATATAAATTTTTAACCCCAAACCTTTTGGGGGAATTCCAAAAACCCCTATAAATGCACCTGCTCTGTGATGGGGCCCGGTTTTTTTTGAAGCAAGAAAAATACATGAAGACCCCGGAAAAAAAACAGGCATTCCCCGATACTGTTTTGGGGAAAATTTTTTAAACCGGGGACCCCAAAATGATTTCCCCAAAACTTTAAACTCCCCCCCAAGGGGGCAATGTGCAGGGGAAAAATATTGAAAAAAAGGAGTTTTTTACCCCCGCCCCAAACAAAACCGACCCCGGCCCCTTTTCCCCTAAACCCCTTTCATATTTTAAAAAAAAGAATCTTATCAGAGTTTTAGCCAAAAGGCCCATGATTCCCCCCTGGGAAATTTTAGAGATCTACAGCTGAGGGGGACAGACTGTCCATTGACAACTACAGTATACACGCCAAATCCCCGGCCCCCTTTTGAAAGAGTTGGGGCGAAAAACAAAATTTTTTAAAGTTTTTCCCTAAAAAAATTTTGTTTTAAAAATTTTCAACAAGCCCCCCTGGGAGGGCCCCCCCAAACATGTGGAAAAAAGGCTTTGGTGAATGAAACCCCCAAAACGTACTTTTTCCCAAAAAAAGCCAAATGAAAAATTTTTTGGGTAAAAAGGAACCAGCTCATCACCCCCCAAAACCCCCCTTCCCCCACTGTCAAACATGGTTTTTTGGGAGCAATTTTTGGTTTGGCCCTGTTTTTCTTTGCAAAAGGCAGGGAATGGTTCAAATGGGGGTTTTTGATGGATTTTGGGCCAAATTCGGACCCCCTTTTTGAAAAAAACCGTGAAGTCTTTTAAAGCCTTAGATGGTACAAAGTTTTTTTTCCCCAAAAGACCAAAAATCCCAAAAAAAAAGCAAAAAATACAATGGAAAAGGTTTTAAAAAATAAACATAACCAGGTGTTGAATGGGCCAAATTTTAAAATCCAGACCTGAATCCAAAAGAAAATTTGGAAAGATGAAAAGTGCTGTTCACAAAAAACTCCATCCAACCTCAATGAGCTAGAGCTGTTTGAAAGGAAGAATGGGCAAGAATTTCAATCTCTCGATGTACAAAACTGATAGAGACATACCCCAAGCGACTTCCAGCTGTAATCGCAGCAAAAGGTGGCGCAACAAAGTATTAAGTTAATGGGCCAAATAATTTTGCACGCCCCACTTTTCAGTTTTTGTATTTCCAAAAAATTTAATAAAGCCAATAAATTTCAACATCACAATTGTGTCCCACTTGTTGTTGATTCTTCACCCAAAAATATCATTTGGTAGCTTTATGTTTGAAGCATGATATGTGGGAAAAGATTGAAAAGTTCCGGGGGGCCAAATACTTTCGCAAGGCACTGTATATACAGGTGCTTCTCACAAAATTAGACTATCATCAAAAAGTTAATTTATTTCAGTTCTTCAATGCGAAAAGTGAAACTCATATTATATAGAGTCATTACAAACAGAGTGATCTATTTCAAGTGTTTATTTCTGTTAATGTTGATGATTATGGCTTACAGCCAATGAAAACCCCAAAGTCATAATCTCTGTAAATTAGAATACTTTATAACACCAGGTTGAAATACAATTTTAAAATCTGAAATGTTGGCCTACTGAAATGTATGTTCAGTAAATGCACTCAATACTTGGTTGGGGCTCCTTTTGCATCAATTACTGCATCAATGTGGTATGGCATGGAGGCGATCAGCCTGTGGTACTGCTGAGGTGTTATGGAAGCCCAGGTTGCTTTGATAGCAGTCTTCAGCTCATCTTCATTGTTGGGTCTGGTGTCTCTCACCTTCCTCTTGACAATAGCCCATATATTCTCTATAGGTTTATGGTCAGGCAAGTTTGTTGGCCAATCAAGCACAGTGATACTGTTGTTTTTAAACCAGGTATTGGTACTTTTGGCAGTGTGGACAAGTGCCAAGTTCTGATGGAGAATGAAATTTCCATCTTCAAAAAACTTGTTGACAGAGGAAAGCATGAAGTGCTCCAAAATTTTCTGGTTGATGGCTGTACTGACTTTGGTCTTGATAAAACACAGTGGACATACACCAGCAGATGGCATGGCTCCCCAAACCATCACTGATTATGGAAACTTCACACTAGACCTCAAGCAACTTGGATTGTGTGCCTCTCCACCTCTTCCTCCAGACTCTGGGACCTTGATTTTCAAATTAAGTGCAAAATTTACTTTAATCTGAAAACAACACCTTGGACTGCTGAGCAACAGTCCAGTTCTTGTTCTACTTGGCCCAAGTAAATCGCGTCTGGCATTGCCTATTGGTCAAGAGTGGCTTTGCACAAGGAATGCAACACCCATGTCCTGGATGCCCATGTCCTGGATACATCTGTGTGTGGTGGCTCTTGAAGCAATGACTCCAGCAGCCAATCAAGGCATGTGATGACACAAGGTCTTCTGTGTTTGGCTACCGAAGTCACATGTCCCAGGCCATATAAAAAGAGGACATCTTGCTTTTCTGGTGCCATTTTCTCAGTGTGACAGTGCAGAGAAGCCACTCCTGATAGTGCTGCATGTGAACTTGTCAGTTAGCTAGATAGGATCCTGTCCTGGGTGAAATCGATCTTCCAGCATCTAACTAGATTGTGTAAAAACTGTGTTGCAGTCTCAGGAGGACCCATTTGCTAATACAAATCGTTTGTGATAAAACTGTTTTCAGCGAGAAATCAGAAGGTCAAATTTCCACTTAAAAATCATTAGACCTAATATTGGGGTGCAGTGAGGAGGGCCAATTAGCTAATCCAAATAGTTTCTGATAAAACTGTGTTTCAGTGAGATTCAGAAGGCCAGATTTCCACTGAAAACGTAGACCAAATTGGTGCAGCGAGGAGCCCATAGCTAATCCAAATAGTTTCTGATAAACTGTGTTTCAGTGCAAAATCAAAGGCAGATTTTACTTAAAAACGTTAGTGTAACAGAGTTGTTCGACATATCTAAGAATAAATAGTGATTGTTCATTTAGTGACAGGTGACTGTTGGATGTGGCCTAAGGTTGTGAAACAGCAGGTTACAAAGGGGAAGTTTACATAGACATGAGTTGGAAAAGCGAGGTAGTGGTGGAAGGGAATAGGCTTGGTGTAAGGTTCTGTGTACATGTTCCTGAAACTCAGTTTGTTCGTCAGCCATTTTACTTTCTGTCTTGCTGCAGCTATCTTGCCCTCAGTCAAAATGGAGTTTCCAGCTTGCATGTTCCCGCCCTGATTCTCTCCTTTTGCTTCTTAAGCAGCCACAGCTGAGCAATCAGTGCTTCAGAATCTAGCCTGCAGTGAACCTGTGACCTGACTCCTAAAGCCTTGGACCTTGTACTCCAGCTATTCCTACTGAGGAACTCTGAAGCACTTGTGGACTCTGGAACCCTGCTCTTTGAAAGACCCACGTTTGCATGGACTTACGGTAACAGAGAAGAAGATCCTGAACCTGTTGTGGAGAGTGATTGCTGAGCTTAGATTACTCTGGCCTGCTGTGTCTCCTGCTTCTGTGTCTGCAAACTGTGTGACTACTTTTGCCAACTTGTATGAAGTAATACAAGACTTTCTATATCAAACCTGTGTCTCATGTATTTTCATCGCACCCAAGCACAAGACGCTATATGAACTGTACTACATACATTACAAGATTCTGAAGCCAAAACGTTAGTGTCTGCTGGGTCTGGAAAGGCTGTGTCTGCTGTAACTGTGGATATCGGATGTCCGGTTGTACTTTCTGTGATGACAGTGGTTGTGACTTCTCACAACCATTCCAGGTGAGCAATTCCCTTAAGTTTTTTTTTTTTTCTGCAGTGTTACCACAGGTAAACACTATTGTGTTTTTTTTTTTTTTTCTCTTTTTTGTCTGCTGTAACTGTGGATATCAGATGTCCGGGTGAACTTTCTGTGATGATAGTGGTTGTGACTTCTCACAACCATTCCAGGTGAGCAGTTCCCTTAATTTTTTTTTCTCTCTGCAGTGTTACCACAGGTAAACACTATTGTTTTTTTTTTTTTCTCCTCTCCTCTTCTTCCAGTACTCCTGTCTTAAAAGATCTGGAAAATGGAGGCCCGCATAAAGGAACTTTGCGGAGTGACTGATAATATCCTTGCAGATTTGCAGAATATAAAGACCCGTTTTTCAAGCCTACAGGACCTCACTAATCACAATTTGCAAGTGTTTGGACAGACTGCCCAGGATTTGCGAGCCAGGATTGAGGTTCTAGAAGAGCGAGTCCAGGCTCCTGCCGTAGCCCCGAGTTCTGGGATTCCCAAGTTGCCCCCTTTTCGTTTTGGCGGTGAACGTGAGAAATTCAGGGGATTTATTAATCAATGCAATCTTTTTTTTTCTGCACATGCTTCACAATTTCCCACTGAACGATCTAAGGTGCTTACTATAATTATGTTGCTTACCAACAAGGGCTTTGATGTGGGCAAACCCTCTGATTGAGACTGAGGATGATTGTTTGAATCACCTTGATGCTTTTATTTCAGCCATGGGGCAGGTGTTTGATGACCCCAATCGAGGTGCAACAGCTGAAGCAGCCATGTTAGCTTTGCGCCAAGGTAAGCACTCGGTAGCTGAATATGCTTTGGATTTCAGGAGATGGGCCCTTGATACCACCTGGGACAGTTCCGCCAAAAAATCTATTTTTCGAAAAGGGTTATCTCCACTGATTAAGGATGAACTTGCTCGTGCCGACCCTCCCACTGCGTTAGGTGACTTTATTAACTACTGCATCCGTATTGATGCTCGCCTGACTGAACGCAGGCAAGAGAGATGGTTCGAAAGCAATCGCACTAACCTTTTCCTACCTTCCTCTCCAGCTAAGGAAACCTTTGAGTAGGATTACACGGGAACCTGAACCTGAACCCATGCAGGTAGACTCTTTACAACGACGGGTTAGTGATGCACGCAAGGAACATTGTTTTAAGGAGAATCTATGTTTCTATTGTGGTAAGTCAGGGCACTTCATTATAAACTGCCCCAGCCGTTCTCGTAAGACTACTGCAGCACTCATTCATTGTGAGTGTTGCGAGAGGGGATCTGTCAGGTCCGAGCCTCAGGCTCCAGAGAGATCTGCAGCAACAGATCTTGATTTCTCGGACTTAAACTCCGTTACCTCTGAGGACGTTGACTGTGTAAACGCTGCCATTTTTCAAGTTTCCTCAGCGGTGTCCCAGCTGAGTTGTAAGAAAAACAATTCTCATTGCTTTCTTTCCATCAAACTCTGGGTTGACTCAGCTTGGGTGTCTAGCTCTGCTATGATCGACTCAGGGGCAAGTGGAAATTTTATGGATGTCTCCTTTGCTCTGAAACAGGGGATACGTTCAGTGAAGAAGGCTACTCCAGTACAGATGGAAACTGTGGATGGCTCCCTGCTGACCTCTGGACCAGTGGATCAGGAAACAGAGCCTTTGAGGGTTCTTATGGGTAAAGATCATCAAGAGAAACTGTCCTTTATGCTTATCTCTTCTCCCCACTTTCCCATTATTCTAGGGCTACCATGGCTGCAGGCTCAGAATCCTACCATTAACTGGAGACCAAGGAATTACACTTTCCAGAGAAACAGATGAGTCCAAAAGTTTCAGCTTGCTCTGTTCCTAAAGGAACCATGTCAGTCCCTGAACTACCAGCTGTATACCAGGACTATGTGGATTTATGTGACAAGAAGAACGCTGACCAGCTTCCTCCTCACCGTCCATATGATTGTCCAATTGAATTATTGCCTGGAGCAGAGATACCTTTTGGTAAGATCTACCCCCTGGCGGGGCCCGAGCTAAAGGCTTTAAAGGATTACATAGACGAAAATCTAGCCAAGGGCTTCATACGCCCCTCTTCATCTCCTGCAGGTGCACCATCTTCTTTGTAAAGAAGAAAGATGGATCTCTGAGACCATGCGTAGACTATAGGGATCTCAATAAGGTTACTATTAGAAACCGTTATCCATTGCCTTTAATCCCTGAGTTATTGGAGAGAGTGCGACATGCCAAAATTTTCTCTAAACTAGATCTTCGTGGGGCCTATAACTTAGTCCGTATTAGACCTGGGGATGAATGGAAGACTGCATTCAGGTCACGCTATGGACACTTTGAATATCTAGTTATGCCTTTTGGTCTGAGTACCGCCCCAGCCACTTTCCAACACTTGGTGAATGACATCTTCAGGGATCTCCTAGATACATTCGTGGTAATTTATTTGGATGATATTCTAATTTTTTCTAACTCCACAGAGGAACATCATGGACATGTGAGAATGGTCTTGGAACGTCTAAGACAAAATCATCTTTACATCAAACTTGAAAAGTGTGAATTCCATAGGACCGAAATTCAATTTCTGGGGTATGTACTGTCTACACAAGGAATTAGTATGGATGGAAGCAAAACCCAAGCCATCAAGGATTGGCCAAGTCCTAGAAATGTGAAGGAGGTACAGCGCTTCATCGGGTTTGCCAACTTCTATAGACGTTTCATTAGAAATTTCTCTGAGGTAGTGTCACCTATCACCCAACTTACCCGGAAAGAGTCTAGGTTCTCCTGGACTCCCCAAGCCCAGGAAGCATTTTCCCGTCTAAAAGATAAATTTACCACTGCACCTATCCTAGTACATCCCAACCCCGAGCTTGCCTTCATAATAGAGGTGGATGCTTCAGACTGTGCCGTTGGAACTATACTCTCTCAGAGAACAGGTGAGAAGAATGTCTTGCATCCCTGTGCCTTCTTTTCCCAGCAGTTGTCTTCGGCTGAGAGGAACTACGATGTGGGCAATAGAGAGTTGTTGGCCATTATTGCCGCCTTCAAAGAATGGAGACACCTTCTTCAGGGAGCTGCACAGCAAATAGTCGTCCTGACAGACCATCGTAACCTTGAGTTTATCAGGTCGGCTAAGTGCCTGACTCCTCGCCAGGCTCGCTGGAATCTTTTCTTAAACCAATTTAATTTTATCATTTCTTATAGACCAGGATCGCGCAATGGAAAGGCTGATGCACTCTCTAGGATTTACGCAGCAGAGACACGTCCAATTACTCCTCCTAAGACTATTCTTCCTGACTCTAGATTCCTAGGAGTAATTCATAATCAAGACCTACTTAAGGACATCAAGGAAGCATACCATGCGGATTCCTTTTTGGCACAACCCCAAGGGACGTAAGTCTTGTCTTTAAGAATGGTGTGTGGATTCAGGGACAACGCCTGTATATTCCTGAAACAGTCAGATTGAGAGTATTGCAACTCATTCACGATTCCAAGATAGCTGGGCATAGAGGAATTCTAAAGACACAGGAATTTCTCTCTCGTTTCTTTTGGTGGCCCACTTGCAGGAAGGATGTTTTAAACTATGTCACTTCATGTGAAGTCTGTGCAAGATGCAAAACACCTCGCTCCTCACCAACTGGTCTGTTACAGCCTCTTCCCACCCCATCCCGCCCGTGGGGATCCATTTCTATGGACTTCATTGTGGAGTTACCAACCTCTCAAGGGAAGAACACCATTCTAGTGGTGGTTGACCGTCTAACAAAGGCAGCTCATTTTATCCCTTGTGTCGGCTTACCCACTGCAAAACAGACATCAGATTTGATGATTAAAGATGTTTTTTCGCTTACATGGAGTACCGGATGAGGTTATTTGGATCGAGCGGTGCAATTCACTTCTAGGTTTTGGCAAAATTTCTGTGCAGCATTGGACATTAAAGTAAACCTTTCTTCTGCTTTTCATCCCCAGACTAATGGACAGACCGAACGAACCAATCAAACCCTGGAGCAGTATCTCCGCTTCTTTATCTGCCACCTACAGGATGATTGGGTGGATCTACTTCCATTAGCTGAGTTCTCGTATAACAACTCTCAGAGTGCCTCCACTAAGCAGTCTCCTTTTTACTCTAATCTAGGTTATCATCCTAACATTCTACCACGATTTCCCATAGAAACGCCTTTACCAGCAGTGGCTGAAAGAATCACGTCTTTACAGAAGAATATGGTTCTTCTAAAGGAGAATCTGGAATCGGCTCAGGAAAGGTACAAGAAAGCAGCAGATAAATTTCGTAAACCTGCACCAGCTTTCAAGGTAGGAGACTTGGTCTGGCTGTCAACCAGAAATCTTAAGTTAAGGATTCCATCGTCTAAGTTGGGACATAAGTACATTGGACCCTATAAAATCAGTAAAATTATAAGTGCCGTTGCTTGTCGTCTTCAACTGCCCAGAACTATGAGAATTCACCCTGTCTTTCATGTATCCCTACTAAAGGCTGCGACACCCAATACGTTTCCTGGACGTTCTTCTTCTTGCCCTGACCCAGTGCTAGTCGATGGTCAGGAAGAATTTGTGGTGGAAAGGATTTTAGATTCCAGGTTGTATAGAAATCAGTTACAATATCTGATTAAATGGCAGGGCTACCCAGTGGAGGACAACTCATGGGAACCAGTCAATAACGTTAATGCTCCTCGCTTGCTCCGTCAGTTTCATCAGAGGTACCCACACAAGCCTGGCCTGAGGTCATCCGGAGGTTGTCCCTAAGGGGGGAGTAATGTAAGGTTCTGTGTACATGTTCCTGAAACTCAGTTTGTTCGTCAGCCATTTTACTTTCTGTCTTGCTGCAGCTATCTTGCCCTCAGTCAAAATGGAGTTTCCAGCTTGCATGTTCCCGCCCTGATTCTCTCCTTTTGCTTCTTAAGCAGCCACAGCTGAGCAATCAGTGCTTCAGAATCTAGCCTGCAGTGAACCTGTGACCTGACTCCTAAAGCCTTGGACCTTGTACTCCAGCTATTCCTACTGAGGAACTCTGAAGCACTTGTGGACTCTGGAACCCTGCTCTTTGAAAGACCCACGTTTGCATGGACTTACGGTAACAGAGAAGAAGATCCTGAACTGTTGTGGAGAGTGATTGCTGAGCTTAGATTACTCTGGCCTGCTGTGTCTCCTGCTTCTGTGTCTGCAAACTGTGTGACTATTTTTGCCAACTTGTATGAAGTAATACAAGACTTTCTATATCAAACCTGTGTCTCATGTATTTTCATCGCACCCAAGCACAAGACGCTATATGAACTGTACTACATACATTACACTTGGTGTTCAACGTGTACTTGGGTTAAGTAAGTGGAAAGAACTAGCAGGTATTTTGTGGAACAAAATAAATTACAAGCAATAAGCATCCTATTAACATGCATACACATAAGTCACAAATGGCATCATTAGTAACTACTAGAATCATCTCACACTAATGTGCCCCAAAAATGGTCAATGCTTTGGTAGTGGCAATAGCATTGAGCCACATTTAAAACATTTGACACGCATAAGATATTGACCAAATATTTTTACCATGCACTAACATGATTAACAAGTGGCACCATAAACCAAAATTAAGTATGGTTTAAAAATTACAAGCCCAATAAAGTCAATGCATTGATAACAGCAAAAACAGAAATCCTGTACTCCATACTCCATCCTCTCTCAGCACAGCAGCCTGCCCTCTGTCCCACAGTTGTGGTCATGTAAAAGAATGTTTCCTCCTACATATGCCAAAGCTAAAAACTTGAACTCCACCATCTCCAATTTGTTGGTCATGGAAATGCTGCCTATCCGCCTGGTGTATACAGACGGTATCAGAAAGCTGATGGCAATGGTAGTCCCCCATTACCTGTGCCAAGTCACCATTAGTTCTGTAAGAAAGTTGTGCCTGCACTACACCAGCATGTCACTGGGTGACTCTGTTGCTGTGGGAGCAGGCGGTCAAGGGGCTGCTCTACATGTCTTTGAACTTCCAAGGCTTGCAGGATAAACCTCTGTATCTAACTCTGTATCTGTATCTAACAGTTCCTCTACTGCTTCTGGCTCTTTCACCTCCTCTAGGGCCTCCAACTGTATCCTCAACCTCTCCCTTAATCAACAGTCCAGATAGAATCACCCACACATCTATATTGCACAGCCATGGCTCACCGCAATCAAGCAGTGCTCAAATTAATATGACTTGGAGATTCGAGTCACAAAACTCAACCTCACAAATGTGTCTTGCAAGGCTCAAGTCATCAACCAAGTGGTACAGCAATTTTTCTGCCACTATGCTTACCAGAATGTGCTGCTGCAGAAAGCACAGTCACTGTGTACTCACTTCTGCCGATCACACCCCGCAGGTCATTGACTTGAATCGCTACAAAGGTTTTTTGGCTTATAGGTTAACTGTTTGATTTGCGATGTTCTGACATGCTGGAATTCCACTCTGCATATGTTGCAGAGACTGTGGCAGTACCTCTGCACCCTTCTGCACAGTTTTGAAATGGCTACTAAGATGGTTAGCGCAGACGATGCCATCATCAGCATCCCTATTCTGCTCATAAACATGCTGGAGCAATCTTTGAATTTTCTGCATGAGGAGGTGGTGGTCCCAGATGAATGTGGAAGCAGAGGAGAATGCATAAAGGGATAACAATAGCTCAAATCTCCAAACTGTCATCGCACAGGTGAGTGCCATGGGACTGCGACTTACAGCAATCGAGGGGGTTTATGGTACTATACAACCTGTTAGTGCAGGTGCAGGAGCTGAGAAACCAATAGGGGAGAATGAGGTGCTGGATGTGCAACAGTCAGGAGATGAATAAGATAATGATCCCCTCTCTGTTGTCCGTGGTTGGCGGGAGGGGATGAAGGAAGCAACCTTTAGTTTTACTCTGCCACCAACACAATATGGACTTGGATCTGATGAAAGCGCCAACACTTTGCCATGATTAAGACATTGTCAAAATTCTTAGGCTGATGCTGCATATGTGTATTATGCTGATGTGTGCTTATACATATTTATAACATTTTTGGTACTCCAAGTGTACATTTTTTTTATGGAT
The DNA here is from genome assembly GCA_033576555.1 of Oophaga sylvatica. Taxonomy (NCBI): domain Eukaryota; kingdom Metazoa; phylum Chordata; class Amphibia; order Anura; family Dendrobatidae; genus Oophaga; species Oophaga sylvatica. The sequence continues at coordinate 350,412,763 of JARQOD010000002.1, read as the reverse complement.
TAATAAATTTTGGATTTTAACCATTGATTACCCACTGGATCATACCTTGTTTGTGTATTGCTCTGCCCTGGCTGCTCAGCCTTCTTTCCTTGCGGGTATGGATGTGGAAGAGCCCTCATACAAGGTGAGCTGACTTTATATGTAATTTTCTTTTTCTAGCTAAGAAGGCTTACACCACTCCCTTAACCATCAGATCCTCATTGAAGCTTCAATTCCAAGCTGTAAATGCTGGGCCAGACTTTGATACCTCATGCATATCCCATGGCTGACTGCTGCTGTGCCATTTCCAAATTTCTACTGTGGGTAAATTGATGTCACTTTCATGATGTCTGCCCTAATTTTAGCTGTTTGGGAAGCTTTTTGTCACCTCTTAAGGTGTTATGTATACATTTGGTTTGGTTGGTCCCACTGAATTTAATGGGGTTTTGGTATGTTCATCGAACTGTTAAGCAAACGGCTAAATGTTTCGGCAAATTAAACCGAACCAAACCTTGAAAGGTTAGCTCATCTCCAATCATGATGGCACTTGCTTCTCCTCTTTTTTCAAAAGTGTTGATGTAAACAGTTATCTTGATTTCTGTAGTGGTACTGTCCCAAATGGATCATGAACATCCCCTATGGCCAGTACAGGAGAATACAAAGAATTTGCACCACAAACACAGAATTCCTCAAAGAAGCCCTCATTCCAAAGAAGAGGTTTAGAGCAAACCATTACCCCATTACACTAATGAATGATGCTTTTAAAAGAACATCACTGTTATGTCAAAATGACCAGTGACTAGTTCAGTAGGGAAGAAGAAAGAACTAGATAATAAAATCAAATATAGTTTTATCAAGACCTATAATCAGTCTCACAAAAAGATAAGACAGGACTCATCCAAATACTGGATGCTTTTGTTAAATGATCCAATATTATCAGGGAACGTCATCTACCAATCCAAAACATTTTTTCGCAGAAATATGAATTTAAAAAATCATATCGTGCCAAGCAAACTAATATCCATCCAATCACTTTCTTCTTTTCCCTCTAGGTCTCTAAAGACCTGGGGATATTACCCATGCAGTACAAAGAATTGTCTCTGCTGTAGGAAATCTTTTTCCTCCAATTCCACTGGAAAAACATTACGTTGACTGCAACTCCGATTTTGCAATTTACCTAATTGCATTGTAAATTACAATAGGTAAGATGCATGACACAAGAAACACACAACAGGATGAACAGGTATAGACATAACATCAAAATAATCAATTTATGTCATAGCCTATCCAGACATTTCCTTATTGAACACAACAAAGACCCAACCAACCTTAAATTATTTATTCTGGAACAAATACCCGAAAACGTCCCTAATAGATTGCAAAGAATGATCAATAAAGAGTCCTTTTGGATCTTCAAATTGGCGACACTCAAACCCGGGGTTTGAATGAATGTGTTGACATTACGTGTTAGATAAGATTAAGCCTGAAACATAAACAACATGTACAGAAATACAAATAAGATGAAACAAAAAAAACCTAAATAATGTCTTCTGAGACCGCAGATTTTCTACTCTAAAGAACATTGGATTATATACCTAATGAAGACTCCTGCTCGAAGTTGAAACGCGTTAAATGTTTATTATTAATTATACTATGGAGAAAATCTGAGATCTTTGAAGACTTCTATTCTAGATAATTAGTCCTTTCCTGCCCTAAAGTACTTTTAATGTGAAGATTAAACATGGGGGTGGTTCATGACTTTCTTTATAATATGTAATTTAAGTAATTAAATATAAAATTCTCAATGACAAAAATGCTAGTATGGGAAAACCTACATGGCATGTCTGAGACACAGTACCTTTGGCTAAAGAAAATGTCTGTGGCCAATGGTTCTTTGGATCTTGCTTGTTTCCTTGTTGAAAACTGTTTACAGAACTAGCATGTTATTTCTATCTAATCTGGGCATACATAAATAAGCCTACAGTTAATGCAATCCAAATTAGATCTACTGTCAGAATACTGGTTGAAGAGAGGTTAAATAATGTCCTCTGCCACTTTCCTAAAGCTTGTTACATAGCAAACAATGCGCAAGGACCACTGGGACATTCTGGAGATGTTGATATGAGGTGATTTGACAGATAGTGGGTGTGATCTCTACATGTTTAATGTTGTCACTGCTGGAGACAGACCTGACAGTTGTGAGTGATTTCTCAGTCTACGGTATCTCTCATGACTGTTTTCCCTTTTAATATCTCAGAAATGTTCACCTGCTGCACGTCTCATTCCATTGCATTTAAAGGGAATTTGTCATCAGAAATTACCTATTATTTAACCCCTTCATGACATGTGCCGTATATATACAGCGCAAGTCATAAGAGGGTGTGTGGAGCAGGCCCTTCCCATACCCAGCAGGTGATGACTGTATATGACAGCCAGGACCTTCCTCTATCTCCTCCCACCATTGTTGTCAAATTCCACTGTCAATCTCTGACAGCAGCATATAACAGGCACTGACGTACCCACACGTCATTACATCCTCTCATCCGCACGTCCATAATGTGATTGCGGGTCGACGATGGGTTGTCATGACATTCGGGAGTGTCAGCTACTGACCCCCGTGCTTGTCATTATGGAACTCCCTTGAAACCCTGCCTATGGCATGGCTTCAAAGGAGACTGTGATTTCTGCTATATGCAGCAATGTTGTGGCATCGCTGCTTACAGCACATGTGATCCGACAATCGAATATTCAAGCCCCCTAAGGAGGCTAACAAGAACAGCATAAAGTAAAAACAAATGTTTTAAAAAGATGAAAAAAACCTAAAAGTTCAAATCAACCCCTTCCCCCATTGAAAACAAATATTTAAAAAATACACATATGTGGTATTGCCGTGTTCAGAAAAGTCTGATATATCAAAATATAAAACAATTAACCAGATCGGTAAACACCGCAAGCCAAATTTAAAGTTTATTTGGTCACCACAATTTCACAAAAAATGCTGTAACAAGTGATCAAAAAGTCAAATCTATCTCAAAATGGTGCTAATAAAAATTTTGTCTCGTCCCACAAAAAATAAGACATCATACAGCTCCATCGGATGAAAAATAAAAATATTACGGGTCTTGGAAAATGGTGACACAACTGACAATTTTTTTTTGCAAACTTCAGATTTTTTTCACCACTAAATCATATAAAAAGGTCATGTTTGGTATTGACATACTCCTATTGATGAGGAGAATCGTATTGCATGGTCATTTTAAGACAAAATGTACACCGTTAAAACAATTCCCAAAAAACAGAGTCAGAATTCTCAATTTCACGGCACCTGGAATTTTTATTTCGATTTTCCAGTACACTATGTGGTAAAATAAATGGTGTCATTCAAAAGTATAACTTGTCACGCAAAAAACAAGCTGTCGTATGTCTATGTGGACAAATGTGGACAAAAATAACAAACCGTATGGCTCAGGGAAGAAGAGGAGGAAAAAAGAAAGAGAAATAAATAAATGGGCTGCGGAGTGAAGGTGTTAAATCAGGTTTTTATGTCTAAAGTGACCACGTTTTGCTCTTATTTTAGTCCAGCTGTTCCCCTGTGAATTATATATATATTTTTTAAATCCTTCATATGGTTTCAGGAATATGAACCTTTTTATTTAATGTTAATTTATTTGGTGCTTACCAAAAGGGCGATGCTCATAGAAATATCTGAGGACACGTCTTTAGACCGCTCTGTATAATGACGCCGTGAGTAATTTCTCCTTGGTAAGCACCTAAAAAATTTGCATTAAATAAAAAGTACCATATCTCTGGAACTGTATGACAGATTTTAAGACAAATGGAATACTCAGGATCAGCGAGACTAAAATAGGACCTAAACTGTGCACTTTTGACCTGGCGATTGTTCCTCTTTATACATCATTAAAATTCTTTTTTTTTCACATCACTATTTGAACCGAGGGAATTTTTATAAATTCAATTTCGGTTTCTTTGGTCTGATTTGACTGAATATTTAGATTAGGACTGAATCTATTCATCAAAAGTGCTCTAAAAAAGACAGATACTATGCTCTGAGGACTCTTCTGACCCAAAATAAAACATTATGCTGAAATTTCCCAGTGCCAGCTCCTACTTATCCTCCCACTGCCGTTCCCTGCCTGAGCCTTGAGTCTTTGATCAGCACCAAATTTCTCTTCTGATCTTTTTACATTGACTAGGCCTCATGTGTGTGTCAGTCCTAGTCAGCCCCAAATAGAAGATGGACGATTAAAGGCCAGAAGAAGATTTGGAGGCCAGAAGAAGATCCGAAACAAAGAATGGAAGATCGGACCAGAAGCTGTGATGGCAGAAATGATGAAGGGTCAACCTAGGACTGGTGAATATAATATTTTATTATTTCTTATTATTCTTTTTGTTATCCTCTATATAGATGTTTTACATCTAAAAATAATAATTTCTATAATGATAATGAAACTGCTGAAGTCATCTGTACACAGGAAGAAGTGTGTTAGGGATCGAGTTCCCACTGCTGCACAAGGGGAATCTCAAGCCAGTCCTGCTGCGGTCCCCCATCCATCTCCAGCCGCAGTGGAGTCTGCTCAGCAGAGACGTCGGTCCCATCGGTCCCAGTTTAACACTGTGCAGAGGCTTGTTGCGGTCTTTCCTGGTTCCTCTATTATAACCAGTGCTGGAGCAGGCAGTTCGGGAACTAAGTCCCTGCTTTATCCTTCAGAGCATGCCCAGGGCAAGATCTCCCATTGGAGATCAGGGGTCACATGCTCGGTTACAGCAGCGACTCCCATTGGTCCGCCAGGAAGGTCTTGAAACTACATGTGTTCTGGAATGGTTTCGCATTGGTCCTTTTCTGGTAGGTCCTGCAGTTGCTACTATAAAAGGGTGGCATGGCCGGGCCGCCATGCGCTAGTATCAAATCTGTTACGTGCTTGCGCCAGTTTGGTCATGTATGCATGTGGTTAGGTCTGCCTGAAATAAGCCCCTAGAATACCGGCACCTCCGGTGAGGAGATTGTATGCACGTGTTCAGGGCTCGTCTGAAAACGCCATTAGAATACGGCTAATCCGGTGAGGAGATTATTGCTTGTGTTTTGACTGCATGACCACAGACTGCAATCCGCTTAGCAGTTATCTGTGTTTCCTGTGAGTCTAACAGGACACAGTCTTTTTCTCAGCGGCTCTGTGACGCAACAGGGTTCGCTTTATAACGCTGGTCAGCGCCCTAGCGTTTTACTTTGCGGCTCACTGAAGCTAAGTGAGTTTGCACTTATCGCCATATAGAGCTGTGGCATTCCCGCTAGCGGCTCTGGGGATTAACAGAGTTCGCACTAACTGCCACAGCGCACTACAGCGTTTATTTTAGCGACTCTGCGGGATAACAGAGTGAGCCTGCCGAGCATATTCACGCTCCGCAGCTCATCGCTGCCTTTGAACGTAGCGAGGCCCAAAGAAGGGGGGCCCTAGGAAGGGGGGTAATGTTAGGGATCGAGTTCCCAATGCTGCACAAGGGGAATCTCGAGCCAGTCCCGCTGCGGTCCCCCATCCATCTCCAGCCGCAGTGGAGCCTGCTCAGCAGAGACGTCGGTCCCAGCGTCTCGCCCAGTTTAACACTGTGCAGAGGCTTGTTGCGGTCTTTCCTGGTTCCTCTATTATAACCAGTGCTGGAGCAAGCAGTTCGGGAACTAAGTCCCTGCTTTCTCCATCTGAGCATGCCCAGGGCAAGATCTCCCATTGGAGATCTGGGGTCATGTGCTCGGTTACAGCAGCGACCCCCATTGGTCTGCCAGGAAGGTCCTGAAACTACATGTGTTCTGGAATGGTTTTGCATTGGTCCTTTTCTGGTAGGTCCTGCATTTGCTACTATAAAAGAGTGGCATGGCCGGGCCACCATGCGCTAGTATCAAATCTGTTACGTGCTTGCGCCAGTGTGGTCTTGTATGCATGTGGTTAGGTCTGGCTGAAATAAGCCCCTAGAATACCGGCACCTCCGGTGAGGTGATTGTATGCACGTGTTCAGGGCTCGGCTGAAAACGCCATTAGAATACCGGCTACTCCGGTGAGGAGATTATTGCTTGTGTTCTGACTGCATGACCACAGACTGCAATCCGATTAGCAGTCATCTGTGTTCCCTGTGAGTCTAACAGGACACAGTCTTTTTCTCAGCGGCTCTGTGATGCAACAGGGTTCGCTTTATTACGCTGGTCAGCGCTCTAGCGTTTTTCTTTGCGGCTCACTGAAGCTACGTGAGTTTGCATTTATCGCTATATAGCGCTGTGGCATTCCGCTAGCGGCTCTGGGGATTAACAGAGTTCGCACTTACTGCCACAGCGTGCTACGGCGTTTATTTTAGCGACTCTGCGGGATAACAGAGTTCGCTACTTGCGCCATCTTACTAGCAGCGGGCTCAGCCTGCACGGTGGACCCGGGCTGCGAACGCACCTCTCTACATTATCTATTAGGTGCGTTCCGCAGACCCTAACAAAGTGTGGGTATATATTAGGCTTAATGGCAATTGTAAAAACATAAAATATCTGATTTATTTTTTTAAAACAGTGACCTGGAAAATGTATATATTATCATAGATTAAATACACAACATATCAACCTGATTTAAATCATAAGCAATTTTCTGATAACACAATTACTTTTATATTTGTGATTTTGAGTAACGAGACAATAAGAAATTCATTGTATTCTGAAAATTGACAGAAACATTAAAAATTGTCTTTAAAAAAGTGAGAAAATCTTCTTACCAAAATAAACAATTTAGAGACTGGAAAAACTGCAATAAGCTTCCAGCGATCGCTGCTGTTGTGTCACTTGTAAAAGGAAACAACGCTTAGCAGAAAATACAGATGCAGGAGATTCTTTACAACTTCTTCACAGTGTCAGGTAAAATGTTCAGCGAGATTCCAGAAAAGCTCTGTGCCAACAACAGTGTTTCCCTTCTAACACGCAATTTAGAGCTAAGTTAGAAGATTTGATGCATTCGCTTTGTTATGTATAATGCCACAGGCCTGCAATTTTCTAAAATCAAGATCTGTACTGAGACAATAAACCTGAGAATAGTTTATATAGATTAGATATAAGATTAAATAAGATTTCTTTTTATAAATTGCTCATGAATGTGTTATATTTTGGTTGGTGACAGCTGGTTTGAAAATCATTTTGCGTAAAGAGATTTTTTTTAGCATGACTGTTCTAGCCAAGAAGACCAAGGATATTTCATGCTGGGATAGCTCAGGAAAATGTTTCCAGATGATCACAACATATCTCCTCTAGTTCTGAAAACACCCACTAGGATTTATTATCATATGTTGGATACTAGAAGCTCTCTTTTTCTCTGCTCATCAAATTTGCAAAAATATAGGCTGCCTAATTGTTTCCTTTAGACGTGAGGTGGGCAATTGGTTTCCCACAAGTGCTTCGGCTGTGGCCTCATGCCCCGAATCCATCTGCATTCAATATTCAACTGCCTGGCTACACGTTCATATGCATATGCTGCTCTATGTCACACAGAGAATGGTTCTCCACCGTACCATTTGGAGTAGAGATATGGATACATGCACTATCACTCTACAAGAAAGAGAACATGATGTGGCATATGCATAAATACTTTTATACAGAGCCAACTTAAACTTAGTGTTATAATCTCACTGCCTCAGAGCTTTCACTATATACCACCCCTGTTATAATTCAAGATGCTATACGTAATATTCTCTCAATGTGACAGGTTGAGCAAAATAATTTTGACAATGTATCAGTTAAGAATGGATGGATTAAAAGGACTTTAAATATACACTGCTCAAAAAAATAAAGGAAACACTCAACACATTCTAGATCTGAATGAATAAAATATTCTCATTGAATACTTTGTTCTGTACAAAGTTGAATGTGCTGACAACAAAATCACACTAAAATCATCAATGGAAATCAAATTTATTAACCAAAGGAGGCCTGGATTTGGAGTCACCCACAAAATTAAAGTGGAATGTAATGTACTAAAAACAATTCAAAATGATGCTCAGTAGTGTGTGGCCTCCACGTGCCTGTATGACCTCCCAACAACGCCTGGGCATGCTCCTGATGAGGCGGCGGATGGTCTCCTGAGGGATCTCCTCCTAGGCCTGGACTAAAGCATCTGCCAACTCCTGGACAGTCGGTGGTGCAACGTGACGTTGGTGGATGGAGCGAGACATGATGTCCCAGATGTGCTCAATCGGATTCAGGTCTGGGGAACAGAGGGGCCAGTCCATAGCTTCAATGCCTTCATCTTGAAGGAACTGCTGACACACTCCAGCCACATGAGGTCTGGCATTGTCCTGCATTAAAAGAAACCCAGGGCCAACTTCAGCAGCATATGGTCTCACAAGGGGTCTGAGGATCTCATCTCAGGACCTAATGGCAGTCAGGCTACCTCTGGCGAGCACATGGATGCTGTGTGGCCCCACACCATTACTGACCCACTGCCAAACCGATCATGCTAAAGGATGTTGCAGGCAGCAGATCACTCTCCACGGTATCTCCAGACTCTGCACGTCTGTCACATGTGCTCAGTGTGAACCTGCTTTCATCTGTGAAGAGCACAGGGCACCAGTGGCGAATTTGCCAATCCCGGTGTTCTGTGGCAGATACCAAGCATCCCGCACGGTGTTGGTCTGTGAGCACAACCCCCATCTGTGGACATCGGGCACTCAGACCATCCTCATGGAGTCGATTTCTAACCGTTTGTGCAGACACATGCACATTTGTGGCTGCTGGAGGTCATTTTGCAGGGCTCTGGCAGTGTGCCTCCTGTTCCTCCTTGCACATAGGCGAAGCTAGCTGTCTTGCTGCTGGGTTGTTGCCCTCCTACGGCCCCCTCCACGTCTCCTGGTGTACGAGCCTGTCTCCTGGTAGCGCCTCCAGCCTCTGGACACTACGCTGACAGACACAGCAAACCTTCTTGCCACAGCTCGCATTGATGTGCCATCCTGGATGAGCTGCACTACCTGAGCCACTTGTGTGGGTTGTAGAATTCGTCTCATGCTACCACGAGTGTGAAAGCACAACCAACTTTCAAAAGTGACCAAAACATCAGCCAGAAAGCATTGGTACTGAGATGTGGTCTGTGCCCCCACCTGCAGAACCACTCCTTTATTGAGTGTCTTGATAATTGCCAATAATTTCCATCTGTTGTCTATCCATTTGCACAACAGCATGTTAAATTGATTGTCAATCAGTGTTGCTTCCTAAGTGGACAGTTTGATTTCACAGAAGTTTAATTTACTTGGAGTTATATTCTGTTGTTTAAGTGTTTCCTTTATTTTTTTGAGCAGTGTATATAAACTGTACTTTTGAAAACTTTTTTTATTGAAATACAATATAACTACCAGGTAATTACATTTTATTGTGATCCGAAAATAAAATATTATGTGTGAGCTAATGAAGTGAACACAAATCAAGTATATCTACAGCCTTTCTCACTTTTATGCTATTGAACAATATGACAGTCATTCCCTCCCCCAGACTGAAATGACTGTTCCCAGGTACAGGAAAGATGTATATCTTTGTACCGTGTTAGCCAGTAGATAGAAAAATATTTAGAATTGAGAGTCCTCAGTAGTTAAAAGGTCTCAACCACTGAGTACTCTCAATTCTACATATTGTTCCCCGGTAAAAATACGTAGATTACATAGTCCTGCCTAGCAAAGTCAGGTTGTCCCATAATGAGGTAAAGAAGTTGTCCCATATAGAAAACCCATTTTAAAGTCCCACATACATATAGATAGTTTTCAGCCAAAACTATTTTGCCATTTTTCGGCCAGCAACTATTCTCGCCTGACTCTCCCATACACAGGATCGTGATCCATCCTTTGTTTTCTATTAAAGAACCACTAGTGGACTGCTTTGGAAGTGTCTAGTCTCCCAGTGGCAAAATTCCAAATCCTTCTCTCTCCTGACATGGTCTGTAAGGAGAGAGTCTCCCATACACATCAGACTGTCAGCTGATCCCACTGATATCAGTGGGTTCAGCAAAAGTTAGTCTGCTGTGTATTACAGTATGGGTGCGGACAGTGATTTCAGATCCAGTCACTTCTCTCCTGATCTGAACATAACACTATATTTGAGCTTGGACCTGAAATTCTGGTCTATACACAAACATATGGATTCAGCTATAGAATGAAGCCTATTCATGCACATGGATTCAGCTATAGAATGAAGCCTATTTATGCTATGGCACGCTGCCTTAACTCAGGCAAGGGACATCTCTTTAATGTCTAAATGCTATAATATGTCTTATGTTCTAGTGATTGTTGAGAATTTAAGATAAAGTTTAGATTTAGTGTCCTTTTAAAATCTACATGGAAGGGCATAGCTAGGTAGCTGAGTAGCAGAGTAGAGCCCCTAGCAAGATATGCTGCCTTAGAGTCATTTGTGGGTGGAAAACTACCTTCTTTTCCTAAATGAAGAATAGTTTATCTATGTCTATGCCTGATCTATAAATCACACATTTAAAGTACTGTAATTTCATCTAATCAATATTGGAAATATAGTTGCCCATCAAGATTAGTTGAAATAGGACCTTTCTTCCTATTCATCAATATGTACATCATTGAATGAGCAACCAATATTAGGCTTATCATACACATGATGTTTTACCCTAAATAATACTGTGAGATGACTGAGCCATGAATAAAGCTGCATTTACATTGGCCGATAATCCATCAGATTCAAACGTTAACGATTCATCGCTCACAATAACTGTGTAATGTTAACGATTTGAGATACTGAAGGATGTGTCCAAAAACACTCATTCATTGTATATGAAGTAGTTTAGGTGAACAAAATAATTCTCGTTGAACTTTTCAAAATTTTGCAATGTAAATGTAGACTTTTTGTATGTTCAACGATTTGACCAACAAAAAAGGAAGAGTGGAAATTCAAGTCCTTAATAAGATCATGTTCCAAAGCAGTAAATAGTTCAGTAGCACTTCGAGTATTAGAATGAATACTATTATTATAGAAAATGTTATCGCTGTTTTGAATAAATTTCCTTTGCACAATATCGGCATTGTTTTACAATCCTTTATGAATTCATGTATTCAAAATCAAGAATATCACTTATAGGATTTGAACGTTGAACCCACACTTCAGATTATCTGTCTGCGTGAACGAAGTCTACTGATGTCTGATGTTACAATGTAACGATCATATTCGACCATTTCATTCCCGATCTTTGTCCTGTATAAACACTTGTCTGACTTTGTTTGCTAGTCGTCAGTTATGATCTCATCGTTCATTATTGAAATGACTCAAGTGAACGAACCTTTAGACCGGTGAGCTTCAGGGCACTTCTGACAATCAATAACTTTGCACAAAAACATATTGGGAAATGGATCACTACCAGCTGGTATTGCACTAATTGCGATATGTAAACTTAGAATGTCAGCTGTCTCACTGACCATCTTACAGTATAACTGGCTAAGTCTACAGTCCCAAAATTATCTTGATCTTCTCAATGATGTACTATTATTTTTCAATTTTTCTGCTTCCATAATAAAGTTAACTAGCTCAAATTTCATGCTTGTATGGGAATGTTTTCCATGGATTTATTGCTATCAGTCATAGCAGGAGTTAAATAAAAAGACGAGAGAGGTTTCAGAGAAGTCCTGGTATTCCTTCTTCTCTATAACTGTGGCCCTCTTCTCTGCGTGGTTAGTATGTAAAATTGTGCTGCTTTCTGCTTGTTCAGAGAGCTTGGAATATGCATGTCTGTGCGATAGATGCAGGGTACAGTCTGTATCTTGATTGCGCTCAGCAGGGATCCCTCCTCAGTGATGAGAGAAGAAGAGAGGGTGGGGGTAGAACAAACACATAGATACAAGCTGTCTATTCCTCTCATTGTTTTTTGCTTGGCCATATGCAGGCAGTGGGAGGGAGATATGAAGAATCCCAGAATGCTCCCAAATTTGTAAAAGCTTCGTACAGAGCAATACACAGAACAGCGGGAAAGTTACTGCGATGAGATGAGAAAGCCTTGATTATAAAAGTGTGATTTCTTCTTTTTACTTCAGTATGCATCTAAATGTATACTGTACAAATACGCTCTATGTAGAGGGTAACAAAGAAATGACAGACGGTACTAAGGTGAATGATGCTGTAACCTGCATTTCTTATGACTGAAAAGTGACCAAGAAACACATTACTGCACAGGGAGAAACCAGCAGGACGTCAAGATTATACTGGAAGGGAAATTACCAGTGCTCGGGGAGGATGGCTGGGTGTATCTTTCCAATTCTATGGTCATTTCAATGTTTAACAGAATATCATTCGTATTATTAAAAGCTTCGGCTTCTGTGTACTCAGGATAAATATTCATTTTCACAGTAGCAATAAACCAAATAATTGGGTAACTTTATCAGGATCTCACCTAGGCTGCATGAACTTGGTCGCACACAATACCTTCTAAAATCTTTGGCATTGTTTTAGCTTATCCACTGCACTTCAAGCAAATGGGCTTGCTTTGCTTACGCGCTCAGTTCTGTGCATGAAGGCAGGTGTACACATGCATGTATTCCTTCCATTCATCCAGTGTATATGCAGACGAGACTGTGGTAGTAGATTAAGCAGGTCTATACTAGGTGCACATGTGGCAACATTTAATATCTAACCTTTGCCCGATCGTGGCATTTACTTGTCTCTTTTGACTAGAACTTTACCGATTTAAAATCTCAAATTCAAATTGACGCCGGTTCTTTGTGAGCTATTTCGGCCTTACCTTGTTCCACTATGTATTATATCTCACTTTATCAAATGATCATTAGATATGGAAAAGGCATAACCGATATTTAGAGTTGAAAGAAGGTGACTTAAACATGGGCAGTAGTGTTCCACGGGCAACATATATCAGACACTGGCTGTGTGAGACATATACGTTTGACTCTAAAACTCAGGGGAGTTTCAGAGAAAGACCTAGTTTAATACATGCTACCCATGGATCGGGCACCATGAATCATCTGTCAGGTTCCCTCTAATTTTTAGGTCATTTAAGTGACCACTGATCGACCATTGCGTACAACTCTAGAGACAGAAAATTCACTTTCTTTGAATCTATCATATTAAGACTGCAGAAGTGCCTCACTAAATTCTGTCATTTTCATATCTATTTTTGCTACTACATCTGATTGGATCACATTTATCCGAAACTTGTCAATCGACTGATGTAACAGACATTCCATCTGTAAAATAGAGACTGCAGTAAGTTTTCTTATTTAGATGTTTGAGATTCGATTTTTTAGATTTAGATTTCTTTTTTTATTACATGTGGTGAGACCAGTTTCACTCATCCATGTTTCGTGGTCCGAATATTGACCTTGATGCATGAATTGCTCGTGAGTATTCGGACCCAATCTTGACAGCCCACATAAGCATATACATTTGGTTATTCTGATCTTCAAATAGCAAATATTGCCTAACAAACAATGCACTTCAAACCAGTAGGACAAAAATAAATTCAAACCAGAATGACAATTATGAAATGTTATTGAATGAAACATAAAAAATAATTAAGTGCAAACAAAAACCTCAAAACAGATCTGTTACTTTTTATTTACTTTTAATTCCATCTTGCCTTTTCGCAAAGATCATTTCTGCAGATGACACTTCTTACAGATACTTGCAGAAAGTAACCAGCCTAGTTACAGGTAACTAATTGTTGTGTCATAAAATTTAGGTCTGATCTAAATGGCAGAACAGGAAAAGAATCATTTATTTCTTCAGCCAAGTCACCACAACAGTGAAGGCTAATAATAAACCATTAGAAGCTGAGAACTTCAATTAGTGCCCATTTGGCTGAAGACCGTTAAGGGTTTATTCAAGAATATAGAAATAGAGATCGTCTGTCATTAATCTGATTAACATAAGCTGCAAGTAGCCAAGCAATGATGATGAACTCTGCTCTCCAGAGGGCAGTCAGGTCACTCTGACCACTTAATCCCCACCAAGTCCAGACTGGCTCTCAAATAAAGGAATTGATTGTGCAGCAAAGTGAACGCAACCTTTTTAACCCCATCACAGCTATGGTCTCACCGTGAAGCTCTCCAACAATGAACAGGTTAAAGAAATGATTGCTTGGTTGTATCGCTTATGATTTTGTGATGGATTATTTTTTCCCCTGTATAATGTTTAATATTGTAATTGTGTTTCAACGTTCCCCAGGGTCATTTATCATACACTCCTTAATCTGAGACCATCGCTGTTTGATCGGTATTATACACCCAGGCTTTTCTGGGGCTTCTGAGTGAAAAAAAACCCACAAGATCTACTATATAACAGGCTGGTTTTTAAACGCTCAGCGGTTTTTGAAATGCAATCAAGCCTCTGTTCTCCATATTTTATGTATGAAAGACTGATGCAATGCTTTGAATTGTTTATTTAAATGGTCTTCAAATAAAACAGATTACATCATAGAAAAAGAGTCAGAGTCCCAGGTAATGTGGCAGGTTTCTGGGGAAAAATGCTAAACTTCTATATAATAAGAAGACTACTGAATACTGATTAATTAATCCTCAATATAACTGAACAGCCCAAATTCCTTAGCATCATAGTGTGTTTGTATGTGTGCAATATTTGTAACACTGTACCCCTACTATAAATTCTGGAGTATAAGCAGTCACTAAGAGATAGGTGGACTGATCAATTACTTATTAATTTATTGGTTAACTTTTTAAAGCAACCAGACATTTTCACACCTTCAGCAAAAATGAATTGCCTTCAAGTTGCAAAATAAAATCTAAAATCATCTCCCACACATTCTCACCTAAAACAAATACGATAGTCACGACCTCTGTGATAATACAGCATGTGGAGAAAAGCGTATCAAACATCTAAGGCCAAATTTCCATATATTTATCAGTATCAGGTTTTTTTTGACAACTAATGTCTAAACGGAATCGGTTGTCATCAGGATATTTCACTAGCTCTACAGCAAAACTGCTAAAACAGATCGAAAAACTCTAGTAACATTTTCTCATCTGGCTCTTTGAAAAGTCCGACACTACGACTGATGCACCGGAGGAATGTGAATGATTACATCAATTTCCCTCCGGTGTTTCACTACAGCACTGGAGGGAATGCTGGCCAGATAAATGGGAATCTGACCTAATAGTCTGGCATTGAGTTCCTTATATAAGAATGGTAGGGATCGGAATAAAGCCCTGCTCCCGCATTAAGCTTCTAGTTACTTTATTCTGCAAAGACAAGTCGATATGTTTCCAGATCGAACCACTTCCTTCCTTATGGAATAAGGTAACTACTATATTAATAAGTGCCGGATATCATTCATTAATATAGCTAAACGGAGGAGCAGCCCAGAACGCAAAACTATACCACTCTTGTACAGAAAACTCCTGCAGGTCAACGGATCTAGACAAGGCTCACTACAACAGCTTCCATCTCTCAAACAAATATAGGTATTGTGTTGTGAACCCACCCTCAAAATACGATCACTTACAATGTGAACTGATGTTTGCCCTGTAAACTGCTACTTTCTATTTTTTTTATTCACCTCTGGCTAATAATCTGTCATTTTTATTTTTTTCTTGGGTTTTGTCAGTGAAATGGCCACAGTGTGAACATGCTCTACACATTTACCATCTTATAGTCCGGCTCTTTAGTTTGGCTGTGGTGTAATCTTTTGTGCTATGTACAAAAAGGGGCATGATCTCCTCTCTGATCTTAGTATTCCATCTGTATAGGTCCCCGTGGATAGGTGTCTCAATCAGGGCCCTGTCCAGCTCTGCCCTTATTCACATTGACGTCATTTGACACATTGTAGGGTTTTAATTCTAGAGACAGGTTAGGACCCTCCTGATGGGTACACCTTGTCATGGTGGGATGGCTTTTATGGCCTTTTGATCATAATAGCATTAACTAAGTACCATAGGTTATTTACATGTACTATTACTATCTACTTATTTGCTTGTGATAGCGTATATGCTCTTTTTTTTGTTTCTTGGGTTTTGTCTGTGATATGACCATAATGAGAACGCACTCTTACACTCTGCATATATACCAGCTTATAGTTCGGCTCATTTATTTGTTGGTTTTTAATAATCTGGATTTTTCATACTACCAACAATGTTTAAGTGTTTGGGAGACACACATTGTTAACAATAAGATGCACCATACTTGCAGCATAATAATAGATCATCTGACTTTGCACTTGTTAAAGAGAATCTGTTAAGACGCTTTTAAATTGCCCCATGACCATTAGACATGTACTCATGTATTCCACTAAGATATTTATTGTATTTTTCAACTGCGTATATTTGAGAAAAAATAACACATGCAGCATCTCGCCGTCTGATCAAGGACTAGTCCAGTGAGGCGTTTACTCACTGAGAGTGGATTAGGTTCAGCAACTGCAGTCAAGCCTCCTGGACTTGGTTGACAGTCCTTGCACTGCTCAGGTCTTCAGAGTTTGTGCTTCTCCCAACACCTAGGTTCCCTTGTAATATCTTGGCAGTAGTCTACAAAGCTGAGCCTCAATACACATATTACTGGAAAATATGAATAAACATGTAAAGATCATGGGGCAGTTTAAAATTATCAGGGGACTTGAAAAGTTCCATTTAATGAGTGTGTTTCTAAAGTAAAAATCTTCTGAACTGTGTAGATAATTACACGTATTTGATAAAATGTAGAGAGACACCACTAAAACATGATAGTGCTATTTCTATATTTTTGCTTAACAAAATTTGTTCTAGCAAAGCAAAAAATGGTAAGGACTAGCGTGGGATAAATTATCTGTAGAGTAAGGCCAGGCAAATGTAATAAGATGTCTATAATCCTGTATCGGAGTCTTTACAGTTATAGTAAGCCACAATGTCTTAGTTTGCTATATCTGTTGACTTAAAAGGGTATTCTCATGTTGCATTAGTCAGTTAGACAGCATGAAAATGATCAAGTTTTCAGTTGACTTGCTTTTTAATCTGTTGTGATTCTCCTGCAATGAGAGTCTTTATCTTAAATAGTGTACAGCTTGTTGCCAAGGAGCTCGATCACCAGAGCCTGGCTGAGTATGTGTAGTCGCTACATTCCATGCTGAGGAGCTAACTCCTGAGATACCGGACAGCTCTCTCCAGCCCATTAATTTACATAGAGAAGTTCGCTGCTCAGCTCCCTCGCCCTCTTAGCTCCTGACCAAGCTGTTGTTATCAGTCCTACAAAATGACCAGCCTCCCAGCATCAGTATTTCTCAGAGCAGTTTTGCCAATCACTGCTTGGCTGTTCAAAGGTCCTGTATTGTAATAACAGTGTAGATTTCAGAAAAAAGTACAAACAGATCATTAATGTGCCACAGTTACATATGCTCAGCAGTATGTTGAAGCTACTAAGCATAACTGTCATTCAAGGAAGAGTGACCACTCCCCAGCAACAAGTAAGTGATAGATGCTGTAGAGCTGTATGCTGCTCAAGACACCATGAGAACAACCCTTTAATTCATCAAACCTCTAAATGCAATTTGTGTATTGTATGATATACCTATAGAAAGCACACTATATTAATAGTGCACTGCATGGGTAATATTGGTGCTTGATACATTTATACCTCAAATTTCCTTCACTTGGGTTAAGGATTTAGTACACTGTACTATGTGTACAATGTGCACACCAACCAAGAGGTTACTTTGCAAATGCCTACCAAGCACCATAGCTGTACACCATCCCTGTAAATATTGTAAATTCAATGTCTTATCAAAATTTGTACATTTCAAATACAGTTTCCAGCATGTACAATATAAAGTTCCTTGGGAGAACCTAACACATCAATATTTTTGGTCACATTTCTGGGCCATTTGTAACATCAGGCTATGTTCTGTAAATGGAGCAAACAAGCAGTGGATAAATGTTAATACTTTCCTCCAATTGTGTTTGCAATTCTATAAAAGTGATGTGACACCTGTTCTGTATGTATGGCACATGCACATATGTAAAACGCAGATATATATTTTTTCATGCTGTATATTATGAACCACTTTATTTGGTCATTAACCTCTAATTTCTCTGATCTACCAATGAAAGCTGCCAGTCACTAAACGGAGGATGAGCATGACAGCTCCTTGCTGTGTGTGCAGTGTGATAATACCATACTGACCACATGAGCAGTCATTGATCAGGATGCCATTGCAGCACTCCAGCTCGCACATTAATCATGTAGTGTTCAGCACCGTGTACTACTCGCTTTGTGCTACTGTTTGCAATGAGCTACAGCAAATGGTTACAGTATTATTAACTCATCTCTCTACAAAGATCCAAGCTGCGGAAATAATTGAAGCAAGTTGAATTTTCATCCATACACTGTATATAACAAAAATAATCAAAATGTTGTTGTCATCATGTTATAAGAAGGCTATAAGTAAGAACAAGTTATGCATTTCCAAGCACAAGGCATTTGGCACAGTTAGGGTTACCCATCAACAGACTAATTGATATATTACATAGCTGTGTAATATGCAGCTGTAATTACAGTAAAAAAGATACAAGGTAAGCACACTAATAGCATCTTAGTACACTATATTCCATGTCCATGTATTACTCCGACCTATATGTATAATGACCAATTCCTGCTTCTCGATCTGTTTTCATATGCTACCATATACCTGTTCATCAGCCATGCTAACAAAGGAGAGAAGGAAACCGAGATTGCGGACAATAGGTACAATAAAATGTACATTTTATTAAAGAAATTATCTAAATAAATGCAGTGGTTATGCAACAAAAAGTAAAAAGAGACGCATATCACATGAGAAATTATGATAAAATACAATTTTAATAAAGAATTGTGGAAAAAACGGGGAGGGTAAGGTATACATGGTATGCATGTATGCAAAAACTGTGTGATGCACTATAGAGAATATTGTATTGTTAATGATGCTGCAGTACAATTGAGCAATAAATATAGATATAGCACATATACTGTATGGGTGGATCACTGACTTAAATCATGGCATATGGTATATCATCATTGTGTTATCGGGTGCGAGTTCAATAGATCCTGGCTATGATGAAAGTATGGCTAGTCCAATGTGAATATCATACAAAAATGCCATACAATATGCCCAGGTGATGCCTGACAAAGGCAGTGAAAGTACCTGAACTGGTGCAAACAGCAGGTTCCACGATATGTGCACACCCTGATGCGCATTTCATCATCAAGCATATTGTGTGCCAAGCCCATAGTGAACTAATGGTATATACTGTGCACTGTTTTTTTTATGTAGCTGTGGGTTGCAAGCTTGTGTATTTTGACCAAAATATCGACCAATACCTCACTATTTTTGTGTATTTTTGGCAGTATATTTTTCAGGGTGCAGCCAAGTCCAAACACGTCTGGTCTCGTATGAGAGGTGTTCACACTGGGATACATTGAGAGTGTGCTGGCCAGCCTGCCTAATCGAATAGTAGGGGCGTGACTAATAGGCTGTGAACCAGACACTATGCAGTACCCTTGTGTGAGCAGCTCCCTATGTGGGCCTTTATTGTGAAATTGTAAACTGGGCAGTCGCCCCCTCCAGGAATGGGTAGGTGGAGAGTGGCTGTTAATCTAGTATTTTCCACTTGTGTTGCCAACATCTTGCTATATGGGCTGGCTGCACCCTGTAGTGCATTTGTTTTAAGATCTGGGCAGGTAAGCAGTGCTGCCTTTTTTTCTGCTGTGTAATTTGAATTTTTGGATGCTTTTAAGTCTTCTTTTGTGGCTTTGCTATTAGTTTAGTGTAGGGACTTGCAATTGTGAGGACCTGTGACGTGGGTTGCAAGCTTGTGTATTTTGCCAAAATATTGACCAATACCTCACTATTTTCATGTACTTTGTGCACTATATTTTCGGGTTGCAGCCAGGCCCAAACACGTCTGGTCTCGTATGAGGGGTGTTCACACTAGGATGCATTGAGAGTGTGCTGAACAGCCTGCCTAATCGAATAGTAGGGGCGTGACTAATAGGCTGTGAACCAGACACTATGCAGTACCCTTGTGTGAACAGCACCCTATGCGGGACTTTATTGTGAAATTGTATACTAGGTAGTCACCCCCTCCAGGAATGGGTAGGTGGAGAGTGGCTGTTAATCTAGTATTTTACACCTGTGTTGCCAACATCTTGCTATATGTGCTGGCTGCAACCTGTAGTGCCTTTGTTTTAAGATCTGGGCAGGTAAGCAGTGCTGCCTTTTTTTCTGCTGTGTAATTTGAATTTTTGGCGGCTTTTAAGTCATCTTTTGTGGCTTTGCTATTAGTTTTGTGTACTATTGTCAGTCCACTTACAGTTATGGCCCTCATACATATTAGATGAAACTTAAGCATACAGTCTGATTTCTGCAGGAAGGAACCATCTAATGTGTGTGGGGCTCTCCCAGATCGTGTAAGGGTAGATAAGGATGGGACAGATTGAGTTAAAATGTTCAACCCTTTATTTTTCTGGGAGATGAGCCACTACTAGGGCTGACAGTGACTTTCTCCCCTCTCTCCATTGAGAACACATGAACATTCAGCTAATTTTTGCAGCTATATCTGAATGAGCATGAAAGGTGCATTGAGAATTGACTAAGAGCTCTTTTAGATGAGCAAATACAGACATGGCTGAAAGTGTTGGCACTCTTGAAATTGTTCAAGCATTTCTCCCAGAAAATTATTGCAGTTACACATGTTTTGTTATACATGTTGTGGTAGATCGGCTCACTCGGCTGCATGTATAAGAAGACTCAGGAATGCTGTCTCTTTAAACCTCTCACTGGTTTATTAAGAATTCTGCATAAACCAGTGCAGAGTTGGCAAAAACAAACACGGCCTTTCTGGTTTAAGGAAAAGCAAAAACATAATACAAAGCACAGACCTTGTTGTTGAGGGGATCCGCCCGCTCAGGGTTAGCAAAACACATGGTTCAGGTTAGCACAAACACGAACACCTCTCTGGAGTTAGCCTCTCCAGACACACTGAATACCTAGTGACTCAAAAGGCTGGCTATTTATATCCAAGACGACACCCTGGGGTGGAGATATGGTGAACAACCTCCCACCCGCTCTATGGTTGTTCACAGAAAAAAAAACAGCCCTTAAAATGGCCTATTAACCCCTTTCAACACATAGTGTGCTGAAGGAATTTTCTAGGTTTCAAATCCATGAAGCTAATAGTCATATCTCCCCTCCAGTACTTTGCCAGTGACTTTGTAACAACATTTATTTCCTTTGTGTGTATTGAGAGAACAGAAGACAAATTGAATATAAGTCAAACTACAAAATTGGGCTGGACAAAATTGTTGGCACCCTCAACTTAATATTCGGTTGCACACCCTTTGGAATAAATAACTGCAATCAACAATCTTCTTACACCTCTCAACTGGAAAGTTGGGCCACTCGTTTTCTGCAAACTGCTCCACGTTTCTCATATTTGAAGGGTGCCTTCTCCCAACAGCAATTTTAAGCTCTCCTAATTGGTATTTAATGGGTTTAAGATCTAGACTCATTGCTGGCTACTTCAGAACTCTCAAGCACCTTGTTTCCATCAATTTCTAGGTGTTTCTTGAAGTATGTTTGGGGTTATTGTACTGTTGAAAGACTCATGACGTAGGATGCAAACACAGCTTCCTGGCACTGGGCACTACATTGCAACCCAAAATCCTTTGATAATCTTCAGATTTCATGATGTCTTGCACACAGGCAAGGCACCCTGTGCCAGATGCAGGAAAAGAACCTGAAAACATCTTTGAATATCAACCATATTTGACTATAGAAGCTGTGTTCATTTCTTTGAAGGTCTCTTTCTGCTTTTGGTAAACAGTAGAATGATGTGCTTTACCAAAAGCTCTATCTTGGTCTCATCTGTCCACAAGATGCTTTCCCAGAAGGATCTTGGCTTTCTCGAGTACATTTTGGTAAACTGTAGTCTAACATTTTTATGTCTCTGTTTCAGCAGTAGGTCCTCCTGCTATAGCATTTAATTTCATTCAAATGTCGATGAATAGTTTGTGCTGACACTGATGCAACCTGAGCCTGCAGGGCAGCTTGAATTTCTTTGGAATATGATACTATCTGGAGTATCCTGCATTGCAACCTTTCAGCAATTTTTCTCTACCTTCCACGTCCTGCCTTCCAGATTAGCTACAGTGCCATAGGTTGTAAGCTTCTTGATTATGCTGTGCACTGTGTACAAAGGAACATCAAGATCTCAGGAGATGGACTTGTAGTTAGAAATGAGCAAATATCTTTGGCTCTCTCCTTATTCAGCAAGCTATAGCGCTTACCGAAGAAGCTGCAGCAGGAACCCAGATATCTGGAGCGCTCCGATAATCAGATGTCCAGAGATGCAGCAGCATGTGTCACGGCTGTGTGACAGTCACAATACATGCATGGAGAGCCTGTGTATTGTGACTGACACACAGCCTCGACACTTGAAGCTGTGGCGCCGGACACCTGATTATCGGAGCACTCCGGGTATCTGGGTTCCCACTGCAGCTTCTTCGGTAAGCTCTATAGCTTGCCGAATAAGGAGGGAGACAAAGATATTCACTCATCTCTACTTGTAATCTTGAGATTGTTTATTTTTTTCAACAATTTTGGTTCTCAAGTCCTCAAACAGTCTTCTTATCCTGTTTCCTTTCTCCATGCTTAGCGTGGCACATACGCACAATGTAAAGATTGAGTCAACTTCTCCAATTTTTATCTGGTTTCAGCTGTGATTTTCATATTGCTCACACCTGTTACTTGCCACAGGTGAGTTTGAACGAGCATCACATGCTTGAAATTTTGGCAAGCTACCAACAATTTGGTCTGGTCTATTTTTGGAGTTTTGTGTGGAATGATGTTAAATTTGCTTTTTTTTCTCAGTTTTTTTTGTGTTGTTCCAATATACACAAGGAAAATAAATATATGTATAACAAAACATGTGTAATTGCAATAATTTTCAGTGAGAATTACCTTATTTTCTGGAACAATTTGAAGGTTGCCAACACTTTTGGCCATTACTGTAATTGGTCTGTGTGCTGTCTATGTGCATCACGAAGCTGACACAGAGAGCACATAAATCCATTGTAGCCAGTGTGCCAGTACATATTGTTGTTTTTCCATTCTGATCAATCAGCTGCATGTAAAAGAATCACACCAATAACACTTTGGTCAATTTTTTAAACTGGAACAATGCATGCAATGAAAAACAGATCCGACATCCATCCGCAATCCGGAGAAGCACACAGAGCTACACAGAGAGCCAGTCACATCTCACAATTAGAAATTTCCATGTATGACTGGCCCAATTTTTATTACTGGCATATGAATCGGGCCTTACCCTGTTGCAGAAGAACAACACCTGTTTCTGGAAAGCAATAACACATCCTCCATGACCATGGAAAGCAAGCAAAATAGGTCATGGTAGCTTGGTAATTGCAAACCAAAAAAAGATTGATGTTTTTGGCTAGAAAATAAATTGAAAGCAATTACTTGAAGATAGATGTGTGTATTTATTGACTATGCTTCTCTTTACTGGAGGTACCATACAATAAACAATACTCTTTCTTCAGCCATCCAATGATTTACGTGTGTAATACAACTCTGTATATAGAGAGTTAATAAGGTATCTGTACACACACTGAATAGCTAAGGGTTTTTTTTTTTTGCAAATATGCAAAATAGTACCCTGGATTCAATGTGATGATGCAAAGATTACAAACCCCAAAGGCTAAATTTATTAAATGTGAAAAATTAATTCTAAAAATATCTCAAGTTATCAGGGGTGAAAAAAGGTGTCCAAATCTTATTTAGGTATAACCCCTGCAGCCAAGTTCATCTATTAAGCTGAATCTTTGGTTGAAGGGCAATTCATTGCATTACTTCACATGATTTCACACAACAGCTTGACATGTGTTGATGGATATACAGTATGTGTTCATTATTGAGGAGTAGAAGTGGGTTCCTCATATGTGAGCACATATTTTTCTTTTTTTCTTTATCCATGTTTGAATCTAATGGGCTTTCTAGAAATTGACATGGAGGTCTTCAGAAATGGAGTTGGAGGTCTCATTTCATTTCAGGCACAAGTAGCTATGATAACGCTATGTGATGTTACTGAAGCCATTATATGACAACATAGCCCCAGAATAATAGGTTATTGTCCTGCTAAATTTAATCATTTGAGCTTAAAACAAGGTCAGCATCAATTTTTCCCTATTCTTTTCTCCCTAATCGAAGACCAGTTGATATAAAGAGAACACCGAATTTTACACTTCAGGTAGGCAACAGAGAAACAGGACATAGTTGACTACCATTATAACTCACCAAGACCAAGAATAAATATATCAGATGTACTGGCATTAGTTTTGACACACAATTGATGCAAAGAATTCTAATTATCAGGATTGTTGATTCATTATCAACTGACAAATGGGTTTTACGTTTCCTTACAGGACAGAATCATTCTCCTCCTTTCTGACCAGACACATTTTGGGTTTTTATCTTACCTGCACTTTTAGCAGCACTAAAAAATTTTCTTATTCGGATACTCAAATAATTTTCGACTTCTGTTTTTCAGAATATATAAGGCTTGATTTGTATGCCATTTTTATATTTCTTTTATTTTGCTTCAATGAGGGTAACATGTAAAGAAAAATAGGAAATATTTGTCTATGTTTAATTTTTTTTACAGCTACAAAGGACCCCTTAAAAATATTTTGAATTGCTCTCCCCTTTCTATAAAATGTATTCTTATATATTGGATTTTTGTTTCCTACAGGGGTGGGACTTGAAACTTGAGTATATACTTCAGCACTGCATATACAGAGATCAGGAAAGCAGAGATGGTAATTGTGACAACACCACAATTATCCCAGTCAGTATATGAGCTATTGTTCATATGAGCCTGAACATTGACTCTTGTTGGAGGTTGAATTGATGTGTTAGGCATCGAGATCCCGACGCTGCACAGGGGAAATCACGAGCCATGTCCTCTGCGATCTCCCATTCTTCTTCAGCCATAGAGGATCCTGCTCAGCAGAGACGTCAGTCCCAGCGTCTTGCTCAGGCTGATGCTATTCGTTTGGTTGCTGCTGCTGCCCCAGGTACAACTATAGCAACCAGCATTAGTCCGCGGTGATCAGAGCTCCTGGGACTAAGTCCTGTTTTTCTCCATCTGAACATGCCTGTGAGACGACAGCTCATTGGTGGTCGGAGGTCACATGCTCAGGTCCTCAAGCAGTTTGGATTGGGCCATCAGCAAGGTCCTGGAAGGCTGCGGTTATAAAAGGATTGCACAGCTGTGCGCTAGTATAAACCATGTAGTGTGTGCGTGAGTGGATATGGATCGCATGCCAGGGCAGTGTGATACTCGGTACCAGGCCGGTGTCTTAAAGGGATGTGTCACGGCAGCAGTGACCCGGTCCGTGGCCCTGGGCGTCCGATGAAAAAGGGGATATTTACAGAGGATGATAAAAGTTTGTATTGAAGTGTTCGTGACGCCACCTGTGGTTTCTGGTCAGAGATGACCAGCGCTGCAGTGCAGATCCTCTGAGACTGATGGTGTGATGCAACAGAGTTGGAATAGCTCTCCATAGGCAGAGCTTGTTGTCTCAGGGCAGAGGTAGGTTGTAGAGAGTAATAGTGCTGGGAGATGTAGGAGAGTGGAGTGTGTGCCTCAGGAAGAAGTTTAGGAGACAGTCAGATGCAGGTTCCAAGACTTTACTCACAGTTCTGTCTGCAGCACAGATGCCTGATTGGTACTATGTCCTCCAGGTGCGGGGGCTCAGCAAACTCCCAGGGAGGTTGGGATGCACCTTTCCAGGACTCCTTTCAATATGTTCCTTCCTCTGTCGTCTCACTGTGTTGTCTTACTCGCCTCTCCTTCCTGCCAACACCTCTCAATCAGTGTCACAAGCCAGTAGCCGCGGACCCTGTCGGATAACGTCTTGTCTGCGTTTCCTTGCTCCTATATGGCTTCCTTTTCGGTGAAGATAATTGCGGTTTGACACCTAGAGATGCCACTGCCTCCGGCTTGCTAGCTGAGTCTTAAATTTCTTCAGTAGGCTAAGGGGCCAGTGTCCCTTCTGCGACCTGGTCCCTCCACAATTGGATCGGGCCCCATGGATGGATCACTCGCTATCCGTGCCCCTAGGACCTCTTCTTTCCTTCCAGAAGCTTCCCTCAATGTTTCTCTCTCTCTCACGTTCTCTGTCTGGGGCCGAGCTGCTTCTAGCTCCAGGTCCCCTCCCAGACTCTCTCTCTCTGCAGCTCCCCCTGACAGGGAGTTGCCTGTCAGCAAGTCTGCTTTCTTTCACATTCTCCTCATGTCTGACTCACTCTCACACTCTCTAAAGCTTCACTTCCCCTCCTTCTTACTTTCTCCACCCACCACCCATGCACTCTTTCCTAGCCAGACAGGGATGAGACCATCCTCCTTAGGGTACGTCCAGGTTGCCCTGCCGCTATGGTCTGTGTTGGGTGCAGGTGTTAGTCCTGGGTGGTGCTCCCTCCTTACCTGAAAGTGGGGTATCACACCTCTGGATGAGGTGCAATACCTCTGTGGCGACCGAACCCTCAGGGGCGGCACAGATATTCTACCACTCTTTTCATGTGTTTGGGCCGAGATTCTGCTGCTCTGTCGGCGTGTGTGTACGTCTAGCTTTCATTAGAGAGGCAGGTTTTTTCTCGGCTTGACCTAGCGCCTGTCTTGGCCACATGTGCTGCTTAGCACAGGCTGTTTACAGGGCACAGTCAATCCATGTGCTCTGGCACACACCTTTTAAACCGCTCTCAGTGGAGCTTTTGCCCTTGTTTTGCGCCAACTCGTGGTGCGCTCTAGTTAGCTGTGTTTTGCTACCACTCAGCGACAAGTAGTGGCCTCACTTGTGCGACGCTGTGCACATTGTTGGTCTTGTTGTGAACCCACTGGATCTGACTTCTGAGTTTGGGCTCCCTCTCGTGGCTGCTGATAGTAATGAAGCTGATTTGGCTAACAGAAGTCCTTCACCTGTTGGTGATGAGTGGCAATCAGCTGGGACTGACTGGGGAGATATAAGGGAGCTACCTTCCCATGATCCTCGCCGGTGATTTGTTGCTTCCTGATCTCTTTTGGAAGTGAGCTTGCTTCCTGCTTCTCCTGCAACTTTTAGATAAGTTATTTGCTGCTTATTTCTGTGGCATTTGTTTTTGTCTATCTCAGTTTTCTGCCCTTCTGGAGTTTTTACAGCCAGGTTCCCCAGCTGGGGGCCTGCGCTGGCCTCTGTCTCTCATTTGCCATTGTTTATGTATTATCAGTTCCCTGTTATATCAGTATCCGCTTATTTGCTACCAGTTACACCTGAGTTCTGATCTAGCGGGGGAGAGATCGTGTGGTCTCAGTATTTTTGCATATCAGACTGGTTGGAGTTTTTCTTGTAGTTTTTGCTGGATTGCAGACAGTATTCTTTCCTGTTCTATTCTATCTAGATAGTTTGGGCCCCAGCATTTGCTCACTCTATTTTCTGCCTGTGTTTGTATTTCATCTTGTCTCACCGCCAATATATGTTTGTGGGCTTCCTATTCCTTTGGGGGCTCTACTCCGGGGCAGTTAGCTTTCCCCTTTCTGTCTTTAGACTTAGTTTTTCTCTTCGGCTGTGTCGAGGAGTCTAGGGCACCATAGGCACGTCCCACGGCTGCTTCTAGTTGTGCTGTCAGTTCAGGGGTCTGCAACCGCTAGTTACCAACCTCTCTCGGTGTCTGGTGGCCTAGGCTATTTTGGCCACTGTCCTCCTCGGCTACCAAATCATGACAGGGTCTGGTCAGACTCAAATCCCCGCACTCTAGAGGTTGAGCCTAGAGACCTCACTTGCGCCATATCAGCTATGTCCTGTGACATTTAACAGGGAACAGCATTCTGTTACTCAGTGGCTGCGGCTCTGTGAAGTAACAGAGTTTGCCGCTGTGCACACCGGGTGACATCTAACCAGCGTGTTTTCTGCACGCAACCGCCATTTTTGTTCCGCCATTGCTTAGCAGCAGGTTCCATCTCTGCACGGTGGACCACGGGTTGCGAACGCACCTTATTATTATTAAATTTCATTTGATCCATTCCGCCAACCCTAACATGATGTTTGTTAATTTTTTTAATGGCTACTGATTAACTATTGTATCAATCCATGTTGTTCTACTAACATTAAAGGACAAAATATGCAGGTTAATTGAACTCTCAAACAATGAAAAATTACCTCCTTCCACCTCCCTCCAAACCTGAGGCTAATACCCTGAAGAACAGCTGTAGGTATAAAAGGGATCTCTCTCCTTCTGCAAGGAGACTCTATAGAACAGCAGCCAGGGAACCATGGCACCAATTGGAGGAATACAGAACTGCTCCATTACCATCCAAGAACCCTCAAAGACATTTGGAGAATCAGGTTGGGACAATCAGGTCATCTGGACCCATACATCTATGTGCTCTGTCATGTTCCTAAGCTTGCCACTACCTCCTCTCTGTGAGTGCCCACAAAAAGCGGGGTGTCACTGATTGAGGTAGTTGGCCCTGGAAGTCCTGAGGTTTTAATTCCCGATTAGCCAGCGGAAGGGTGGGACTCTGTCATTTGCACCATCTTGTGTATTTGCTGGGACTGTACTATATGTCATTAACTGTTGGTAGTCTGATAAAGTATTACAACAGTATGTGATCCTCACCTTGTTGTCTGAGTTGCCCACGGTAAAGGAGTATGGGTGTTCAGTGGTATGAGCACCCACTAACCGTCATGTCTCCACAGTAATATACGATTTCTGCTTTCTCTATGGGGAGTGCGGCCATCTTTGATCACTAGCTCACTGTTACAGCAGAGGCATAGTCTGCACTGATGATTTAGAACATAACTGCAGAGTAATATGTGGATGTTTAAAATCTATGGGTGATCTATAAATGGTTAATAAGAATAATCATTTTAAGATATAGTGTGTTCTTCACTTGCTCTTTTGTAATTTCTTTTTCTAGTCAGTGCATAATGGGACTGCTCATACTTGAACTTATTTATTGGTGAATTCAGGTTAAGAGCAGCAGGCATCTGAACCCTTCTATCCCTTCATTTTAATACAATCAGTGTGAGTCTTAGCACCTAGACCACCACCAATCAACATTTTTGACATGTTTCTATGAAATGTCGAAAATTTTGAGAAAGTGTAGTTGTACTTTAGAGATGAGCTTTCATTCAGAGGTCACTGCAAAGAAAATGTAAAATTATATGCCAGCCATTCAATTGAATGGTGGACTTGAAACAGAGCAAAAGCTAATTTTATGTAGCTGTTGGCTTATAAGTATGGCACCCCCATCTATGATGATCATACGAGCTACCTGGGATGATCAACTGATGTTAACTATATGCGAGAATCTTTAGAAAAATTTGATTTTAGACTTCTGTCTCTTTCTGTCAAAAAATGACACCACTTCCAATCTGGTTTCCTAACAGACCTCATTATTGTGGTTACAGACAATAACTGAAATAGGGAACAGGGCAGAGAGATTTTAACCATTAAACTAAAAAAAGCTATGGAAGACGGCGTCCAGTGTAGAGAATGTCCATTCATCTAGGAGAAAGTATACAGATAAATAGAAAAAAAAATTATACAACCAGAGGTTTAGTTTTGCTTCCAAATCGTAGTTTTTTTTTGTGGTGGAATTAGTGATTAAGAATAGTTATCAATGGTTTTGAATCGGAGAACGTCAGTCAGGCCTGGCATTTCTGAGACGTAGGATTGCTACATGCTTGTTTTTTTCTATGTCTACTTTCCATTTCATATTTTAATTAGATTTTTGGTAATTAGTACTGTCTCCTGCTATAACAGTCACCATCTCCATGTCAATTTACTTTGCATTACATTGCAGTGCTGTGCTTCTTGTAACTTTTTCCTTTTTTTCATGAAAAAATATAAAAAAAATGTATGAAAAGCTTAATCATACGATATATATGAGCTATGTGGATCAATGAAGGATATATTAAAAACTATTTTAAATAATTGTAACATTTTCAGTATTGATTCATGTTGACAAAAGAGGAATTCCTGAATTTCATCCCATGTACAGTACATATGTGTAATTCTGTTCTAAAAAAAAAGTGTATTTCTCAAGTCTGTCTAACAGTGGTAAATTGTAGTCATTAATCTATGCTCCTCGGCTATTTACCTCTGTGGCAGAAACATTTCCTATGGGATCCATGAGAAAATGTGCCATCTGAATATCATGCTCAGATCAACCTCAGCCCTTTCTGACCTCAGAGGTCGTAGTCAGTGTAATTAGTAATCGTATGTATAAGCATTATATATAAGCAGTATACATAGAAATAATCACATCATACTGAATTCTTACAAGATTATTGTACAATTATTTTTATTTAGTTTTATAGTTTACCAAAGAGTTAACTTCCTGGCAAGCAGCATTCTACAATATCACACATACTGTAAAGCAATCACTTTTACACTGTACAGATGAAAGACTTGAAATCTTGGAGACTGTCATTATGTTTTATGCCTAGTAAAGCATCCTCAGTATTTTACATATACATCCATGGGTGGAACAAGCTGCTTTGACTTCAAGGACATTGCTGGAATCCTAAAATACATTTTTTTCTACATGAGCCTGGCATTAGCCTAACCTCAAATTATTTGTCCCCTTACACAGACACTTTAATTTCTAAACTGTGTTCACTGTACAATAAATGAATAACATCATACTGTCTCCAAATAATGCACCAATATAATGAAAATGAATTAATAAAGTATAAATACATCGACTAAATAAAGGATCATGTTATGTTTTGGTAGCTGAGGAGGGCAGGAGCAAAAAACCGCAAAGGCAGCCAAACACCAGAGAGGTTGGGATCTAATAGGTTGCAGACCCCTAAACTAACCGCACAACTAGAAGCAGCCGTGGGACGTTCCTACGGAGCCCTAGACGCCTCGTCACAGCCGGAGAGATTAGCTACCCCTGAAGATGGAAAGAGGAAAGCTAACTGCCCCGGAGTAGAGCCCCAAAGAAATAGGAAGCCCCCAAACATATAATGGCGGTTAGACAAGATGAAAACATGAACACAGGCAGAAAATAGATTGAGCAAACGCTGGGGCCAAAACTGTCTAGATAGGACAGTACAGGAGAGAATACTGTCTGCAACCCAACAAAACCCTAGGAAAAACTCCAACACTTCTGATTTCACCACCACTGATTCGACCACCTATATCAGATCTCTGGTGTGAACACACAGCTACCCAGCAGTAGCAAAATCACAAGAAATGAGCAAAAGAACAAATACAAAAAGAGAACAGAGACCAGCACAAGCCCCCAAAGGGGACTCAGCTGAACTCAAAAGCAAGGCAGCAAAAAACAAGGAAAATCAAACCACAAAAAAAAACCAGAAAATAACTTATCTGAATGATAGCAGGAGACAGCGGAAAAGCAAGTTGAATTCCAACCAAGACCAGGAAGAACAATTGATCACCAGCGAGGATCATGGGAGGTCGGCTTACTTATATCAGGCCAGTCTGTCCCATCTGATAACCATTCATCCATTGCAGGTGGTGGACTTTTGCTGTTCAACATAGGTTCAATACCCTCAGCAACCACTAGAGGTAGCCTCAGCTCCGAAGTCGTCTCCAACACGTTCACAACAGGATCCATAAAACGATCATAAGGTCAAGTAAATTTGCCACAAACATGTTTTGCTGGGCATCATCACAATGCCAACTAGACACTGTAAAAAGCAATCTACCATATCCCCAATTTGTATGGCATCAAAACCATCTATATATAATGCAGTCGTATTAATGACAAGTATCTGCTAGCTGGGATGCCGTGTAAGAGTCACATTAAGGCCACATTAACAAGTTCAGTATTCGGTGAGTTTTTTACAGCAGTATTTGTAAGCCAAAACCAGGAGTAGAACAATCAGAGGAAAAGTATAAAAGAAACACGTCACCACTTCTGTATTTATCACCCACTCCTGGTTTTGATTTACAAATACTGAGGTAAAATACTGACCAAATACTGAAAGTGTGAACGTGGCCTAACTGTCATGCTGTTCTCATAAACAGTTCCTGATATTTGTCTCCTCAAAAGGTGCTTTCCAGAATCACCTTGTAAAATGTCTGCCTGCTGCCTTTCACGTGCCCCCTCAAAACAATTCCTAACCAACTGCCTAATAACTCGTAAATATGTAACGAAGTTACCCGTGAAAATATCTGAACCCTTAAAGTGTCAACTGATAGCAACCTTTTATTAAGATGATGATTACCTGAGGACAAGCTGATGGAGAAAATGCAGTCTTATCTGGCAGCCATTCATATTATTATTATTATTATTTTGCTTACTTATTAGCGCCATTAATTCTACAGTGCTTAACAGACATCAGCATCAGAAATTCATAGGACTGATCGAGTTCAGCAGAATGGAGTCACTTGTGCACAAGCGGCTTATGGGGTGATGCAAAGGAACCCAATCCATGATTTCCATATATCCTAATAATATTTTTATGGGAGATCGGATCTACTCCATGACATCTGATCTCCCATGCATCCTTTCTCATCAAAACTAGAAATAGTTTGTACTTTACTTTTTAGACATTTTCATTTGATGATAAAAGAGTTACTGTAATGTAAAGCTTAAATCTGAAATGGTGAAGGAGTGTAACCTGGTATTATACCCACTTCTGTGTAAGTGCCATCCTCAGTTTTAGACAATTCATTGCAGACCAAAGTAGTGGAAATGAAAAAAACAAAAAAACAATTTAATAGCATTTCCTTAATCACCACTCTCACTGCTTCACTAACGCAGCATTCACACTTAATTACCCTGCAATTAGTGCTGTAAATTCATTGTTTTCCATGCTTTTTTATTTTTAAATTGTCTTCATTAAGCTGATAAGGGGTTAAAGAGGAAACCCTATAGAGGTACAGGGTTTAAATTTTAGGAAAAGGACAAGATAAGTATTGATATCAAATTTATATTGTGTGTTTAATGGGATTGTAATTCTGAATGTCAATAGTAAATGTACCATTCACATGCAATGTTATCATCGATATTGAAATAGGGACTCAATGTCTTAGTTTATTTTTACTATTGTTAAAGAGTAAATGTCGTTTTAAGATTTTATCATAAATAAAGTGTACACATGAAAATAAGATACTTTATAATACGTCTTATTGAAGAAATCCGCTTCCATTTCTCCTGGACTGATCATTCATTCTCAATATTCTCAGCGTCACAACTTCATCACTCACTGTGGCCTAGGGATGCTGTAAGTGACAGCTCAGCTGCCCTATAGAATCTGGGGTGTGCAGTACTATGAGTGACAGTTCAGTCATCCAATCTGAGGCTGGGGCATGCTGGGCTATGAGCATTTTAGTTGACAGCCCTGCTGATCCATCTGGTTTAGCTTGCGAGTGTTCCGCCAGGTGCTTTCCATCCTTAATGATTTGTTAGCTATTTAAGCTGGCTAGCTATGAGCAGACCATTGTCAGCTGTAGCTTTGCTTTTTTTGGTATGTACTCTGCTCTGTGTCTGATTTCCTGATCTTTTTGCTGGACCTTGCATTGGTTTTAACTATTCGTCAAGTTATCCTTTTTGCTATTGACCCTCTCTGATCTCAGGTTTCTGACCCAGAACTTG
This sequence comes from Oophaga sylvatica, assembly GCA_033576555.1. Lineage (NCBI taxonomy): Eukaryota > Metazoa > Chordata > Amphibia > Anura > Dendrobatidae > Oophaga > Oophaga sylvatica. Next base: position 350,379,151 of record JARQOD010000002.1, on the reverse strand, counting down.
GAATCTGACTATCCATTTCTATTATCCCCTTATCTTAACATATCCTCCTGGCATTTGATCCTGGACTGTTACCTGACCACGCCTTTGTTTTGCCCCTCTGTACTACGAGCCCTCCTGGTACCTGACGTCCGACAACTTGACTATCCTTTCTCATGGCTTGACCATGAGTAGTGACTTAGTGTCACACACAGTTCAGAGGTAGAATCTGTCTTCAATGAATACAGATTTTCCTATTAATGAGATAGGAAATAAGAATTGGTGCTCATAAAGTTCTATGGAACTAGTATCAAAACGTGTGTGTGCTGTTATGTTTCGGTAGCTGAGGAGAAATTGCAAAAAATAGCCAAAGAAGCAATATACCAGAGAGGCTGGAAACTATTGGATTGCAGGACTCTGAACTAACCGCAACACTAGAAGTAACCGTGGAGCGTACCTACGGTGATCCTAGACTCCTCGTCACAGCCGGAGAGATAGCTACACCTAAAGGCAGAAAGATGAATGCTATCTGCCCCGCAGCAGAATCCCCAAAGAAATAGGAAGCCCCCAAACATGTAATGGCGGTTAGACCAGAAGAAAATACGAACACAGACAGAAAATAGAATGAGCAAACGCTGGGGCCCAATCTGTCTAGATAGAAAAGTATAGGAAAGAATTCTGACTGCAATCCAAAAAAAACCCTGACAAAAATACCAACACTTCTGATTAACAAAAACCTGAGATCACACGATCTCTACCATCTAAATCAGCTCTCTGGTGTAACACACAGCAATTCAGCAAATAAAAAGTGACATAGGAACAGAGCAAAAGTGCAAACACAAACTGAGCACAATTGCAGCGCCAGGCCCCAAAAGGGGAACAGGCTGAAGTCTACTGCTAAGCAGCAAACCAGAAAGGAAAATCCAACCAGAGGAAAAAAAAAAAAGCAAATCACTTATCTGAATGAGAGCAGGAATGCAAGCTGAGCTCCAAGCAAGACCAGGAAGAACAAAGGATTACCGGCAAGGCTGCTGGGAGTTCAGGTCACTTATATCAGACCATTCAGAGCCAGCTGAAGGCCATTCAGCAATCAGTTCGTTACCCTCAGCAACAACCAGAGGGAGCCCCAGCTCAGAAGTCGCCTCCAGAGTATTCACAACAGTACCCCCCTTGAGGAGGGGTCACCGAACCCTCACCTGCGCAACCAGGCAGACAGGATGAGCTCGATGATAGGCACGGATCAGTCTCCCAGCATGGATGTCCGAAGCAAACACCCAAGAATTGTCCTCCTGACCATAACCTCTCCACTTAACCAAATACTGGAGTTTCCATCTAGCAAAACGAGAATCCAAAATTTTCTCAACCACATACTCCAAATTGCCCTCCACCAAAACAGGGACGGGAGGCGCAGCCATAGGAACCACTGGCTCAACAAACCTCTTCAATAAGGACTTGAGGAATACGTTATGGATCTTAAATGTCCCTGGAAGAAGCAAACGTAAGGAAACCAGATTAATAATTTCCATGATCTTATAAGGTCCAATGTACCTTGGCTTAAATTTTGGAGATGCAACCTTCATAGGGATATTTCTTGAGGACAACCAAACCAAGTCCCCCACTTTAAAATGAGGACCATCAGTCCTGTGCTGGTTGGCAAACCGCTGGGCCTTCTCTTGAGAGAGAGAGAGACAACCTCTCCACTACCTGGTCCCAAATCTGCTGCATATGCTCCAGAATAGAGTCATCCACCGGACAGACAGAAGCCTCCGCCTGTCCTGAAGAAAATCGAGGGTGAAACCCAGAGTTGCAGAAAAATGGAGACATCAAGGTGGCAGAGCTAGACCTATTATTAAGGGCAAACTCAGCCAAAGGCAAAAAAGAGACCCAGTCATCTTGATCAGCAGACACAAAACATCTCAAATAAGTCTCCAAGGTCTGGTTTGTTCTCTCGGTTTGTCCATTGGTCTGAGAGTGAAATGCAGAGGAGAAAGATAACTGAACACCAAGTTTAGAACAAAATGTCCTCCAAAATCTGGAAACAAACTTGACTCCTCTGTCAGACACAATGTTCTCCGGAATGCCATGTAACCTAACCACGTGCTGAAAGAACAAAGGCACCAATTCGGAGGAGGAAGGCAACTTAGGTAATGGCACAAGATATATCATCTTGGAAAACCTCTCACAGATTACCCAGATAACGGTCATTCTCTGAGAGACAGGGAGGTCGGAAATAAAATCCATAGAAATATGGGTCCATGGCCTCTTGGGTACAGGTAATGGCATTAACAAACCACTAGAATGAGAGCATGGCTTGGAACGAGAGCAAGTACCACAGGACTGCACAAAGTCCCTGACGTCACGAGACAAAGTAGGCCACCAAAAGGACCGACTCACCAGGTCTTTGGTACCAAAAATCCCGGGATAACCAGCCAACGTGGAACAATGAATCTCAGACATCACACTCTTCTTCCACTGGTCTGGGACAAACAATTTCCCAACAGGACAGCGTTCAGGTTTATCCTCCTGACACCCCTCCAGAGCCAGTCTCAAATTGGGCGAGATGGCGGAAAGAACTACACCCTCTTTCAAAATAACAGCAGGATCAGATAACTCAGGAGAATCCGCAAAAAAACTCCTCGAGACGGCATCCGCCTTAACATTCTTAGTGCCCGGAAGAAATAAACCACAAAATTAAAACGTGTGAAAACAAGGCCCACCTGGCCTGTCTAGGAATAAGTCGTTTGGCTGATTCGAGATAACCAGGTTCTTATGGTCCGTGAGGACCACCACCTGATGTTTGGCTCCTTCCAGCCAATGTCTCCACTCTTCAAAGGCCCACTTCATGGCCAATAACTCCCGATTACCCACGTCATAATTACGTTCAGTTGGAGAAAATTTTGGAGAGAAAAAGGCACAAGGGTTACTCTTAGAGGTCTCTGGATCCCTTTGTGACAAAACGGCACCTGCCAAATCTCAGAGGCATCAACCTCCACCTGAAACGGCAGAGAAATTTCAGGCTGCCGTAGAACAGGAGCAGAAATTAATCTCTGCTTAAGTTCCTGAAATGCAGAAACTGCCTCAGGAGGCCAATTCACCACATCAGAACCCTTTTTGGTCAAATCAGTCAATGGTTTAACAATACCGGAGAAATTACCAATAAATTTACGATGAAAATTGGCAAAACCCAAAAATCTCTGAAGAGCCTTCAATGAAGTAGGTTGAACCCAATCACAGATGGCCTGAACCTTGACCGGGTCCATTTCAATAACAGACGGAGACAAAATGACTCCCAGAAATGAGACCTTCTGTACGCCAAAAAGACACTTTGATCCCTTCACATACAGTGCATTCTCTCTCAAAATCTGGAACACAGTCCGAACATGTTTCACATGAGAGTCCCAGTCGTTGGAAAAAATCAAGATATCATCCAAATAAACAATCAGAAATTTATCCACAAAATCCCTGAAAATATCATTCATGAAGGATTGGAAGACGGAAGGGGCATTAGTAAGCCCAAAAGGCATCACTAGGTACTCAAAATGCCCCTCTGGGGTATTAAACGCCATCTTCCATTCATCCCCATGCTTAATGCGAATAAGGTTATATGCCCCCCTGAGGTCAAGCTTGGTAAACCAACCAGCACTTTTCACTCTGGAAAATAGGTCAGAAATCAAGGGTAACGGACATTGATATTTAACTGTGATTTTATTCAGGAGGCGATAATCAATACACGGCCTCAATGAACCATCCTTTCTGGCCACAAAGAAAAAACAGGTGCCCAAGGGTGAAGAGGATAGTCTGATATGACCCTTCTCCAAAGACTCCTTGATATAAGATCGCATAGCATCGTGTTCAGGTACAGATAAATTAAAAAGGCGGCCTTTAGGAAATTTACCACCAGGCACTAACTCAATAGCGCAGTCATAGCTCCTGTGAGGAGATAAGGATGCAGACTTACTCTCACTAAACACATCCGAAAAATCAGTCAAAAAGTCAGGGACATCCTGAGACTGGGGAGAGGTAGAAAAACAAGAGTGTCAGTATTAACACATTGGCAGCCCCAACTGGTCACAGACACAGATTTCCAATCCAAAACAGGATTATGAGTTTGTAACCAAGGGAAACCCAGTACAATAATTATGTCATGCAGATTATGCAACACCAGAAATTTGCAACTCTCCTGATGATCTGGTTCAACCCTCATTATCACCTGAGTAGAAAACTGGGGTTTATTCTCCGCCAAAGGGGTAGAATCAATGCCCAGCAAAGGAATAGACTTCCGCAGGGGTATCATGGGAAACCCACAACGTTTGGCAAAGTCAAAATCTATCAGGTTAATAGCTGCTCTTGAATCAACAAAAGCCTGAGCTGAAAATGTGGACAGGGAGCAAATCAGGGTAACAGTCAACAGAAATTTAGTCTGAACACTACCCAAGACAACTGAGTGCGCAAAACGTCTTCCCCGCTTAGGGCAGACGGAAATAGCATGAGAAGCGTCACCACAGTAGAAAACATAACCCATTGCGCTTTCGAAACTCATGACGCTGAGCCCCAGAAGTCACTCCATTACACTGCATGGGCTCAGGAGCTGGCTCACAAGGCAACACTATCTCATGCATACCTCTGCGCTCATGCAAACATCTGTCAATTTGAATAGCCAAAGACATAGAATCATTGAGACCAGAGGGAATAGGGATTCCCACCATAACGTCCTTTACATTTTCTGACATACCCTTCCGAAAGAGAGCTGCCAAAGCATCATCATTCCATTTGGTCAGGACTGCCCACTTTTGAAATTTCTGACAGTACAGCTCAGCGTCTTCACGACCCTGATTTAATGCCAACAAGGTATTTTCAGCTTGATCAGTGGCATTAGGTTCATCGTATAATAGCAAGATAGGTAGCAATACTCTGAACCTCAGTGGCAAGCGGCTCCACACGTCCTGACAACTGTGCAAACTCCATTGAGGAAAAAAAAAATCCTCCTCAGCACCCAGAGAAAAAGAGGGAAAAAATGCAACAAACAGAGAAAAAAAAAATTCTGACAACTCCCTTTTTTCTTTTTCCTTTTTACTATTTTTCCCTTCTGTTGAGTACCATATAATTTTCAGTTTGGCCGGTAATACTGTTATGCCAAAAAAAAATAGCCAAAGAAGCAATACACCAGAGAGGCTGGAAACTATTGGACCCTGAACTAATTGCAACACTAGAAGTAGCCGTGGAGCGTACCTACGGTGATCCTAGACGCCTCGTCACAGCCGGAGAGATAGCTACACCTAAAGACAGAAAGATGAATGCTATCTGCCCCGCAGCAGAATCCCCAAAGAAATAGGAAGCTCCCAAACATGTAATGGCGGTTAGACCAGAAGAAAATACGAACACAGACAGAAAATAGAATGAGCAAACGCTGGGGCCCAATCTGTCTAGATAGAAAGGTATAGGAAAGAATTCTGACTGCAATCCAAAAAAAACCCTGACAAAAATACCAACACTTCTGATTAACAAAAACCTGAGATCACACGATCTCTACCACCTAAATCAGATCTCTGGTGTAACACACAGCAATTCAGCAAATAAAAAGTGACATAGGAACAGAGCAAAAGTGCAAACACAATTGCAGCGCCAGGCCCCAAAAGGGGACCAGGCTGAAGTCTACTGCTAAGCAGCAAACCAGAAAGGAAAATCCAACCAGAGGAAAAAAAAAGCAAGTCACTTATCTGAATGAGAGCAGGAATGCAAGCTGAGCTCCAAGCAAGACCAGGAAGAACAATTGATTACTGGCAAGGCTGCTGGGAGTTCAGGTCACTTATATCAGACCATTCAGAACCAGCTGAAGGCCGTTCAGCAATCAGTTCATTACCCTCAGCAACCACCGAAGGGAGCCCCAGCTCAGAAGTCGCCTCCAGAGTATTCGCTACAGTGTGCTGTCTATTGATTCTCCAAGCTCAGTCATCACAACACCTCTAATCTGGCCTTGCACATCAACTCTGTAGGGCCTGTTGCACCCACATGTTTTTCCCAATTTATTAACATTTTGCTACTTATATAGGGGGCCAATTAGGCAAGTCTCCACGGAAGATACTCAAAATAAATATTATTCAACCTAGTATACTATACACCGGCGACCATAATTTCTCTCGGGATCCCATAATTTCCCTCGGGATCAATAAAGTGTATCGTATCGTATCGTATTAGAGGAATCCCAATAGGACAATTCTTACGTGCCAAATGAATTTGCACAAAATCTGAAGATTTTGAATTACAATCGCAGACCTGTCTCGAAGATTTCAAAAAAGAGGCTATAGTAAGAAAAACATTAGGAGAGGATATCAGCGATCCCAACCAGCAACAAGAAGTGATTTATTATACAAGCAGGAAGTAAAATCACAGAATACGAAAAAGCAGAGCGAGGTACGTATGATTACCACATATCACAACAAGTGGTATCAGTTTAGGGACATATTTAACAAACATTGGAAAGTGCTCCATACAGATCCTATTTTGAGACAAATTTTACCAGAAAAACCATTGATTGTGGCAAAAAGATCAGGAAATTTACGGGATTTATTGGTACATAGCTTTTACAACCATAAGGGTGATGAAAGTGTAAAAGGCCCTATTGAAGTTGGTTTTTATTCCTGTGGCCTATGTAAGGCATGTCTCAACCACACAAAAACAAAACCTTTCTCTAATTTTGATAATACTAGAATGTATAGTATAAGGAAATACATGTCATGTGCGTCTCGTGGCGTAATTTACCACGCAACTTGTCCCTGCAATGACATTTATATAGGGTTAACCACTCGCGAATTAAAAATTCGTACCGCGAACATTGCAGGGACATTATCAATGCCAAAACAATTGAAGATGAGTCAACTTTGAAGACTTTGCCTAAACACTTTAGAAAATACCATCAATGCAATCCAAATGGCTTGAAAATAAAGGGCATTGATTTGGTGTCGTTAGGTATCAGAAGAGGCAACATTGGCAAAGTCCTGGCACAAGTTGAGAGCCGGTGGATCTACCGGTTGGGCACTTTATCTCCACAAGGACTCAATGAGAGTTTGTTTTGGTTTCGGTGCATTCCTATAAATTTGAATTTTCTCCTTCCTATATGGTGATTTTTATGGGTGGGGTTTCTATATATTTTTTATTTTCGTTATTAATGTATACTAATTTTTATCTTCTTATTTTTAGAATTGTATTCTTTATGTGGCCTTGATATAACTCCTGTATCTATCATGTGACCTATACTATACGAATAATCAAGGATCAAGATATATATCTAAGATGAAAAAGGATATGAAATTTATTTCGGATGAAGATTCAGATAATATATTGTTTCATATGGATGCTGAATTTGGATATTGTGGCATTTATTATCTGTATCATTAGGATGGATTACTTTCTATGGTTGTAATATTGTTTAATGGTCATATTTTTATCCAAACCTTATATTGGTTTGGGTCTTTATGACATAATATTAAGAACTTTTGTGATTTTTGTTGCATTTATACTAACTTTGATGGTATAATTTATGTATTTGGTATAGGTCCTATTTTTCATTTTTTGTTATTCCTTGATATTATTCTAATTTTATGTGCTCTATGATACATTTATTTTTATTTTATTTTTTTATAGTCTTATATGATGATTGTATGTGCTATTTCAACGGCAATTATGGCATATAATGTTTTTTTATATATATGTATGTAGGTTTTATATAAATGCTTGCTTTGGTTTATATTTATAATATTGTGCCTTTTTGAACATATTACTTTGATAGTGTGGTATGTGATGGTTCACTTAATTTATACTTTAGGCACTTGTGCACCTTATTATAATATGCATTAAGTCACTTAAGTTAATTAAATATTTATATATATTATATTCCTGCACTTTAATATTAGTCTTAGGATTTAGTCATCCAATTATTGACACTATTATACAAGCACTTTGCACTTTCTATATAGCCATGATTGTATTATGATGGCAGATTCCCATACATGTTTGTATTTTGGCGGTGGGAGTGAGCGCATGCGCTGTCTAGATTTGCTCTGAATCTCCCAGTCCCGGCATTATAATGGTGGCGTGTGACTTCCGCCCAGCCTGTGGGCTGTGTGGAACGCATGCGTTCCATTGTCCGGAAGTGTGTGGTTCCTGTGTGAGCGATCTCGACACCGGATGCGCCGCATCATCCCGGCATCTAATTTAGGTTCTTTACGAGCACACATATCAACTAATGGATATGTTAGCATGATTGGTTACTGTGGGTATAAAAAGGCCCTTATTCTCCTCCCATGCTACATGCCCCTGGAAGAAGGAAAGGCGAAACGCACGTCGGGGTGGGTTTACGGCAGCAGCTGGGACACATATTACAGGTATATTTCTGTTATACGCACGGCATTATGAAGTTTTTTTGTGTGCTCACTGTTGATCATTCTGTCTAGTATCCATGGTTATCCAGGCAATAGTAGTGACTAACTGTGATCAATTGCGTGGGCAACATTAAGGACAATAATAGCGTTTATGTACAAATCCATGCTATATATTTTGTACCCATTTATGCTGCATGCTGCTTTTTAGTTTGGTCTTTGGAGGTACTTTTGTATTTCTATATTTACTGACTGGATTTTATATAATTATTTAATAATAAAGTGATGTTATATTAATCTGTACACTCTTTTGTGTCATCAATTGGTTTGTTTGGCTTAGTTGAATGCAACCTAGTATACTAGCATACTTTATAACACTTGTATGTTTTTGAGAATAAAGTCCTACTTAAGAAGCAAAGCAAGAGGACACAATGGTGGCAAATTACTTTTGGTTTATTGAATTCTGCCATTGTTCCTTTATTTTTCCATCCCTAACTATCTCCAATACTTCTTTTCTCCCCCCACATTATACCACATTTCTCGTCATATGCACCCACTGCCTGCAGATAAAGTCTTGATGGCTTTCTAAAATTTATTTTTTTTAAATAAAGATTCTTTGTGATCATCCAGGTCACTTTTATGTCACTTTAGTCGGTTTGATTGACATCCAACAAGATGAAGTTTATTACCGATATAAAAATGGCACATCCCACACTAAAAAGGGGTTTACTAAATTCTTCTCCCACCTGCATAATATACAGGAATTGTTAATTTAAAGAGAACACTGAATAATGAAAAAAAAGCTCAGAACCTGCTAAATTCTGTTTACAGTCAAAAAAGTTGTACTGTTGTTTTCTCTGTACTGTACTTTACAGAAAAATATAAGGAATTTGCAAAAAAAAATACAATTATTCATGATCCTAGCTGGATTACTTTCCTAGAAATCAATGGTAGCTGCAGTGTAATGATATTTGTTATTGCACTTTTACAACTACTATAATATCAAGCACTTGAACGAGCCCAACTGTACATAGATCGTCAGCTTAAAGTGCATGTAGTATTGGAAAACCTGCTGGTTTCACAAGCTGAAATCCCCTATGTGGAGAAGTGGCTTAGATAATGTTACAAATCAGGTACATCTACTTCTCTAATCAATAATAATCCTATCTGAATAAATCTCACTGTTGTGATATGCTTTGCTTTTCCAAACAGTGCTGGTATACACAGATGAAATAACTGAGGCTCTTCTTTCATTGTCTGACTTGCATCATTTACATGTAATTATGTTTTTAATTAGAAGCTGGTAACCCAGGCACAAGGACCTGAAATTACCTGCCGTGACGAAGGGACGTTGTTGAAAAAACATTTAATTGATTTTTATTTTTGGAAGAAAAGCACTGTAATTGGCAATCAATCTCACAGTAGATTGGAATTAACAGTCAAAAGAGTTCTTTGTCCTCTGAATTTTAGGTGTTACTCCTCAAAGATGTGGTACTGTTGAATTGATGCTGGGCACAGGTAAAATAATTTTTATAAAATGAGAGTTATGCTGTGGTCTAGGTGAAAAAATATATATGCCAATTCCTTCATAGATTCCTATTATCAAAATTACCTAATAAACTGAACAGGGATTAATGGATTGATTTGTGCAGGATCAAACACAAACTGTATATTCCGAAATTTTTGCTTTCACACGAGTCGCACATTTTGAGATTTGATTCGTAGTTTGCAAAAAAGAAAACTCGCCTGGCACCTTTTTGCCACACTGCTTAAGCATCAGAGAGCAGGAGAACATCATTTTGGGTTGCTGCATGGTCCACCCATAATGCATTGCAGCTATAGAATCTAGTGGATTATCATATATTGTACAGTGGTGGTCGGTACCTGGGCCATCACAGATCAGCGGTTCCCAGAGGAGCACAGTTTGTACGACAGAGTCGTTTTCCATCACCAGAGTTTCTGGGTAAGACTCTCTCCTGTAAAGTGTAAGCCATAAGAGCTTACAGTCTGCAGGAGAGAGAAATATAGGACCCTATATTTCACTCTTCTGTAGAACATAAGCTCTTACAGTTAGTAGGGTCCTCTCTCACTCTCTTGCTGGTAAAGTTTTAACTCTTATGGTCAGTGGAGACTTCTTCCTCTGCTATAGAATGTAAGCTCTTATGGTCATCGGGGTTATGTCTCTCGAATGCAGAGTGTAAGCTCTTATGGTCATCGGGGTTCTGTTTCTCGCATGTAGAGTGTAAGCTCTTATGGTCAGCGGGGTTCTGTCTCTCGCCTGTAGAGTGTAAGCTCTTATGGTCAGCAGGTTTTTGTCTCTCGCATGTAGAGTGTAAGCTCTAATGGTCAGCGGGGTTCTGTCTCTCGCCTGTAGAGTGAAAGTGTGGCGCCCCGAGGGTCCAGTCGCCACAGAGGTACTGCACCTGGACTCTAACATTCACACCCAACACACACTAGTTCAGTCAGGGCACCTGGGCGTACCCAAGGGAGGAGGGCCTCATCTCAGGCTGGGTAGGAAAGGGTGTTGGGGTGTGGGTGGGGAAGGTTGAGAAAGGGGGAGAAGCTTAGAGAGTGGGAAGAACAGAGAGTTGTGGGGAGGAAGTGAAAGTGAGCAGATGTGCTGACAGGGAGTTCCCTGTCAGAGGGAGCTAGGAGAAGGAGTGCCGCAGAGAGGCTGCAGAGTCAGAACAGGAGGGGAGCTCAAGCTGTGAAGAGCTTGTCCCAAGACTTATAGAGAATTTAGAGGGAGAGACTGAAGGAAGCTCCTGGAGAGACAGAGGTGGTCCTAGGGACATTGATGGTGAGAAATCCATCTGTGGGGCCCGATCCAGTAGTGGAGGCACCAGGTCGCAGTATGGCCTTTTTTATATATGCATGCGTGAGTGCGTGTGTATGAGCAGTTTTGCATATGTGTGTGTGTGCATGAGTGAGTCTACACGTATGTATAGGTGTATGTATATAGGTGTATGTGTATGTACAGTATGTATGGGTGTATATATGTATGTTTCTCTATGTATGCATGTGGATATGGTAGAATGATATGCATATATTCTCATTTTATCCTGTAATTCTTGTCTGTCCACAACACAACTATTCAGTTTTCTAATATCATACCCAGACACATAATTGGTCATTCTGCTCCTTATATCATTGTAACGCCTGCGCACACACGCACCCATGACATTTTTTCAGTTATGCACATTTATTTCACTTCTACTTATGGGCCTCAGCAAGACGCTCTGCACAACTACCAATTGGAATACATAGTGCTGCCCCACTTCCATCTTCATTTTACTCTATAAGCAAGCGCGAGTTTCATCTTCGCGCATGCGCATTAGTCATTATATGCCACACTTCCTGTTTCTCTTTACTACGCATTTTGCCCCACCTCCGTTCTTGTGGAGGCTCCACGCAAGGGCGTATCTGGCCTCAAACATTGCCCCACTTCCTCCGCACAGCTGATCGGCATGATCCGCATCCCCGATATAATATATATAGATACCCCTTTTTCCTAACACGCGCTCTCATCGCATGCTGAGGCACAACCCTCATTTCCCTCATCCACATACTATGGTTGGTGTTATTTTCCTCTCTCTATGTGTGCAACAATATCTTATTCGCCCTAACTTCTTTACATTCTCTTCCTTTTTCTTATCCCTCAGAACTGTGAACTTTATATCTAAAGCCGCACAGGTACTTTTTCTCTTATTATAGTTCTATATGGTTCTCCTGTTCCTTTTGCACTTGTTTTTAAACCTGATATACTGCCTTAAGTTATGTGCAAGTTGTATAGTACCTCATTTTTATATATATTCTACTTTATAGAATATCCTTGTTTTGATGTACGATTCTCTTTGTTTTCACAGTATGCATTATCCTTTACCTTGGATGATGGAGTCCCCTTATTATCATATGTATATCAATATTCATTTTTATAGTCCTTGCTTTCAATTATTCTTTTCTTTCCTGTTGATGAAATAACAGTCATATAATTTATTATGGTTTTTCTATATATAAACAATGAATCCATATATGTGTGTATATATGTGATATTAATGTGTCATTATTACTATGTTCTGTTTAAATAAATACCTTGACAAAGGCCAGATAGGCCAAAACATTGGTTTCTGTGTGACTGATGATATAAATAAAACTTTAAAGTTTGAAATAATTTTGAGCCTCTGGCACTCTGTACATTCTGCACTACTGACCTAAGAATTAAAACTGTCTGGCGTGGCCGAAGAAGTGGTCCAAATTGTAGTCACGACCAAGGCCTACGCTGGGGGTTTGAGACGGGTCCCCCATATTGAAGAATACCTCAGTTCAGGATTGCACTGAACCCTGTTGAAACCTATTTCACTTGATGTTGATTTGCACTAAAGTGAATGTTTTGAAGGAAGTTTTAATCACACTTTAAAGTAAATGTTTACCTGTAGAAAATGCCAAAGAATGTTTTATTTAAAGTAATGTCAATATTGAATGTTTTATACACTGTTTTTTATGCAACGTTTATGAAAAAGTGCCTCCCATAAAGGGAAGAAGCATTTAATTATTTTAGCTGTTAAAATGCATATGCAGAAAAATTTGTATGTTTCTTTGTAACACCTGTTTTACTTTGTTCAAGCCCGCGGAGGGAATGTGGCGCCCCTGAGGTCCAGTCACCACAGAGGTACTGCACCTCATCCAGAGTTGTGGTATCCCACTCTCAGGTAAGGAGGGAGCACTACCCAGGACTCTAACATTCGCACCCAACACACACTAGTTCAGTCAGGGCACTTAACGTACCCCAAGGGAGGAGGGCCTATCTCAGGCTGGGTAGGAAAGGGTGTTGGGGTGTGGGTGGAGAAGGTAGAGAAAGGGGGAGAAGATTAGAGAGTGGGAAGAACAGAAAGTTGTGGGGAGGAAGTGTAAGTGAGCAGACGTGCTGACAAGGAGCTCCCTGTCAGAGGGAGCTAGGAGAAGGAGTACAGCAGAGAGGCTGCAGAGTCAGAACAGGAGGGGAGCTCAAGCTGTGAGGAGCTTGTCCCCAGACGTCTAGAGAGAGAATCTAGAGGGAGAGGCTGAAGGAAGCTCCCGGAGGGACAGAGGGTGTCCTTTGGGCACGGATGGTGAGAGATCCATCTATGGGGCCCGATCCAGTAATGGAGGGACCAGGTCGCAGTGGGGTACCAGCCCCCGAGACTGGTGGAAGACTGTGGTACTCAGCTAGCAAGCCAGAGGCAGGGGTAGCTATTAGTTGCCACCAGCCACATCCACATCCACCATTAATCGCTGAAAAGGCAGCCATAAAGGAGCAAGGGGACTTGGAGAACGTTACCCGACAAGGTCGCAGCTGCTGGCTTGAGACACTGATTGTGTTGGCGCTGGGCAGGAGGCCGGAAGCCAGTGCAGTGAGATTGCCAGGAAAGGAACATATTGAAGGGAACCCTGGAAAGGTGTATCCTGATCTACCTGGGAGTTTGCTGGACCCCTCACCTGGAGGACACAGTACCAAGCGAGCATCAACAAAAGAACTGTGAGTAAAACGTTGGAAACTGCACCCTGATGTGTCCTCCAAATTATTCCTGCATTGCCTGCCCTGCACCACACTCATCTACCACCATCACCTCAATATTCTAACTGCCCTGGGACATAGCTCTGCCTGTGGAGAGCTGAACCAACTCTGCATCACCAACTGTCCCAGTGGACTGGATCTGCAGCGTCGGCTAACATCTTTATTGCCGAGTACCACAGGTGGCGTCACGAACACTTTATTACAAACTTTATTTTTCCCTTTATCACTATCCCCCTTTTTATTGAACGCCCATGACCACGGACCGGGTGACTGCTGCCGTGATACTACCCCTTTAAGAAACGGTACCGAGTATCCCCACTGCCCTGGCGGGCGATCCATAAGCTCTTATGGTCAGTGGGGTTCTGTCTCTCACATGCAGAGTGTAAGATCTTATGGTCATCGGGGTTCTGTCTCTCGCCTGTAGAGTGTAAGCTCTTATGATCAGTGAGGTCCGTTCTCTCTCTTTCAATCTCTTCTGTACAGTGTAAGCTCTTATGGTTCGCAGGATCCTCTCTATCTCTCTTGCCTGTAGAGTGTATGCTCTTATGGTCAGTGAGGTCCTCTCTCTCTCGCCTGTAGAGTGTAAGCTCTTATGGTCAGCAGTGTCCTCTCTCTCTCTTTCCTGCAAAGTTTAATCTCTTATAGTCAGTGGGGAATTGTCATATGGAGCAATAAACTATATGGGGCCCATTTTACAGTATGAAGCAATACATGGGGCTCATTATACTGTATGGAGCAATATATGTGGCATATTATATACTGTATGAAGCAATATATATGGCTCATTATACTGTATGGAGCAATATATGGGGCCCATTATACAGTATGAAGCAAAATATGTGGCTCATTGTTCAGTATGGAGCAATATATGGGGCTCATTATTCTTTATGGAGCAATATATGTGGCTCATTATACTGTATGTTACATTATATGGGGTCCATTATTCTGTACGGAGAAAAATATGGAGCTCATTATTCTGTATGGAGCAATGTATGAAGCTCATTATTCTGTATGGAACATTATATTGGGCCTATTATTCTGTATGGAGCACTATGTGGTACCCATAATACTGTATGGAGGACTATACTGTCTGTTTTTTGAGCTATAGATATCACTTATGTAATGTAAGAAGTGAAATCTTTAGCATTGTACTACACCTATATTTCTCTGCTGTATCTTTGCATCATGAATTGTGGTATGTGTTAAAGGGGCACATTGAGGCTCTTTCGCCCAGGGCCCACGAAAACCTGGAGCCGGCCCTGTTCCCCCTAAATAGAATCTCATCATTAGCAACTGCCATCTCTTATCTCAGTAATGGGAAAATCTGTCTTCATCAAATACAGATTTTACCTGTAAATTGAGAATTTTGAAAATGACTGATCAGTCCTGGAGGAGAAAGATGCAGATTTATCTGATAAGATACATTATAGCTTCCTATTTTGATATGTGCTATTGAATTGTGAATTAAGAATTAGAATGATGGTTACACTCTGACTTCATATACTTGACCGTGCTCATTCCTCAGTTCAATGATGCATTTAAGTAACTGATCCAATAATGTACTCAGCCAGGGGTTGTAATAGAAGTGTAACTTCGGATCTTCAGCATGACCTCACTTTCAAAATATGTATGCTGCGTCAATTTAAATAAGGGAAGAGCAAAGAAGACCTGCTGATTTCCTGTCCTCCTTCGAGTATCAAAATATGATGTCCTGGTCATAATGTTGGTTAGTAAATGTTAGCTCTCTATCTGTGTGGGAAATATGAAATTTTGCTGTGACCACTGTCACAGAAGGGTATCCCTTCCCAAATACTTCAGTGCCGTCCAGTATCGTAACTAGAGTCCAATGGGCCCTGGTGTAAAATTTGGACCTGGCCCCCATCACACACACCCTCCTCATCCGCCCCTGCATGTTGGCCAGATGTTTAACCCCTTGTAGTGTTCTAAATTCTCTAAGAACATACAAGTTGCCCCACTTCCCTCACTATGCAGATATGTGGTCCATCCTGGGCCTATCCTAGTATATATATCCTCCATCCTGGTATACAGGTCCCTCATCTGCTAAGCATCTCTGGGAACTCCTTCAAGACTGTTGGAAGACCATTTCCGGTGACTGCCTCTTGAAGCTCATCAAGAGAATGCCAAGAGTGTGCAAAGCAGTCATCAAAGCAAAAGGTGGCTACTTTGAAGAACCTAGAATATAGACATATTTTCAGTTGTTTCACACTTTTTTGTTAAGTATATAATTCCATATGTGTTAATTCATAGTTTTGATGCCTTCAGTGTGAATGTACAATTTTCATAGTCATGAAAATACAGAAAAAATCTTTAAATGAGGTGTGTACAAACTTTTGGTCTGTACTGTTTATGACCTCCATTCTGATATATATATTTTCCATTCTGAACCCCAAACTGTTACCGTATTTTTCGGACTATAAGATGCACCCCAAATTTTCAGAAGGAAAATAGGGAAAAAAAATAATGTGTCAAATGGGGGTCCGTCTTACAGTCCGAATTCAGCTTACCAGCGAAGGGATCAGCACAGGTAGAGGAGTGGTCACTGGGGTCGTTCGGTGGTTCAGGCTGGTGCGGTGGTGGTGCGCTGTGGGGTGGCTGTGTTCTGTGGGGTGGTTGTGTTCTGTGAGGTGGTTGTGCACTGTGGGGTTGTTGTGTTCTGTGGGGTGGCTGTGCTCTGTGGGGTGGCAATATACTCACAAATCTGGTGGCGGAGAGCCCCCCGCAGCTCCGAAGCGGTGCCGTCCTGAAAGATGGCCACCAGGGGCCTCCTGAAAGATGGCCGCCGCATACTCAAATTCAAATCTCGGCAACGATGAGATCTGAGAATGTTTTTTCGTGACATATTGTACTTCATGATAGTGATAAAATTTATTTGATAAAACTTATGCTTATTTGTGAACATTTTTTTTTTCAACAAAGTTTGGAATTTTTTTTCACCTTTTAAATAAAAAAGAACCTAGACATGTTTGGTGTCTATGAACTTATAATGACCTGGAGAATCATAATGTCAGGTCATTAGTTATGTTAGTTTTAGCATTTAGTGAATATGGTGAAAAAAATCCACAAAAAACAACAGTGGGATTGCACTTTTTTTGCTATTACACCGTACTTGGAATTTTTTTCCTGTTTTTCAGTACACGACATAGTAAAATCAATGGTGTCATTCAAACGTACAACTCGTCCCGCAAAAAACAAGCACTGACATGGCCATTTTGACCAAAAAATAAAAAAGTTATGGCTCTGGGAAGAAGGGGAGCAAAAAATGAAAATGCAAAACCAAAAATAGCTCTGATCATTAAGAGGTTAAAGTGATGAACAGTACATTGTAGTGACCAGTACATTATGAACAGCTCATGCTTCTGGAGACACACACACACCTGTGAATTAGGCAATCTGTCATCACTACAGAAATGCCAAACTTGTGGGCGCTAAATGTGGTTCAGACTGGCGCACAGAAGGGAGGGGATTTGAGAGAGCAGAGCTTGCTCGCTGAATTTCTTTAAAGGGGCGAGGAGCCATTTCGCTTTTCGCCTTTGTGCTACCAGTAAGTGGTAGTCCCATATATTTCCTTTGACAGATGATGGTCCTGAGTGATGGTATTGATGGTATTTAGTATATCTAAGTTCTTCTGTTTCAGATCAGCTGCAGTGCTCTCTAATTGCAGGATTGGATCAGGATTTACAGGGGGTTGCACATGTTGGTCTTCCTGGTCTTCATGTTGGGTGGATCTGCAGTGCAGTTGATCCATCTCAAGTTGTGATAATAGCTTTCTCTTTATGACATTGAAAGGTTGGGTAACTAATTGTTTCTCAGTCACTGGACATGCAGGTCTTGTATCCATCTATAATTTCCTTATACGCTTCATCTATCCTCCCATTTGGTCTGCTGTTATAGTAGCATTTCATCAGATCAGGTTCTCTTGCCTTGTCCATGAGTAAGAAGATGGACCGAAACGGGGGTACCTCTCTTACACCAGGTTCCTCAACTGTCGGGGCTGTCACCATTGTTGTCCGGGGGAAAGCTTTCCAACCTGGACCGACCTTTGCACTTGTCAGCAGGGGACATGACTAAGATAAAAGAGCCTGTGCGTGGGAAAAAGAGACGAGACTTGGTGGGAAGACAGAGCGCACAGCAGGGGAAGTTTGGTGCTCCATCCTCAGAGCACCGTTACAATGCAGGCCCGCTCTATAGATTTCCTGTGTCCAAGTACAGTGACGTTAGACAGAGACTTGCCGTGGGCCCGTTGGCTCCCGCAACCGAAAGTACCAAGCACTCGGACCAGTTGTTACCACGCGTGTGCCACCTAAGACAAACCGTGTGACCATCCTGAACTGTGCCCTTCCTCACCTGCATACTACTGTCCAGCTGAGTCATGCTCTGGCAGTGTTACAGGCTGCTCTGCGCTCCGCAAGACGAACCCTTGAACCCAGGACCCCGCACAAGTCAACGAGGACCCATCGCCGGGAGCAGGACCCTCCATTTCTCCAGGACTACACCGGAAACATCACGCCACCATTGGAACCTAAGACTCTGCAGTCAGGAACCTGTCAGACTGCTAAGCTAACTCTTTCATGAACAGTTGCTTTACTTTTTACGATTATTATTTCACCCCGTACTCATACTGTGCTAATATCACTTGCTATATCCCTGCTTAACCCAATACCTCTCTGCATGGAGTATTCCCCTGTTAATAAATCTGTTAACCCTTGCTCTGCTTGCTGTCCGTCACTGCATCCCCCAACCTGCTCACACATGTATGGTTTGTTCCAGTAGTCTATTTATCCTCAGATTGTCCTGGTTTCTTGACATTTGATGCGGACCTTGTTAATCCTGGCGACGTCCAAAACGGCATGACTCTCTTTGTTCGTGAGGTAGGCACCATAGTGTTAGTGGTCTTGCCCAAGGACCAGTACTGTTATATTATTTCCAACAAGGCAGAGCCAGAATTTAAACCCCAGTGTCCCATGTTGGTGGCTTTGCACTCTAACCACTACGCTATGACAGCCACCTAGGTATTTCAGTGTTAGGAGCTTTGGCATATACAGTGGGTTCGGAAAGTATTCAGACTCCTTTAAATTTTTCACTTTGTTTCATTGCAGCTATTAGGTAAATGCAAAAAAGTTATTTTTTTCTCATTAATGTACACTGCGCCCCACCTTGACTGATAAAATCCAGAAATGTAGAAACTTTTGCAAATTTATTAAAAAAAAAAAACTGAGATATCACATGGTCATAAGTATTCAGACCCTTTGCTCAGACACTCATATTTACATCACATGCTGTCGCATTTCCTTGAGATCCTCCTTGAGATGGTTCTACTCCAGAGTTGAGTAAAACAGGTCGGTCAGATTAAAAAAGCACCGACTTTCGCCAAAGTAGGGTTTCGCCGAGCGAAACCCGACCATAACGTGAGGTCGGCCATGCGGTCGTCTACCCGAGCGCCAAAGTCGGTTTTCCCAGAATGCTTGCAGGGCCTTTTCTCAGCCAATGAGCCAGGACGCACACTGTGGGCAACGCGATGACATGGGCAGCGGCCACCACCAACTTAGAGAAGGGCATTGCAGTGATTGGCTTGCTTTGTGTGGCGTCACAGTGGCTATAAAAGCCCTGACCACCGACCGCCATTTTACTTCTGCCGATCTTAGCTTAGAAAGAGGTTGCTGCCGCTGTTTCTCAGTAGGGAGAGAGTTAGGCAGGAAAAAAAAGTTATTCTGTGCTTGTGCTGATAGCGATTGTGCTGTACAGTTAGTGTGCAGTGACGGGAGGATTTTGTTGTGTGCAGCAGCGCTGGTTATTAGGCTGCCTACCAGTGACAGGGAAGGAATTTCTGCTGTGCAGCAGCAGAGCTGATTATTAGGCTGCCTGCCAGTGACAGGGAGGAATTTCTTGTGTGCAGCAGCAGAGCTGAAAATTAGGCTGCCTGCAGTGACAGGGGAGGAATTTCTTGTGTGCAGCAGCAGAGCTGATTATTAGGCTGCCTGCTAGCTGTATTGCTGTGTGTACACTGCTGTGCAGACTGCTTTTTACACAGCATCTACACAGCACTAATACTTTTATTCTTTTTTTCTGCACAGTTACCGAGCGATCATTTTTTCCTACACCGTATAGAGCTGTATGCTCCTCACACACTACCGTGTACCGGCTAGTATCACGGACAAACACATGCTGACTATCTGTGTGTGACTCCGGAAATATATACGGAGATTTAAATTTTCCCCAAAACCGTATACAGCTGGTATCTTCTGATACATTACCGTTTTTCTGCTTCTGTATTACGGTCAAATCCATACTGAGAGAGCGTCTGTGCGTGACTCCGGAAATATATACGGAGATTTAAATTTTCCCCAAAACCGTATACAGCTGGTATCTTCTGATACAGTACCGTTTTTCTGCCTTCTGTATTACAGTCAAATCCATACTGAGAGAGCGTCTGTGTGTTACTCCGGAAATATATGCGGAGATTTATAATTACCCCTACACTGTATACAGCTGTACGCTTCTGATACATTACCCTTGTTCCACTTTTTATATTCTGGTGTAATCCATACTGAGCCTGTGAGAGTCTGTGTCTGACTCTGGAAATATATACAGAGATTTTAAATGACCCCAACACTGTATACAGCTGTACGCTTCTGATACAGTACTTTTTTCTGATTTTCATATTCTGGTCTAATCCATACTGAGCCTTTGAGCATCTGTGTGTTACTCCGGAAATATATACGGAGATTTAAAAATTACCCCAACACTGTACAGTATACAGCTGTACGCTTCTAATACATTACACTTTTTCTACTTTTTATATTCTGGTGTAATCCATACTGAGCCTGTGAGCGTCTGTGTGTGACTCCTGAAATATATAAGGAGTAGTGTTGAGCGATACTGCTCGATATCTAAAAATATCGGATCGGAATGGTATCGCCGATATCACTATCGGCGATATCCGATTCCGATACCGGAAGTCCCATGTAAGTCTATGGGAACAAAATATCGCAACTAAAAAAACACTTTCTTTCCTTGTAAACACAAAATATACACACTTAGAATACATATATATATATATATACACATGTCATTGTGACATATATATACATATATTTATAGTTTATTCACTTCTACATAGTAAAATAGCCTCTGATTCAATTGCCGGGTAAAGCCGGCATTTGTGAAAAGACAGAAGCACCCGAGGGTCCAGTCGCCACAGAGATGTTGCATCGCACCCAGCGAACAGGATTCAGAAGCTCGCTATAAGCGAGTCCTGTGTGCCTTAATTGAACTGGTTTTTTTGCTTGAGAATTGCAAAAATCATCATAGACTGTATTTGCCATTTTTCCGTCATATCTGCGCCACGAGGCACAGGTGAAGAATAAGGGGGTGCTCTCGTGGGCGTACACTCACTCCGTGGCGTGAAAACGATGTCCGCACACTCTAAATGTTACTGCAATGTAAGATCGTGCCCCACAGCTCTGGAGTTCCGCCTCCTCATCCTCCTCAGTGGGCGTAAACGAACGCGAAGGTCCCGCCTCCCTACAAAAGATGTCGCCTCTCCTGATGCTAATGACACATGTGACTTTGCTGAGATGGCGAATGGACGTGAGCAGAAGTGGGAAGGGATGGAGGAGTCAGAGCTCTCCCCCCACGGAAGCGACCCGATCGCCACGGAGCCACCGTTTGGCACCCGGCCTGGAAACCCTCCTACGCTGGAAGAAGCGGAGGATACCCTGAGAGACCTGGCCCGGCACCGGGAGGAGGTCGCCAGGATGGAAGCGAGCTGGCGGCCCTAAAACTACAATTGGAGCGGCGCCAATCCCTCTTACCCCCTGAAGTGTCTGTACCGGAAGGTGAGGCACCCGTTCCAGTAGAGGAGGCCGTGCGGGCATCCCAGCCCTTGCAATCTGAACCGGTTGCCAGTATCTCAGTGGAGGCACCCGTTCCAGTACAGGAGGCCGTGCGGGCATCCCAGCCCTTGCAATCTGAACCGGTTGCCAGTATCACAGTGGAGGCCAAAACGCCGCACCAGCACCCCAGATCCCGCTGTCTGCCCCCGTCGCTGAGGCAGAAAAAAGCGACACCCGTCCTCATGGAGGAGGCCGCGCAGGCACCAGAGCTCTACCTGCCTGTACCGGAGCCCCAACCGTCATTTGTTCCAGAGCCGGCTGCTTCCGCCGCAGGTGAGCGCCGCCAGGACTGGTGGGCGCCAAGAGAGCTGCAAACCGTAATCGTAAGCTGGCGTTTGATGGTGGAGACATGGAGATGCTGGTGGAGGAGAATTACAACCGGCGTCAGGAGAAATGGAGAAGTCGGGAGCGGGAAGCAGAGCGACAAAGGGAGCAGCGAGAATCCCAAAAGCTTCGGCAACGTCACCAGGAGAAGGACCTGGCAGAGAAGGCACGTATGAGAAAGGATAAAAGTACGGTGAGGGAGCCGCGGCGTAAGGGTGCAGTACGGAACTTTAAGTTAAAAGGTGGTTGGGGCTTCATCCAGGAGCCTGGACTTTATTTAGAAGTTTTTGTAACCCGGCGGGACGTGGAGGCTCACCTCCAGAAGGACACCCGGGGAGGGACCTGTTGCCAGGAGACTTGGTGACTTACACCCGACACTGGGGTTACAATGGATGGTACGCCCTAAATGTTACCAGGTGCGACCCCTACTCCCCAGAGTGTCAGGAAACTGACAGACCCTACGAGCCTTCAGCCTCCCCCAACCAGGCCTCTGCACAAGTGCCCACCCCACGCCGTAAATCTCCCCAGCCTCCCTCAGTGGTCTCCTCAGCAGCCCCAGCTATGGACATGATAATGATAGCTGGCCCGTACCGGCGCCTGTTAGGCCCCCTGGGGTTCGTTCAGTCCGGGACATAGGGGTCCAGACCCGGAGGGAGATGAAAGAGGTGGCCACACAGACCCATATAGCGGGTCACGACGTCACTGTACTGGCCACACGACGTCATCAGGTCTGGGTGGACCCTCCTGTCACGGATGTTTGGCAAGCTCCAGAAGAGTACCAGGTGGTACCTGGAAGAGGCCAGCCAAAGAAGTCTAAATAACCCGGACAGGGTCTCTGTATGTAAATAGTTAAATTATTGATGTACCCGGACGGGTGAATGTTCATAAAAAGAAGTTTATTGCCTTAATATACCCAGGTTGGGTAATGGTTTGATGTACCCGGACGGGTGAATGTTCAGAAGAACAAGTTTATTGTTGCCTTAATATACCCAGGTTGGGTAATGGTGTTTCACTGTAATGAAAATGTTGAACTTTGAAGCCATGAACTGTACTGGCTCACAAAATTTTTCTGTAAATAGTTGGCACTTCGGTGCTCCATCTTGGTTTTACAAAAAACTTTACTGTGCACTATTTTCAACTACCTCAGAAACTTAAAACCGTTTGGTGTGGCCGAAAGTGAGGTCTGCTCAAGGAAAGTCTTGCAGCCCACCCAAGACCACAGTTGGAGGTTTGGAGCGGGTCCTCCACAAGCACAAGTAAAGGACACTGTGAAGTTACCCCGGTGAGGTTGTAGTCCTAAGAAGTCTCCACGAACTTCGGCACTAATGCTATTTGCACTTTTGTTGAATATGTATTTATTAACACACATGTATAACACATATCAAGGGTATGAACAGTAACAAAACATGTCACATAATATAAGCCATTTGCACTTTTGTAATGTTATTATTAAAAATTTTATTATGCAACGTTTAACTTGAAGTGTTTCCTGCTTTCTTACTACGTCGCATAGTCCACTCTGCTACATCACTTTGCACCATTGCTCTATCTCACATCTATCTGCCCTGGAAGGATAGCGTGTTACCTGTAGAAGACTTTTCACCTACCTGCACTACACCATCCCTTCCAGAGGACCTGCACAGCAGTGCTGGACACCCTGACCAGGTACTACAGGTGGCGTCACGACAAACTACACGAACATTCTATCATCCCCTGGAAATATCCCACATTCCAGTGATCGCCCAGGTCACGGACCGAGCTGTGCTACTCGTGACATCCCCCATAGAAGTCGACGTGATCGGTGCCGAGTACCCCCAAAACCCCTGTCTCTGTGCGACTCAACTTCCCTCACTGTGCTGGCACTTTACATTTACAATGCCTCTGGGTTTTTTTTTTGGGGGGGTGGGGAACATTCAGACTTTTGCTATGGGGCCCCATGATTTATATGTACGCCCCTGCTGCTGAGGCATGGTATTTAAGGCTGTTAAGGAGCCAACATACATGGACCTTGCCAGCAGCGTCGGACTGGAGTACCTTGGGCCCACCAGAGAAAATATATTCTTGCGGCCCAACATCATACTTCCCAACCTTTGAATAAGGGAAAGAGGGACAAAGGCTGTGGCACGCTGTGCATGCTGCAGAAAATTTTAGGCCATGCCACGTTGCACCACAGACTGTCCAGGAGTTGGTGGATGCTTTAGTCCAGGTGTGGGAGGAGATCCCTCACGAGACCATCCGTCGCGCTCATCAGGAGCATGGCCAGAAGTTGTAGGGAGGTCATACAGCATACCTCCCAAATTTGGAAGACAGGAAAGAGGATTAAAGGCTGCGGCGCGTGTTGCGCGCCGCTGAAAATTTTAGGCCACGCCCCGACAACACCCATTTCACAGCTAATCACACCCATATCCTCACCCCAAGCGTAACCATTTAGCACTGCTGATCACACTGACTGGTAATGAGGGCACAGTGGCTGGTACTGAGGAAAAGAAAGAAAGAGCAGCGAGAGAGAAAGAACAAACAGAGAAAGAAAGAGAGGAAAGAAAGAAAAGAGAGAAAGAAAGAACAGAGAGAAAAAAGAACAGAGAGCGAGAAGGAAAGAACAGAGAGCGAGAAAGAAAGACTAGAGAGAGAGCCATAGGCGTAGCTAGGGTTTTGGTTTAGTGGGGGCAAAACTTCTGAGTGGGCCCATCATCAGAGAACCTCAGCAAATGACCGCGCTGTTGGCCAAAATAATCTCTATATAAAAAGACCAATATTGATATTACTGCCATATGGTCTGTGTTAAATAATACCAGTCCTACAGAACATATAGATTACAGCACAGGTACAGATAATGACTTACCGCTGATGTTCTTTCTAATGGAATTGTTCACTTTTCATGTCTTTTCCATCTGGCCCACACTGACATGACGACTTCTCCAGCCAGGACTCGACTGCACCCCCATTAAAAAAAAAAATAAAAAAAAACTCACCTCCCGGCTCCTGTGCTGCTCACTGTTCTCCCTCTCAGCGTCTGACAGCGGGCGCCGGCAGGTGATGTTATTGCGCCCGCTGTCATACGCTGAGAGGGGGATTATGGGAGAGTAGGAGCGCTCGCTCCTTCTCTCTCCATGCGGTCAGCTTTATCGGCTGGATGCCGATACAGCTGACCCTCCGATGACGGGTGGGGGGCCCACTGCTGGCACCGGGCCCCCCCAACGCCTGTTCAGGCCCCATAGCTTCCGGGCGGCAGAGCAGGGAGAGCGATTCTCCCTGCTCTGCCGCAGAATGTAACTGTATCGTAGCTCCGGGTGGGCCCCCTCAGAGCGCGGGCCCCGGGGCCACCACCCCCTCTGCCCCGCGACCTATCCTTTCAAATCAGGGCCCACCACGCAGGAGCTGGGGCCCACCGTAGGTTTCTCCGGTGTCCCGGTGCCTCAGTCCGACCCTGCTTGCCAGCCTGATAATACCAGGCCACAGCAGTCTGCATATCTTGGCTGGTTAACAAAAGTAGGGGATCCCTCGAAAAAAATTTGGCGTGGGGTCCCCCTATTTTTGTTAACCAGCCAGATGAAGCAGACTGCTGAGGCCTGGTTTTTCAGGCTGGTAAGGATCCAATATCCATGGACCTTGCCAGCCTGATAATACCAGGCCACAGCAGTCTGCTGAGCTTGGCTGGTTAACAAAAATAGGGGATCCCCTCGAAAAAAAAACGGCGTAGGGGTCCCCCTATTTTTGTTAACCAGCCAAGTAAAATGCAGACTGCTGCGGCCTGGTATTAAAAGACTGTCAAGGCCCATGGTTTTGGCCCTCAACAGCCTGATAATACCAGGCTACAGCAGCCCCACATTTGGCGCATCAAAAGATGTGCCAATTGTGGCACTTTACCCGGCTCTTCCCACTACCCTGTAGCGGTGGCAAGCGGGGTAATAAGGGGTTAATGTCACCGTTGATTGCACGGTGAGAATAAGCCCGGTTAATAATGGAGAGGTGTCAATAAGACACCGATCCATTATTAATCCCAAAGTTTTTAAATGTATAAAAAAAGACACAGCAAGCAAAAAGTATTTTACTGAAATAAAAAAAGACAACACAGTTTTCATTTCTTTTATTATACTTTCATTCCTGCGACGCCATCGATCTCCTGCAAAAAAAGAAAAAAAACAAACCAACAGTATACCACCTGTCCGACGCAGTCCATAGTAACGAGGGTCCCACGACGATCCAGCTCTGCTACATCGCAATGACAGGCAGAGCCTGTCATCTCGACGCAGCACAGCTGATTACCTGCTTCCCCGGCGGTGACGTCATCGGACTGACTGCTTTACGGCCGGGATTACCCAGCAGTCACTGCAGTTATCGCGAGAAACTGCATGTGACCGCCGGGGAAAGATGATGGCGGCCATCAAGCAGTCCAGCCCGTGACCGCCGGAGATCTTCTGCCAGGTAAGTGCCGCTGACTCCTGACAGACCACGACGGACAGTGACAGTGACAAATCCGATTCCGGTATCCGATAAGACGAAAATATCGAACTAAGTATCGAAAGTCCAATAGAGCTAATATCGGCCGATACCCGATACTTGCGATATCGTATCGCTCAACACTAATAAGGAGATTTACAATTACCCCTAGACTGTATACAGCTGTACGCTTGTGATACAGTACCCTTTTTGGCACCGTAAGTGCATCATTGACACCTGGAACATTGGCCCACATGTGTGATTATGTCTTGCGGATCTGCTTTTTATATATTTTAGTCTAATTCATACTGAGCCTGTGAGCGTCTGTCTGTTACTCCGGAAATATATACAGAGATTTAAACTTACCCCAACACTGTATAAAACTGTACGCTTCTGATACATTACCCTTTTTCTACTTTTTATATTCTGGTGTGATCCATACTGAATTTGTGAGCATCTCTGTGTTTCTCCGGAAATATATACGGAGATTTACAATTACCCCAACATTGTATACAGCTGTATGCTTCTAATACATTACCCTTTTTCTACTTTTTACTGAGCCTGTGAGCGTCTGTGTGTGACTCCTGAAATATATACGGAGATTTACAATTACCCCTAGACTGTATACAGCTGTATGCTTGTGACACAGTACCCTTTTTGGCAGAAAGTCCTCCTCCACCCACCACTGTAAGTGCATCATTGACAACTGGAACATTAGCCCACATGTGTGATTATGTCTTGCGGATCTGCTTTTTATATATTTTAGTCTAATCCATACTGAGCCTGTGAGCGTCTGTCTGTTACTCCAGAAATATATACGGAGATTTAAAATTACCCCAACACTGTATACAGCTGTACGCTTCTGATACATTACCCTTTTTCTACTTTTTATATTCTGGTGTAATCCATACTGAGCCTGTGAGCGTCTGTGTGTGACTCCTGAAATATATAAGGAGATTTACAATTACCCCTAGACTGTATACAGCTGTACGCTTGTGATACAGTATGCTTTTTGGCACCGTAAGTGCATCATTGACACCTGGAACCTTGGCCCACATGTGTGATTATGTCTTGCGGATTGCTTTTTATATATTTTAGTCTAATCCATACTGAGCCTGTGAGCGTCTGTCTGTTACTCCGGAAATATATACAGAGATTTAAACTTACCCCAACACTGTATAAAACTGTACGCTTCTGATACATTACCCTTTTTCTACTTTTTATATTCTGGTGTGATCCATACTGAATTTGTGAGCATCTCTGTGTTTCTCCGGAAATATATACGGAGATTTACAATTACCCCAGCATTGTATACAGCTGTACGCTTCTAATACATTACCTTTTTCTACTTTTTACTGAGCCTGTGAGCGTCTGTGTGTGACTCCTGAAATATATACGGAGATTTACAATTACCCTAGACTGTATACAGCTGTATGCTTGTGACACAGTACCCTTTTTGGCAGAAAGTCCTCCTCCACCCACCACTGTAAGTGCATCATTGACAACTGGAACATTAGCCCACATGTGTGATTATGTCTTGCGGATCTGCTTTTTATATATTTTAGTCTAATCCATACTGAGCCTGTGAGCGTCTGTCTGTTACTCCAGAAATATATACGGAGATTTAAAATTACCCCAACACTGTATACAGCTGTACGCTTCTGATACATTACCCTTTTTCTACTTTTTATATTCTGATGTGATCCATACTGAGCCTGTGAGAGTCTGTGTCTGACTCTGGAAATATGTACGGAGTTTTAAAATTACCCCAACACTGTATACAACTGTACTCTTCTAATACATTACCCTTTTTCTACTTTTTATATTCTGGTGTAATCCATACTGAGCCTGTGAGCGTCTGTGTGTGACTCCTGAAATATATAAGGAGATTTACAATTACCCTAGACTGTATACAGCTGTACGCTTGTGATACAGTATGCTTTTTGGCACCGTAAGTGCATCATTGACACCTGGAACATTGGCCCACATGTGTGATTATGTCTTGCGGATTGCTTGTTATATATTTTAGTCTAATCCATACTGAGCCTGTGAGCGTCTGTCTGTTACTCCGGAAATATATACAGAGATTTAAACTTACCCCAACACTGTATAAAACTGTACGCTTCTGATACATTACCCTTTTTCTACTTTTTATATTCTGGTGTGATCCATACTGAATTTGTGAGCATCTCTGTGTTTCTCCGGAAATATATACGGAGATTTACAATTACCCCAACATTGTATACAGCTGTACGCTTCTAATACATTACCCTTTTTCTACTTTTTACTGAGCCTGTGAGCGTCTGTGTGTGACTCGTGAAATATATACGGAGATTTACAATTACCCTAGACTGTATACAGCTGTATGCTTGTGACACAGTACCCTTTTTGGCAGAAAGTCCTCCTCCACCCACCACTGTAAGTGCATCATTGACAACTGGAACATTGGCCCACATGTGTGATTATGTCTTGCGGATCTGCTTTTTATATATTTTAGTCTAATCCATACTGAGCCTGTGAGCGTCTGTCTGTTACTCCAGAAATATATACGGAGATTTAAAATTACCCCAACACTGTATACAGCTGTACGCTTCTGATACATTACCCTTTTTCTACTTTTTATATTCTGATGTGATCCATACTGAGCCTGTGAGAGTCTGTGTCTGACTCTGGAAATATGTACGGAGTTTTAAAATTACCCCAACACTGTATACAACTGTACTCTTCTAATACATTACCCTTTTTCTACTTTTTATATTCTGGTGTAATCCATACTGAGCCTGTGAGCGTCTGTGTGTGACTCCTGAAATATATAAGGAGATTTACAATTACCCCTAGACTGTATACAGCTGTACGCTTGTGATACAGTATGCTTTTTGGCACCGTAAGTGCATCATTGACACCTGGAACATTGGCCCACATGTGTGATTATGTCTTGCGGATTGCTTTTATATATTTTAGTCTAATCCATACTGAGCCTGTGAGCGTCTGTCTGTTACTCCGGAAATATATACAGAGATTTAAACTTACCCCAACACTGTATAAAACTGTACGCTTCTGATACATTACCCTTTTTCTACTTTTTATATTCTGGTGTGATCCATACTGAATTTGTGAGCATCTCTGTGTTTCTCCGGAAATATATACGGAGATTTACAATTACCCCAACATTGTATACAGCTGTACGCTTCTAATACATTACCCTTTTTCTACTTTTTACTGAGCCTGTGAGCGTCTGTGTGTGACTCGTGAAATATATACGGAGATTTACAATTACCCTAGACTGTATACAGCTGTATGCTTGTGACACAGTACCCTTTTTGGCAGAAAGTCCTCCTCCACCCACCACTGTAAGTGCATCATTGACAACTGGAACATTGGCCCACATGTGTGATTATGTCTTGCGGATCTGCTTTTTATATATTTTAGTCTAATCCATACTGAGCCTGTGAGCGTCTGTCTGTTACTCCAGAAATATATACGGAGATTTAAAATTACCCCAACACTGTATACAGCTGTACGCTTCTGATACATTACCCTTTTTCTACTTTTTATATTCTGATGTGATCCATACTGAGCCTGTGAGAGTCTGTGTCTGACTCTGGAAATATGTACGGAGTTTTAAAATTACCCCAACACTGTATACAACTGTACTCTTCTAATACATTACCCTTTTTCTACTTTTTATATTCTGGTGTGACCCATACTGAGCCTGTGAGCGTCTGTGTGTTACTCCGGAAATAGATACGGAGATTTACAATTACCCCCAAAATACTGTATACAGCTGCATGCTTCTGATACATTACCCTTTTTCTACTTTTTATTTTCTGGTGTGATCCATACTGAGCCTCTGAGAGTCTGTGTCTGACTCTGGAAATATGTACAGAGTTTTAAAATTACCCCAACACTGTATACAACTGTACTCTTCTAATACATTACCCTTTTTCTACTTTTTATATTCTGGTGTGACCCATACTGAGCCTGTGAGCATCTATGTGTTACTCCGGAAATAGATAGGAGATTTACAATTACCCCCAAAATACTGTATACAGCTGCACGCTTCTGATACATTACCCTTTTTCTACTTTTTATATTCTGGTGTGATCCATACTGAGCCTGTGAGAGTCTGTGTCTGACTCTGGAAATATATACGGAGATTTAAAATTACCCCAACACTGTATACAGCTGCACGCTTCTAATACATTACACTGTTTCTACCTTTTATATTCTGGTGTGATCCATACTGAGCCAGTGAGAGTCTGAGTCTGACTCCTGAAATATATATAGGGAGATTTACAATATTTTCAAAATACTATATATACCTGGTGTCTGGTGATACAGTACCCTTTTTCAGCTTTTTATATTCTTGTCTAATCCGTACTGAGCCTGAGAGCATCTGTGTCTGACTCCTGAAATATATATGGAGATTTACATTTATCCCTAGACTGTATACAGCTGTACGCTTCTGATACAGTACCATATATCTGCTGGTATTTTGGGTACATTTTCCCAAAAATGAGGAACTATGGTGGAAGAAGCCGCGGACTTGGGCGTGGGGGGCCAGCTGGTACTGATGGTGGTGCATCTGCTGGAAGTGCCAAAAGCACAATAGCACCTAAGGCAGGAGGTGTTGAGCCGGCGTCATCATCTGGCTCAAGAAGCCCTGGAAGGCTCCCTTTTCTGCGAGTAGGTAAACCAATTTAAAAAGCCGGAGCATCAAGAACAGGTTTTGGCTTACATTACCGAAACAGCCTCCAGTTCTATCGCCTACTCTTCTGAAGTTTCTAAAAATGCAAGTACTGAGTCGTCAGTGCAGGCTCCTGGTCAGGAACAACACCTTTCCCTGTGTCTTTCACCCCTACCAAAAGTGAAGGATGCGGCAGCCCACACTTCAGATTACTCCATGGAGCTCTTTTCACATACCATGCCTGGGTTATCAAGTCAAATCCTGAAATCCCCAGTCCAAGATGAATCTGACATAGAGTGCACTGATGCACAGCCACTGCTAGATGATTCTGCTGGTACATTGACCCACAGCACTACATTGCCCTCGCAGTCTACTGAGCCAGAATCTGACCCTGATGAAACTCAGTTGCCCTTCCCCGCATACTATACCACCTTACACGGTGACAGAGAGGAAGGTGCAGATGAAATTGAAGAGGAAGTGATGGATGAGCCAGTTGTTGACCCGGATTGGCATCCATTGGGGGAAGAGGGTGCTACTGGCAATAGCTCAGAAGAGTAGAAGGTTCATCAGCAGGTATCAACATCGCAGCAGTGGTTATCTGGCAGGCCCTTAGCTGTCCAAAAACGTGTTAAAAAAACAAAAAGAGTTGCAGGACAGCTTGGCCAGACGGTCCAATAAGCACAGCGTGCAAGCCCTGAAAATTTATACCATAGTAGGAAGAGTGCAGTGTGGCACTTTTTTGACCAAAATCCTGTTGATGAGGCAAAGGTTATCTGTAAGAAGTGCGGAAGGACCTTTAGCCGAGGGAAAAATCTCCGAAATTTGAATACCAGTTGCATGCTTAGACATTTAATGACCATGCATTTGCAAGCATGGATGGACTACAAAACCACAGGTAGCACATGTGCACCTGCTCTGACTGAAGGATGCCAGCAACGCTCCATCGCTTCCCCCACTGTAAGCCCACCGGTTATCACACCACCAGCAAGAAATGTTGAGGTGTCGTCGCAAGGCCAAAGCAGTCAGGGAATAAAAATGTTTTTGCAACAAAAGACTGAATCTAGGCCATCACCACGACCACCACCACCATCACCATCACCAACTCTCTCTCAGTCCGTCATGTCCATGGCAAGTTTACCCATATGCAGCTCTCAAGTCCAGCTCACCCTAGCAGACACTCTGAGTAGGACAAGAAAGTACTCATCCTCTCATCCGCGTACACTGGCTTTGAACACCAAAATTGCCAAACTGATCTCATTAGAGATGATGCCCTTCCATTTGATTGAACGTGCAGGGTTCCGAGAGCCCATGGCCTACGCTGTCCCACCCTATGACCTACACAGTCGGCACTTCTTTTCTAGAAAATCCATACCTGCCCTCCACCTGCATATGAAAGACCGAATTGTCCATGCACTCAAACAATCTGTGAGTGAAAAGGTGCACCTCACAACAGATGCATGGGCCAGTAGGCATGGCCAGGGGCATTACATGTCCATCACTGCACACTGGGTTAATGTGGTGGATGCATGCTCCACAGGGGACAGTGGCGGTGGGACAGTGCTGCCTAGCCCACGGTATAGGAAACAGTTGGCTGTAGGCGTTCAACCCTCCTCCTCCTCCTCCAGAAGCGAAAGCTCATTGACAGAGCACAGTCGCACGAGCACTCCATCCGCAGCTGCCAGTGTTGCACACGAGGTGTCTCACTATCGAATAGCTAGTGGTAAGCGTCAGCAAGCAGCTTTAAAGATGATGTCTTTGGGCGACAACAGACACACCGCGGAGGTACTGGCCGACTACTTGCAGCCAGAAACTGAGTCATGGCTGGCCAGTCTACATCTTGAGCCAGGCAAGGTAGTCAGTGATAACGGCCGTAATTTTGTGGCGGCCATAGCCCTGGCAAAACTCAGACACATACCTTGCCTGACTCACACCTTGAACCAGGTGATGCAGTGCTTCCTAAGTAATTATCCGGAGTTCACAGCCCTGCTCCATAAGTTGCGAAGACTGTGCTCACACATCCATTGCTCGCCCGTAGACTCTAGTCATATGCAGAGGCTGCAGCAATCGCTCAACCTCCCAAACACCGCCTAATCATAGACATTGCAACAAGGTGGAACTCCACCATGCACATGGTTGAGAGGCTGTGCGAACAGAGGCAGGCTGTAATGCATTTGTGGGAGGATACACGGGCAGGCAGTTTGAGGGCAGACATGAAGTTGTCGGGTGTGCAGTGGTCAAAGCTCAAAGACCTCTGTAAAGTCCTTCAGTGTTTTGAGGAATGCACATGGCTGGTAAACGCAGACGACGCCATCATAAGCATGAGCATCCCACTTATGCGTCTGCTCATGCAAACTTTGACGCACATTAAGAATCAGGCGTCTGCAGCGGAGGAGGAAGAGGAGGAGGGAAGCCTTGATGACAGTCAGCCATTGTCTGCTCAGGGAACTGTCCTGGACGATGTGGAGGAAGAAGAGGAAGAGGTGGAGAAGGATGAGCGGGATGATTATTTTGGGGAGGAGGATGCTTCTCAGGGGACAAGGAAAATGTTGGCTTGCCAAGGTCAGGTACAGGGTTTGTGCGTGACTGGAGGGATGTGGATTTGGCAGAAAGTGCTCCTCCACCCACCACTGGCAGTGCATCATTGACACCTGGAACATTGGCCCACAGTGTGATTATGTCTTGCAGATCCTAAAAAGGGACCCCCGCATTGCCAAAATGATGAAGGATGACGACTACTGGTTGGCCAGCATCCTCTATCCACGCTATAAGCCAAATTACAGAACATCATGTCACAGTAGAGCCTAGAGCTAATATTGGCAAACAAACAAGCAACTCTTGTAAACCGTTTGTTAGAGTCATTCCCAGCACACAGCAGCTGTGCAGGTTCTACCACGAGCCGTAGTGGGCCAAATGGAAGAGGTGTTCGTGGTGCACACAGCCGAAGTGGCATTGGAGACAGGGGTTTCATGACCATGTTGTGGACTGATTTCTCAAGTACCGTTCACACGACTGTTAATACTAAATCAATTAAAACAGACAGGAGACAGCAGTTGTCAACTATGGTTCAAAATTACCTCTCCTCCCTTATCGATGTTCTCCCTCACAGTTCATTCCCCTTTGACTACTGGGCCTGTAAACTGGACACCTGGCCTGAATTGGCACAATATGCCTTACAGGAGCTCGCTTGCCCTGCTGGTAGTGTGCTATCAGAAAGAGTCATCAGTGCAGCGGGATCAATCCTGACAGAAAGAAGGACCCGGCTGTCGACCTAAAATGTTTGTGATCTCACCTTCATTAAAATGAACCATTCCTGGGTTTCAAAGGATTTTGTACCACCTTCCCTTGAGGACACATAGGTTGCCAGCAAAATGGCTCGCTTTGTCCTCCTCTTCCTCTGACTTCTCCAATTCCTCCATTTGCAGCTGCTGAACGTTCAGCCTACACCTCAACATATGCCAGTTTTTCCACCTCCCTAGCTGGGCTGCCCCCCCAGGGCCGGCATCAGCACCTGGCGCACCCGTGCAAGTACTGGTTCCCTGAGCAGGTGGGGGGGCCCACTCGTGGGCAACAGCACTGGCACAGGGCCCCTCATAGTACACAAAAATGTCTCTGACCGTGGGGGGCCCATTTGCCGTCAGACACACCGGTATACTATGAGGGGCCCTGTGCCAGTGCCATCGTCAAAGAGTGGGCCCCCCCTGCTTGCTCAGGGCCCCATCACTAGCAATACTTACCTCTCCCTGCTCCACCGCTGTGACGTCTTCCGTGTTTCCTGACAGTGACATTAAGGTCAGAGAGCGCAATGACATCACTTCTGTACACCCTCTGCCTGAACAGTCCAAGTGCAGAAAGCTGGAAGATGGCGACGCTGAGGAGTCCAGAGTAGAGCAGTGCCCAGGGAGGAGAGATATTTCATTTTTTAATGTTTAGAGCAATATATGGTGAGCATTATACACTGGAGAATGATATATGGGCCCATCATACACTGGAGCATCATACATGGGGCCCATCATATACTGGAGCATTCTAAATGGGGGACATCAGACACTGGAGCAGCATCTACGGGGCCCATCATATACTGGAGCATTCTAAATGGGGGACATCAGACACTGGAGCAGTATTTACAGGGCCCATTATACACTGGAGCATTATAAATGGGGCCCATTATATATGGAGCATTATATTGGCCCATCATACACTGGAGCATCATCCATGGGGCCCTGTTATGCTTCGGTAGCTGAGGAGTGCAGGTAAAAAAGGAAATACACCAGAGCATTTGGAATCTATGAGATTGCAGTACCCTGACTAACCACCACAACTAGAGGCAGCCGTGGAGCGTTCCTACGTTGGTCCTAGACGCCTCGTCACAGCCTGAGAAACTAACTACACCTAAAGATAGAAAGAGGAAAGCTATCTGCCCGGAGCAGATCCCCAAAGAACATAGAAAGCCCCCAAACATGTAATGGCGGTTAGACAAGAGGAAATACTGACACAGACAGAAAATAGTATGAGCAAATGTTGGGGCCCAAACTACCTAAATAGAAAAGGATAGGAAGGGCACTTACTGCAATCCCAAAAAACCCTGAAAAGCACCAACTCTACTAATTTCAAAAACACCTGAGATCACACGACCTCTACCACCTAAATTAGTTCTCTGGTGTAACAAAATCAAAACAGCAGCCACTGAAAAAACTGGAAAAAGCAAATGTACAAACATCAGTGGCTGAACTAAACTGAGAGGGCAAAAGCCCCCGGAGGGGACCCAGAAGGCCCCCACAGAAGTGCAGGACAAAATGCAAAAAACAAGCACAAAAACAAAAAG
Organism: Oophaga sylvatica; assembly: GCA_033576555.1. NCBI lineage: Eukaryota > Metazoa > Chordata > Amphibia > Anura > Dendrobatidae > Oophaga > Oophaga sylvatica. The sequence continues at coordinate 350,343,060 of JARQOD010000002.1, read as the reverse complement.
AAGAAAATGTCTTATCTGTTAGCAGGAGCTGCAGACACGACACAGCAGGCTACAAAGGAAACAGGAATCAAGGATTGAGACCAGAACAATTGATCACCGGCAACCCTGATGGGAAGGCGACTCCCTTAAATAAGACCAGTCAGTAACACCTGATTCCCAATCCTCACAATCTTCACTGGACAGTCCAGTACCGCTTGTAACCACCAGAGGGAGCCTCTGCTCAGAACTCATTTCAAGTCCATTCACAACAGTACCCCCCTTGAGGAGGGGTCACCGAACCCTCACCTGAGCAACCAGGTCGGTCAGGATGAGTTCTATGATACGCACGGATGAGTCTCCTAGCATGGATGTCCGAAGCAAACACCCAAGAATTGTCTTCCTGACCATAACCTCTCCACTTAACCAAATACTGGAGTTTCCGTCTAGAAAAACGAGAATTCAAAATTTTCTCAACCTCAAACTCCATATTGCCCTCAACCAGAACAGGGTCAGGAGGCAAAGCAGTAGGAACCACTGGCTCAACAAACCTCTTCAACAAGGACTTGTGGAACACATTATGGATCTTAAATGTCCCTGGAAGAAGCAAACGAAAAGAAACAGGATTAAGAATCTCCATGATCTTATAAGGTCCAATGAACCTAGGCTTAAATTTAGGAGATGCCACTCTCATAGGAATATTTTTTGAGGACAACCAGACCAAGTCCCCCATTTTAAACCGAGGACCATCAGTCCTATGCCGGTTAGCAAACCGCTGGGCCCTCTCCTGAGAGAGGGACAACCTCTGCATTACCTGGTCCCAAATCTGTTGCATACGCTCCACAACAGAGTCAACACCTGGACAGACAGAAGCCTCCGTCTGTCCTGAAGAAAATCGAGGGTGAAACCCAGAATTACAGAAAAATGGAGACATCAAAGTGGCAGAGCTAGCCCTATTATTAAGAGCAAACTCAGCCAAAGGCAAAAAAGAGACCCAGTCATCCTGATCAGCAGACACAAAGCATCTTAGATAAGTCTCCAATGTCTGATTTGTTCTCTCAGTTTGACCATTGGTCTGAGGATGAAACGCCGAGGAGAAAGACAATTGAACACCAAGTTTAGAACAAAAGGTCCTCCAAAATCTGGAAACAAACTGGACTCCTCTGTCAGACACAATGTTCTCAGGAATGCCATGCAAACGAACCACGTGCTGAAGGAACAAAGGTACCAATTCAGAGGAGGAAGGCAACTTAGGTAATGGCACAAGATGTATCATCTTGGAAAACCTATCACAAATCACCCAGATGACGGTCATTCTCTGAGAAACAGGGAGGTCGGAAATGAAATCCATAGAGATATGGGTCCATGGTCTCTTGGGCACAGGCAATGGCATCAACAAACCACTAGAGCGGGAGCAAGGCTTGGAGTGAGAGCAAGTCCCGCAGGACTGCACAAATTCCCTGACATCACGAGACAAGGTAGGCCACCAAAAGGACCGACTAACCAAGTCTCTGGTACCAAAAATCCTGGGATGACCGACCAACGCGGAACAATGAATCTCAGACATCACACTCTTTTTCCAGTGGTCCGGGACAAACAATTTCCCAACAGGGCAGCGCTCAGGCCTATCCTTCTGACACCCCTCCAGAGCCAGTCTCAAATTGGGCGAGATGGCAGAAAGAACTACACTTTCTTTCAAAATAACAGAAGGATCAGATAACTCAGGAGAGTCCGCAAGGAAACTCCTTGAAAGGGCATCCGCCTTAACATTCTTAGTGCCAGGAAGAAAGGAAACCACAAAATTAAAACGTGTGAAAAACAAGGCCCACCTGGCCTGTCTAGGATTAAGTCGCTTGGCAAATTCCAGATAAACCAGATTCTTATGGTCAGTAAGGACCACCACCTGATGTTTGGCTCCCTCCAGCCAATGTCTCCACTCTTCAAAAGCCCACTTCATGGCCAATAACTCCCGATTACCCACGTCATAATTACGTTCAGTAGGAGAAAATTTTCGAGAGAAAAAGGCACAAGGGTTACTTTTAGAGGTCTCTGGATCTCTTTGGGACAAAACGGCACCTACCCCAATTTCAGAGGCATCAACCTCCACCTGAAATGGCAGAGAAACATCAGGCTGCCGTAGAACAGGAGCAGAAGTGAATCTCTGCTTAAGTTCCTGAAATGTAGAGACTGCCTCAGGAGGCCAATTCACCACATCAGAACCCTTTTTGGTCAAATCAGTTAATGGTTTAACAATAACCGAGAAATTACCAATAAATTTACGATAAAAATTGGCAAAACCCAAAAATCTTTGAAGAGCCTTTAATGAAGTAGGTTGGACCCAATCACAGATGGCCTGAACCTTGACCGGGTCCATTTCAATAACAGATGGGGACAAAATGAATCCCAAAAATGAGATCCTCTATACGCCAAAAAGACACTTTGATCCCTTCACATACAGAGCATTCTCTCTCAAAATCTGGAATACAGTTCGAACATGTTTCACATGAGAGTCCCAATCATTGGAAAAAATCAAGATATCATCCAAATAAACAATCAGAAATTTATCCACAAAATCCCTGAAAATGTCATTCATGAAGGACTGGAAGACAGAAGGAGCATTAGTGAGCCCAAAGGGCATCACAAGGTACTCAAAATGCCCCTCAGGGGTGTTAAATGCCGTCTTCCATTCATCCCCGTGCTTAATGCGAATAAGGTTATATGCCCCCCTGAGGTCAAGCTTGGTAAACCAAGTAGCGTTTTTCACCCTGGAAAACAGGTCAGAAATCAAGGGTAACGGGTATTGATATTTCACAGTAATATTGTTCAAAAGACGATAATCAATACACGGCCTTAATGAACCATCTTTTTTGGCCACAAAGAAAAAACTGGCACCTAAGGGTGAAGAGGATGGTCTGATATGACCTTTCTCCAATGACTCCTTGATATAAGACCGCATAGCGTCATGTTCAGGTACAGACAAGTTAAAAAGGCGACCTTTAGGGAATTTACTACCAGGCACTAATTCAATAGCGCAGTCATAGCTCCTATGGGGAGGCAAGGATGCAGATTTACTTTCGCTAAACACATCAGAAAAATCAATCAAAAAGTCAGGAACATCCTGAGCCTGGGGGGAGGCAGAAAAACAGGAGTGTTGGTATTAACACATTGGCAGCCCCAACTGGTTACAGACACAGATTTCCAATCCAAAACAGGATTATGAGACTGTAACCAAGGGAAACCCAGCACGATAATGTCATGCAGATTATACAGAACCAAAAATTTGCAGCTCTCCTGATGATCAGGTTCAACCCTCATTATCACCTGAGTAGAGAACTGAGGTTTATTCTCAGCCAAAGGGGTAGAATCGATTCCCAGTAGGGGAATAGACTTCTGTAGGGGTATCAAGGGAAACCCACAACGTTTAGCAAAATCAAAATCCATCAGGTTAATAGCTGCTCCCGAATCAACGAAAGCCTGAGCAGAAAATGAGGACAGAGAGCATATCAGAGTAACAGTTAATAAAAACTTAGTCTGAACACTACCCAAGACAACTGAGCGTGCAAAACGTCTTCCCCGCTTAGGGCAGACTGAAATAGCATGAGAGGCATCACCACAGTAGAAACATAACCCATTGCGCTTTCGAAACTCATGACGCTGTGTCCCAGAAACCACTCTATCACACTGCATGGATTCAGAAGCAGGTTCACAAGGCAACACTATTCCACGCATACTTCTCCGCTCACGCAAACGTCTGTCAATTTGAATCGCTAATGACATAGAATCATTGAGACTAGAGGGGACAGGGAATCCCACCATAATATCCTTTACATTATCTGACAGACCCTTCCGAAAAAGGGCTGCCAAAGCGTCGTCATTCCATTTGGTCAGGACTGCCCACCTACGGAATCTCTGACAGTATAACTCAGCGTCATCAATCCCCTGATTTAATGCCAACAAGGCTTTTTCAGCTTGATCAGTGACATTAGGCTCATCGTACAATAACCCCAAGGCCTGAAAAAATGCATCAACATCACTCAAAACAGGATCCCCAGGTGTCAGGGAAAAAGCCCAATCCTGAGGATCGCCGCGCAGGAGAGAGATGACAATTTGAACCTGCTGCGCTGCGTTCCCTGAGGACTTAAATTTTAAGGCAAAAAACAATCTACAATTATTTTTAAAAATCAGAAACTTGGCTCGATCCCCCAAAAACAAATCTGGCATGGGAATCCTAGGTTCCACAACAGGCAACCTAGCAAGATAGGTAGCAATACTCCGAACCTCAGTGGCAAGCTGATCCACACGGCCAGACAACTGTGCAAACTCCATTGAGAGAAAAAATCCTCCCAGCACCCAGAGATACAGAGGGAAAAAAAAAAAAATGCAACAAACAGAAAAATATCTCTGACAACTCCGACAACCCCTTTTTTCTTTCACAATATTTTTCCCTTCTGTGAGTACCATTCAATTTTTTGGGCCGGTGATACTGTTATGCTTCGGTAGCTGAGGAGTGCAGGTAAAAAAGGAAATACACCAGAGCAGTTGGAATCTATGAGATTGCAGTACCCTGACTAACCACCACAACTAGAGGCAGCCGTGGAGCGTTCCTACGTTGGTCCTAGACGCCTCGTCACAGCCTGAGAAACTAACTACACCTAAAGATAGAAAGAGGAAAGCTATCTGCCCCGGAGCAGATCCCCAAAGAACATAGAAAGCCCCCAAACATGTAATGGCGGTTAGACAAGAGGAAATACTGACACAGACAGAAAATAGTATGAGCAAATGTTGGGGCCCAAACTACCTAAATAGAAAAGGATAGGAAGGGCACTTACTGCAATCCCAAAAAACCCTGAAAAGCACCAACTCTACTAATTTCAAAAACACCTGAGATCACACGACCTCTACCACCTAAATTAGTTCTCTGGTGTAACAAAATCAAAACAGCAGCCACTGAAAAAACTGGAAAAAGCAAATGTACAAACATCAGTGGCTGAACTAAACTGAGAGGGCAAAAGCCCCCGGAGGGGACCCAGAAGGCCCCCACAGAAGTGCAGGACAAAATGCAAAAAACAAGCACAAAAACAAAAGGAAGAAAATGTCTTATCTGTTAGCAGGAGCTGCAGACACGACACAGCAGGCTACAAAGGAAACAGGAATCAAGGATTGAGACCAGAACAATTGATCACTGCAACCCTGATGGGAAGGCGACTCCCTTAAATAAGACCAGTCAGTAACACCTGATTCCCAATCCTCACAATCTTCACTGGACAGTCCAGTACCTGTAAGGTTCTTTGTACATGTTCTTGAAACTCAGTTTTCCGTCAGCCATTTTGCTTTCTGTCTTGCTGCAGCTATCTTGCCCTCAGTCAATATGGAGTTTTCAGCTTTCATGTTCCCGCCCTGATTCTCTCCCTCTTGCTTCTTAAGCAGCCACAGCTGAGCAATCAGTGCTTCAGAATCTAGCCTGCAGTGAACCTGTGACCTGACTCCTGGAAGCCTTGGACTATGTACTCCAGCTATTCCTACTGAGGAACTTTGAACACTTGTGGACTCTGGAACCCTGCTTTTTGAAAGATCCACGTTTGCATGGACTTACGGTAACAGAGAAGAAGATCCTGAACCTGTTGTGGAGAGTGATTGCTGAGCTTAAGTTACTCTGGCCTGCTGTGTCTCCTGCTTCTGTATCTGCAAACTGTGTGACTATTTTTGCCACTTGTATGAAGTAATACAAGACCTTCTATATCAAACCTGTGTCTCATGTATTTTCATCGCACCCAAGCACAAGACGCTATATGAACTGTACTACATACATTACAAGATTCTGAAGCCTAAACGTTAGTGTCTGCTGGGTCTGGGAAGGCTGTGTCTGCTGTAACTGTGGATATAAGACGTCCAGTTGTACTTTCTGTGATGACAGTGGTTGTGACTTCTCACAACCATTCCAGGTGAGCAATTCCCTTAAGTTTTTTTTTTCTGCAGTGATACCACAGGTAAACACTATTGTTTTTTTTTTCTTTTCCCCTCTTTTGTGTCTGCTGTAACTGTGGATATCAGATGTCCAGTTGAACTTTCTGTGATGATAGTGGTTGTGACTTCTCACAACCATTCCAGGTGAGCAGTTCCCTTAATTTTTTTTTCTCTTTGCAGTGTTACCACATGTAAACACTATTGTTTTTTTTTTTTTTATTTTTCTTTTCTCCTCTCCTTCCAGTACTCCTGTCTTAAAAGATCTGGAAAATGGAGGCCCGCATAAAGGAACTTTGCGGAGTGACTGATAATATCCTTGCAGATTTACAGACTATAAAAACCCGTTTTACAAACCTACAGGACCTCACTAATCACAATTTGCAAGTGTTTGGACAGACTGCCCAGGATTTGCGAGCCAGGATTGAGGTTCTAGAGGAGCGAGTCCAGGCTCCTGCCGTAGCCCCAAGTTCTGGGATTCCCAAGTTGCCCCGTTTTCGTTTTGGCGGTGAACGTGAAAAATTCAGGGGATTTATTAACCAATGCAATCTGTTTTTTTCTGCACATGCTTCACAATTTCCCACTGAACGATCTAAAGTGCTTACTATAATTATGTTACTTACCAACAAGGCTTTGATGTGGGCAAAACCTCTGATTGAGACTGAGGATGAATGTTTGGATCATCTTAATGCTTTCATTTCAGCCATGGGGCAGGTGTTTGATGACCCCAATCGAGGTGCAACAGCTGAAGCAGCCATGTTAACTTTGCACCAAGGTAAGCACTCGGTAGCCGAAAATGCCTTGGATTTCAGGAGATGGGCCCTTGATACCACCTGGGACAGTTCCGCCAAAAAATCTATTTTTCGAAAGGGGTTGTCTCCACTAATTAAGGATGAACTTGCTTGTGCCGACCCTCCCACTGCGTTAGGTGACTTTATTAACTACTGCATCCGTATTGATGCTCGCCTGACTGAACGCAGGCAAGAGAGATGGTTCGAAAGCAATCGCACTAACCTTTTCCTACCTTCCTCCCCAGCTAAGGAACCTTTGAGTAGGATCACACGGGAACCTGAACCTGAACCCATGCAGGTAGACTCTTTACAAAGACGGGTTAGTGATGCACGCAAGGAACATCGTTTTAAGGAAAATCTATGTTTCTATTGTGGTAAGTCAGGGCACTTCATTATAAACTGCCCCAGCCGTTCTCGTAAGACTACTGCAGCACTCATTCACTGTGAGTGTTGCGAGAGGAGATCTGTCAGGTCCGAGCCTCAGGCTCCAGAGAGATCTGCAGCAACAGATCTTGATTTCTCGGACTTAAACTCCGTTACTTCTGAGGACGATGACTGTGTAAACGCTGCAATTTTTCAAGTTTCCTCAGCGGTGTCCCAGCTGAGTTGTAGGAAAAACAATTCTCATTGCTTCCTTTCCATCAAACTCTGGGTTAACTCAGTCTGGGTGTCTAGCTCTGCTATGATCGACTCAGGGGCAAGTGGGAATTTTATGGATGTCTCCTTTGCTCTGAAACAGGGGATACGTTCAGTGAAGAAGGCTACTCCAGTACAGATGGAAACTGTGGATGGCTCCCTGCTGACCTCTGGACCAGTGGATCAGGAAACGGAGCCTTTAAGGGTCCTTATGGGTAAAGATCATCAAGAGAAACTGTCCTTTATGCTTATCTCTTCTCCCCACTTTCCCATTATTCTAGGGCTACCATGGCTGCAGGCTCAGAACCTACCATTAACTGGGAGACCAAGGAATTACACTTTCCAGAGAAACAGATGAGTCCAGAAGTTTCAACTTGCTCTGTTCCTAAAGGAACCATGTCAGTCCCTGAACTACCAGCTGTATACCAGGACTATGTGGATTTATGTGACAAGAAGAACGCTGACCAGCTTCCCCCTCACCGTCCATATGATTGTCCAATTGAATTATTGCCTGGAGCAGAGATACCTTTTGGTAAGATCTACCCCCTGGCGGGGCCTGAGCTAAAGGCTTTAAAGGATTACATAGACGAAAATCTAGCCAAGGGCTTCATACGCCCCTCTTCATCTCCTGCAGGTGCACCCATCTTCTTTGTGAAGAAGAAAGATGGATCTCTGAGACCCTGCGTAGACTATAGGGAACTCAATAAGGTTACTATTAGAAACCGTTATCCATTGCCTTTAATCCCTGAGTTATTGGAGAGAGTGCGACATGCCAAAATTTTCTCTAAATTGGATCTCCGTGGGGCCTATAACTTGGTCCGTATTAGACCTGGGGATGAATGGAAGACTGCATTCAGGTCACGCTATGGACACTTTGAATATCTAGTTATGCCTTTTGGTCTGAGTACCGCCCCAGTCACTTTCCAACACTTGGTGAATGACATCTTCAGGGATCTCCTAGATACATTCGTGGTGATTTATTTGGATGATATTCTAATTTTTTCTAACTCCACAGAGGAACATCATGGACATGTGAGAATGGTCTTGGAACGTCTAAGACAAAACCATCTTTACATCAAACTTGAAAAGTGTGAATTCCATAGGACCGAAATTCAATTTCTGGGGTATGTACTGTCTACCACAAGGAATTAGTATGGATGGAAGTAAGACCCAAGCCATCAAGGATTGGCCAAGTCCTAGAAATGTGAAGGAGGTGCAGCGCTTCATCGGGTTTGCCAATTTCTATAGACGTTTCATTAGGAATTTCTCTGAGGTAGTGTCACCTATCACCCAACTTACCCGGAAAGAGTTTAGGTTCTCCTGGACTCCCCAAGCCCAGGAAGCATTTTCTCATCTAAAAGATAAATTTACCACCGCGCCTATCTTGGTACATCCCAATCCCGAACTTGCCTTCATAATAGAGGTGGATGCTTCAGATTGTGCCGTTGGAGCTATACTCTCTCAGAGAACAGGTGAGAAGAATGTCTTGCATCCCTGTGCCTTCTTTTCCCAGCAGTTGTCTTCGGCTGAGAGGAACTACGATGTGGGCAATAGAGAGTTGTTGGCCATTATTGCCGCCTTCAAAGAATGGAGACACCTTCTTCAGGGAGCTGCACAGCAAATAGTCGTCCTGACAGACCATCGTAACCTTGAATTTATCAGGTCGGCTAAGTGCCTGACTCCTCGCCAGGCTCGCTGGAATCTTTTCTTAAACCAATTTAATTTTGTCATTTCTTATAGACCAGGATCGCGCAATGGAAAGGCTGATGCACTCTCTAGGATTCATTCAGCAGAGACCCGTCCACTTGCTCCTCCTAAGACTATTCTTCCTGACTCTAGATTCCTGGGAGTGATTCATAATCAAGACCTACTTAAGGACATCAAGGAAGCATACCATGCGGATTCCTTGTTGGCACAACCCCCAAGGGACGTAAGTCTTGTCTTTAAGAATGGTGTGTGGATTCTGGGACAACGTCTGTATATTCCTGAAACAGTCAGATTGAGAGTATTGCAACTCATTCACGATTCCAAGATAGCTGGGCATAGAGGAATTCTAAAGACACAGGAATTTCTTTCTCGTTTCTTTTGGTGGCCCACTTGCAGGAAGGATGTTTTAAACTATGTCACTTCATGTGAAGTCTGTGCAAGATGCAAAACACCTCGCTCCTCACCAACTGGTCTGTTACAACCTCTTCCCACCTCGTCCCGCCCGTGGGGATCCATTTCTATGGACTTCATTGTGGAGTTACCAACCTCTCAAGGGAAAAACACCATTCTAGTGGTGGTTGATCGTTTAACAAAGGCAGCTCATTTTATTCCTTGTGTCGGCTTACCCACTGCAAAACAGACATCAGATTTGATGATTAAAGATGTGTTTCGCTTACATGGAGTACCGGATGAGGTTATTTCGGATCGAGGGGTGCAATTCACTTCAAGGTTTTGGCAAAATTTCTGTGCAGCATTGGACATTAAAGTAAACCTTTCTTCTGCTTTTCATCCCCAGACTAATGGACAGACCGAACGAACCAATCAAACTCTGGAGCAGTATCTCCGCTGCTTTATCTGCCACCTACAGGATGATTGGGTGGATCTACTTCCATTGGCTGAGTTCTCTTATAACAACTCTCAGAGCGCCTCCACTAAGCAGTCTCCTTTTTACTCCAATCTAGGTTATCATCCTAACATTCTTCCACGATTTCCCATAGAAACGCCTTTACCAGCAGTGGCCGAAAGAATCACGTCTTTACAGAAGAATATGGATCTTCTAAAGTAGAATCTGGAATTGGCTCAGGAAAGGTACAAGAAAGCAGCAGATAAATTTCGTAAACCTGCACCAGCTTTCAAGGTAGGAGACCTGGTCTGGCTGTCAACCAGAAATCTTAAGTTAAGGATTCCATCGTCTAAGTTGGGACATAAGTACATTGGACCCTATAAAATCAGTAAAATTATAAGTGCCGTTGCTTGTCGTCTTCAATTGCCTAGAACTATGAGAATCCACCCTGTCTTTCATGTATCCCTACTAAAGGCTGCAACACCCAATACGTTTCCTGGACGTTCTTCTCCTTGCCCTGACCCAGTGCTAGTCGATGGTCAGGAAGAATTTGTGGTGGAAAGAATTCTAAATTCCAGGTTATACAGAAATCAGTTACAATATTTGATTAAATGGCAGGGCTACCCAGTGGAGGACAACCCATGGGAACCAGTCAATAACGTTAATGCTCCTCGTTTGCTCCGCCAGTTTCATCAGAGGTACCCAGACAAGCCTGGTCTAAGGCCATCCGGAGGTTGTCCCTAAGGGGGGTGTAATGTAAGGTTCTTTGTACATGTTCTTGAAACTCAGTTTTCCGTCAGCCATTTTGCTTTCTGTCTTGCTGCAGCTATCTTGCCCTCAGTCAATATGGAGTTTTCAGCTTTCATGTTCCCGCCCTGATTCTCTCCCTCTTGCTTCTTAAGCAGCCACAGCTGAGCAATCAGTGCTTCAGAATCTAGCCTGCAGTGAACCTGTGACCTGACTCCTGGAAGCCTTGGACTATGTACTCCAGCTATTCCTACTGAGGAACTCTGAACACTTGTGGACTCTGGAACCCTGCTTTTTGAAAGATCCACGTTTGCATGGACTTACGGTAACAGAGAAGAAGATCCTGAACCTGTTGTGGAGAGTGATTGCTGAGCTTAAGTTACTCTGGCCTGCTGTGTCTCCTGCTTCTGTATCTGCAAACTGTGTGACTATTTTTGCCACTTGTATGAAGTAATACAAGACCTTCTATATCAAACCTGTGTCTCATGTATTTTCATCGCACCCAAGCACAAGACGCTATATGAACTGTACTACATACATTACAGTACCGCTTGTAACCACCAGAGGGAGCCTCTGCTCAGAACTCATTTCAAGTCCATTCACAACAGGGCCCATCATATACTGGAACATTCTAAATGGGGGACATCAGACACTGGAGCATCATCCATGGGGCCCATCATATACTGGAGCATTCTAAATGGGGGACATCAGACACTGGAGCAGCATCATCGGGGTCCATTATACACTGGAGCATTATAAATGGGGCCCATTATATATGTAGCATTATATTGGCCCATCATACACTGGAGCAGCATCTATGGGGCCCATTATACACTGGAGCATTATAAATGGGGCCCATTATATATGTAGCATTATTTTGGCCCATAAGACGCTGGAGCATCATCCGTGGGGCCCATCATATACTGGAGCATTCTAAATGGGGGACATCAGACACTGGAGCAGCATTTAAGGGGCCCATTATACACTGGAGCATTATAAATGGGGCCCATTATATATGGAGCATTATATTGGCCCATCATACACTGGAGCATCATCCATGGGGCCTATCAAATACTAGAGCATCATATGGGGTTCATTATTTATGGGGCATCATATAGGGTATGGAGAATCATATGGAGCACATAAGGGGCCTATTCTGTATGGAGCATTATATGGAGCCCATTCTGTATGGAGCAATATATGGGGCCCATCATATACTGTATGGAGCTTTATATGCGACTCATTATACTGGATGGAGCAATATGTGGGGCTCATTCTACTCTATGGTGACCGTCCTATACTGTATGGCACATTATATGGGGACCATCATATACTGGAGCATTATGTGGAGCTCATCAAATACTGTATGGAACATTATATGGGACCAATTATTCTGTATGGAGCAAAATATGGGTCTCATTATTCTGTATGGCTCACTATGTTGTGGCCATAATACTGTATGGAGTAATATACTGTCCGGTTTTTGAGCTATTGTAGAATTTAAAATATATATCAGTCATGTAATGTAAGAAGTGAAGTATTTGTCATTGTACTATACCTATATTTCTGTGCCATATCGGAGCATCATGAATTGTGGTATGTATTCAAGGGGCCCACTGACACTCTTTCGCCTGGGGCACACGAAAACCTGGAGCCAGCCCTACCCCCCACAACTTTAGCCAAATAACCCCCCAGTTTTCAATGCGTAACTATCATTATAAAGTAAATTAAGGTTGCCAAGCTTAAGTAATACGAATTGATGTCGTTGGCATTGAAATGGGCACTATAGGTGTGTTTACTGTCCTCCACTCCCTTTCGACTTTGCTTTCCCATTGACTTGCATTGGGTTTCATGCTTCAGTCAGACCCCCGACTTTTCCCAATAGTCGGCCGATTTCGTTCGACTCGACTTTTGAGAAAGTCGGGTTTCATGAAACCCGACTCGACCCTAAAAGAGGCAAAGTCGCTCATCTCTATTCTACTCCTTCATTGGAGGCCAGCTGTGTTTAATTAAACAAATAGGACTTGATTTGTAAAGGCACACACCTGTCCATATAAGAAATCACAGCTCACAGTGCATGTCAGACCAAATGAGAATCATGAAGTCAAAGGAACTGGCCAAGGAGCTCAGAGACAGAATTGTGGCAAGGCACACATCTGGCCAAGGTTACAAAAGAATTTCTGCAGTACTCAAGGTTCCTAAGAGCACAGTGGCCTCCATAATCCTTAAATGGAAGAAGTTTGGGACCACCAGAAGTCTTCCTAATCCTGGCAATCCAGCCAATCTGAGCAATCATGGGAGAAGAGCCATGGTAAGAGAGGTAAAGAAGAACCCAAAATCACTGTGGCTGAGCTCTACAGATGCAGTAGGGAGATGTGAGAAAGTTCTACAAAGTCAACTATCACTGCAGCCCTCCACCAGTCAGGCCTTTATGGCAGAGTGGCTCAAAGGAAACCTCTCCTCACTTCAAGACATATGAAAGCCCACATAGAGTTGGCTAAAAAACACATGAAGGACTCCCAGACTATGAGAAATAAGATTCTCTGGTCTGATGAGAAGATAGAAATTTTTGGTGATAATTGTAAGCGGTATGTGTGGAAAAAAAACAGGCACTGCTCATCACCTGCCCAATACAATTCCAACAGTGAAACATAGTGGTGGCAGCATCATGCTATGGGGGTGTTTTTCAGCAGCAGGGACAGGACAACTGGTTGCAATTGAAGGAAACATGAATGCAAACAAGTACAGTTCACCTTCCAACAAGACAATGACACCTTGCACACAGCTAAAATAACAAAGCAGTGGCTTCAGAACAACTCTGTCACCATTCTTGACTGGCCCAGCGAAAGCCCTGACCTAAACCCAATTGAGCATCTCTGGAGAGACCTAAAAATGGCTGTTCACCAACGATCACCATCCAACCTGATGGAACTGGAGAGGATCTGCAAGGAAGAATGGTAGAGGATCCCCAAATCCAGGTGTGGAAAACTTGTTGCATCATTCCCAAGAAGACTCATGGCTGTACTAGCTCAAAAGGGTGCTTCTACTCAATACTGAGCAAAGGGTCTGAATACTTATGACCATGTGATATTTCAGTTTTTCTTTTTTAATAAATTTGCAAAAATTTCTACAATTCTGTTTTTTTTTCAGTAAAGATGGGGTGCACAGTGTACATTAATGAGAAAAAAAATGATCTTTTTTGTATTTACCAAATGGCTGCAAAGAAACCAAAATTTAAATGGGTCTGAATAATTTCCAAACCCACTGTAATTTATTGTTCCACAGGGTAGAACCACAATTTGAACCCCAGTCTCCCATGTCATGGGCTGTGTACTTAACCACTACACTATATCAGCCACTAAATATTCAGTATATATAGTGCATACATACACTATGGTGACTTAAAAGCCTGCCTCCTCTTCAGTTCTTCTAGACTCCTGCAGAATACGAGACATTTGGCTACATGATGATCACATAACCCTAATGTCAGCAAAAGTCCTGCTGCGTTTTAAATATCGGAAACTCCACTGGTATTATCAGTGCAGTTTCTGCTTGTAATTGTTGTGTGCCCATATAGGGATGAGGCACTGGGCAATAGCCCAGTCATTTCTCCCCAATGTCAGTGCTGTGGAAATAACAGGTTCTCTGTAAGAGGATTGAGATAATTTAACATTGCAACTATTCTTACATGTAAATACCATACGTAAAACATTTTTTTTATATAACAAAGGCTGGAAAATCATAATTTATGTGAAACTACCACTACAGAAAAATATTTAGACTTGAGAGTCTTCAGTGGTTGATACCTTTTAATGGCTAACTGAAAAGATGGTAACAAATTGCAAGCTTTCGAGACTACCAGTCTCTTATCAGGAAGCTCTTGTCTTGCTATGACAGGTGCGATCTAAGCTCTCATTTTTGTAAATTAACCACTAGAGCTAAACACGGTAACGTAAGATACACATCTTTCCTATACCACTACAGAGTAATTCTAGATAACAGATAAAAATTGGATAGCTGTATTAGGGAACCATACAGGGACCATATGGCAACATTGTTTAAGCTGGACTTTTCTTTATCTGAGAAAACAATCTGCTGTCCCAGCCCATTATCACCAAGATAGAATGGCTTTTTGGTGCTTTCCGGGCAACCAGAACCTGGAGCAAATACATTGTCCACCTCACCTTCCTCAGCTATGGGTGCTTAGAGATACAGTATGTGTTTAAATTTATTTTACCGAAGAAGAAGAATTGCTGATATGCTGCAAACATGGATTATTAATACAGCCTATTATTTAAAAAAAATATTTGATTATATTCACATAGTGAGATAAATCAATCAAACCAGCAGACACTCAAAATAACTAAGTCATTATCATAAAGCGTGACATAAAATTAATAAAAAAAATAAGCAAGAAATGCAAAGAAAGTACAGAGTATTAGAAATTTTATATTGCAATATATTTTAGTAAAAACTATAATATTATATATACAGGCTCAGAGCAAACCCCCTGGGTAAGCCCCAGGTGGGCCACAAATCCTTGGTGAGCCACTGAGCTAGGGCATAAAGATTGTGGTCACAGATGATTTCTTGCACTGGGCATCACATTTCACTCCAGAATGCCTTATAGTCTTGAGATTTCATTGTACCCCATGCAGATTCAAGATACCATGCACCAGATGCAGAAAAGCAGCCCCCAAAAAATATAACCAAGCCATCTCATTGTTTCATAGTATGCACAATACTCTTTTCTTTGCATGCTTCATGTTTACATTTGTGAATGTACAGTAGAACTGGTATAACTTGCCAAAAAGCATATGTTTTTACTCTTATAGCCCCATAGACATGTTTGTCCATAATTTTCTTTCTAATCTCCTGAGACAACTCTCTCCTTAATGTTCTTTGGGCCATGTTCAGTGTGGCACAAACCATGATACCAAACAGCAAAGTGACTACTTTTCACCTTTTAAAAAGAACTTCCATCAAAGTTTTTATTCTCTTAATGTATTGCAATCATCATATTACATAGCACTGTGTACTTGTAATTGCTCATTTTGCCTTTCTACCCAGATAATTCTTATCTTCTCTCTGCTCTATGTAGAAACAGGAAATCTCTTGTCCCTGCAGAAATCATTCCCCTCTTCAACTCTCCAGTTACTTTGTCCCTCCCCTCTGCTATTGACTAGTGGTGGGCGAACCCCCCAATGAGCGTCATCACACGAACACTGCCGGAAAAAGCCGAAGACTGCCTAGTGCAGTGAGTACCGCCGGCAGTTAATGAGTGGCCCCGGAAGCAGTTGCGGCCGGGAGACAGCAGAACGGGAGGACACGTCGCTGGACAGTTAAGTATAATTAAAATGGCCCTGGACCCAACAGTAACACAGGTTTCCCATGCAAACCCGTGTTTGGGACATAATGACCGAACACTATGTGTTCGGTATGGGTCCCGAACTTTAACAGTTCGGGTTTGCCCATCCCTACTATTGACTTTTGCACTGACCTATGAGTCATACAGGAAAAAATTACCTCCTGCTTCTACATTAAGCTTAGAAGGATTTATCAAGTCAGTTTTTAATCACGTGATGTCATAGACCTAATGGAAAAGAGAATAGTCAACTGACAAGAAGAGAGAAATAAGCAATTACAAGTGCACACTGCTATATAATATGAATATTGCAATTTATCAATAGGAACTTTTTTTTGATGAGAGGAGTTCTTCTTTAACCCCTTCACCCCAATGCCTGTTTTCTTCTTCCTGACCAGGTCAAATTTTACAATTCTGACCAGAGTCAATTTGTGTGGCAATAACTCTGGAACGCTTCTGCGGATCGCACTGATTCTGAGACTGTTTTCTCGAGACATATTGTACTTCATGATAATAGTAAAATTTGTTCGATAAGACTTACATTTATTTGTGAAAAGATCGGAAATTTGGCAAAAATTTAGAAAATGTAGCAATTTTCAAGCTTTTATTTTTCATGCCCTTAGAGAGCTATGTCACACAAAAGAGTTAATATATAACATTTCCCAAATTTACATCAGTCTAATTTTTGAAACATAATTTTTTTTAGGAAGTTATAAGGGTTTGTTTCCTTGGGGCGTCATCCCTGTGCTTTGGACGCAGCGGAAACCTCGCTTTGTCCAAAGCGCCACCCCCCTTTGTACGTGCAGTGATACTGCATGTGTTCATTGAACACATGCGGAATCACCGCATTGTATCCATAGACTGGGTTATTTACCTTGTGGAGACAGATGCGGTCTGGAAAGACACGCAGCATGTCCGGATACGCAGGGCCGCTGAATGCAGCCCTGCATGCATAGTGGAGGCGGGATTTCATAAAATCCCCTCCACTATGCTGTAGCATCTGGAAGCTGCGGATTGGATGTTGCGACTGTACGCAGTGTCCAATCCGCAGCAAATCCTGAATGTTTGCTGACCGTAGAAACATAGCCTCAGGGTTCCAATTTGACCAGTGATTTGAGCCGCGAATATAAAAAATCAAATTTTTTCCACAAAAATGTTGTTTTAGTCCCAATTTTTTTTTCACAAGGGTAACAGGACAGATTGAATGCCAAAATTTGTTGTGCAATTTTTCCTGAATACGCTGATACAATTTATTTCTTGGAAAACGACTGCTTGCATGTATGGCAGGGCTCGGAAGGGAAGGAGCGCTATTTTGACTGGAATAGGTTGCGGACACCATGTCACATTTGAAGAGCCCCTGACATGCCAAAACAGCAGAAATCCCCACTGACCCAATTTTGTAAACTACACCTCTCAAGGAATTCATCTAGAGGAGTTGTGAGTATTTTTAACCCTTAGACGATTCACAAACTTGTATAAGATTGTGCTGAGTAAATGAAATATTACTATTTTTTCCACTAATATGTTGGTTTGACCCCAAATTTGCAATTTTCAACAGGGGTAATAGGGGAAAACGAACAGTACAATTTGCTACATCAATACCCCAAAAGTGGTCTATAACTACTTTTCAGGTACAGTGCAAAGCTCAGAAGTCATATTACAGTGCAGATTTTGCTGCACTGGTTTGAGGGTGCCATGTCACACTGGCAGAGGTCCTGGGGTTCCAGAACAGCAGAAACCCCTATAAATGAGCCCATTTTACAAACTATACCTCTCAATTAATTCACCCATGGGTGCAGTGATCATATTGACATCACAGGTGGGTTTCAGAATTTTATACCATTGGACATTGAAAAAATAATTATGTTTCAACCAACAAAAAAAATTTTAACTTCAGATTTTACATTTATTTTCAAAAGTGGAAATGTTGCCAAAATGTGTCACAAAATTTCTGCTGAACGTGACAATACCCCATATGTGGATGTACAGTAGTGCTTAGCCATGCAGCGAGACTCGGGAGGGACGGAGCACTACTAAACTATTGGAGAGCAAATTATTGTAGATTAGTTTGCGGACTTCATATACAGAGCCCCTAAGTTCCACAAGACCAGAATCCCCCTTCAATTGACACCATTTTGGAAATTACACCACTCTGGAAATTTATCTTCAGGTGTAGTGACTCTGTGGGTGTTTTCCAGAAACAAGCAGCACTGAATGTTGCTGAGTGAAAATTATAAACTGCCATTATCGTGACCACTATGTTGCAGTCACCAGTACAATTGTAGTGACCGGTACATTATAACCGACTCATGCTTCTGGAGACACGCACCCACAAATTTAAAGGGATCTCATCACTGCAGAAATACCAAACGTGGTTTAGACACACTCTGGTGCTCAGAAGGGATGAGAGCATTTGGACTTGGGAGCATAGAATTTGTTGGATGTCTTTTGAGGGGCGAGGAGCCATTACACTTTTCTAGAACCTTTGTAATACCAGTAACGTGGAAGCCCCCTATATTTCCACTAACAGATGACGGACCTGAGTGGGGTCTTTTTTTGTGGATTGAATTGAAGCTTTTAATGGGAACATTTTACATAACGTTTGGGATCACATTTATCTGGCACTCTACGCTAAGCACTTACATAGGGATTTCCATCTAAATGTCCAAATGACATTATTCAGATGAAACCCCCGAGGGAGCCACGCACTAAAATGAGGCAGCAGAGTTACTCTGGAGTCTGTCCTTTGTTCAGTGGTGTCCTTCCTTTCAGAAGTGCACAAAACTGTGGCAGGCCACGTTTTTATTCACGCCTAAAAAGTTACACCACCTGCCTCACTATAGGGAATCTTCCACTAGAGGTTCGGTCTGAATCACATAATTAAGAGAATTAAATGGAAACCCAGGAGTAAGCAATCAGCGCAGAGTGCAGGATAAATGTGAGCCGAGCCTCATTGCAATTTTTGGGAGGCAGAATGAACACATCTACAGCAGATGAAAAATTTGTTCCGTTCCTCGTGTGGTATAAGTGATTAGATTACTTTATTCTTTGGGCCTTTGCGATTACAGCGATACCAAATTGATATAGTTTTTTATGTTTGGCTGCTGTCACACACTAAAAAATGCTATTTTTTACAAAAACAAGTTATTGCATAGCCATATTTTCAGAGCTATAATTTTTTCATATTTCGGACGACGGAGTAATGTTATGGCTTATTTTTTGCAGGACGAGTTGATGTTTTTATTGGTACCATTTTCAGGTATGACACGTTTTGATCGCTTTCTTATCAGATTTTTGGGAGGCAGAATTAATAAAAACCAGCAATTCAGGATTTTTTTTTTTAGGTTTTCTGTATTGCCGTTCCGTGTGTGGTAAAATTGATAATACATCTTTATTCTTCGGTACAGTACTATTACAGCATTACTACATTTATAAACTAGTGTGACAATTTTATTGGTCGGGTTGTTCCGGATGTGGCAATACAAAATATGTGTACTTTTTAGGTTTTACATAAATATTTGTGTTAGTTAGTTTCATTTTTTTTTCTTTTTTAAATTTATTTTGTGATTTTTTTTAATAGTTTAAAACATTTTTCTTTCCTTTTTTTTACTTTTTACATAGTTCCTGTATGGAACTTTAATTTTTATTTTTCTGATCACTGGTCTCATGCATTGTAATGCGCATGTATTGCATTGCATGAGAGCTGACAGTGTTACACTGTCAGATCACTCAGCTGCTGGTTGAGTCTAACAATCCACCATAGCTGGGAGACCCGGAGGTCATCATGTGACCCTTAGCTGCCATGACAACTCTCAGAACCCCCGTGATGTGATCACATCTCATCACGGGGGCTTCAGAGAGGTAAGTGAATGAGTGCTCTACCTCTGCTATCTTCTTCTAATTGCCACGATCGCAGCATCTAGAAGATAGCAAAGGGTTAACATCATTGGGTCCTGATCCAATCAGGTCACGATTATGTCACCTGTCAGAGCTATCACTTTGCATTGGAATCACAGTGCTTGCAGGACCGCTGTGAGCCTGTCAACCCTAGTGAAACGTCGGCACTTCACAAAGCCCTGCAAGCGCCGACGTTTATCCACTGTGGGCGATCGGGAAGAGGTTACCATGTCCCTATAGAAAAATATTTAGACTTGAGAGTCCTCAGTGGTTGATACCTTTTAATGGCTAACTGAAAAGATGGTAACAAATTGCAAGCTTTCGAGACTACTCAGGTCTCTTCATCAGGCAAAACTAATACAAAATCTGAAGAATCACATATTTATACACAAGAGGACACAGGAATAATGCAATAGGTAAGACATGTGACGTGAAGCAGAACTGTCATTATGGCAGAGGGATGTTACCATCTTTTCAGTTAGCCATTAAAAGGTATCAACCACTGAGGACTCTCAACTCTAAATATTTTTCTATCTACTGGCTAACATGGTACGAAGATATACATCTTTCACATGTCCCTATAGTCAAATGACATTCAATCTTTTCTAGGTTACCATCATTTTTGTCCAGGCCATTTTCATTAGTTTTTTTTTAAATGTTTCTGTTGAACCACAATTCAAAAGCATTGTATTATTTTCATAAGTTGATATTCAGTAAATTTAAATTAGATATTTAATTGACCATCGTGGGTTTTTCTTACTTATTTACTAACCAAAGAGTACAAATAATTTTATCCACATGATTCACCGTGCAAGTGAATTAGGTACTTTAGGATGAAATGAAATAAATTGTTCTCTCTCCTCCCCCCACCCCACAATTCCAAAATTGAAATCAGTGTGAATTTATTTGCCGCAAATTAAAATTTTGAGTTAGAATTCCAGGAAGCAGGTAAATTCAAAATTCAAAATTTAAACAATCTCCTTATCTCCATTATATTTACTAAAATGAACATTGTAACATGCCTACATTTTTGTAAATATATATATATATATAGATATACACACATATAATTTCTGAAACCTATTAGTATGTTTACCTAATTTATTGATTAGACATACAGTATTAAAAAGAACTACAAAAGATTTCTGCTATAGCACGGAAATTGAACAAAGCAGGATAAAACATTGTAATGTTCTTTCAACATAATAAGTTGGGTAGGTTCAATATTTCTCTCCTCTAGCATACTACGATCTTCCTCTGTTTCCATGTATTGATTGCTTTCTGTAATCGAGCCGAACAAATATAAAATTCCCAATTGAATCCTCCGACGCCGCTGATATAAACCTAAACCTTGTTAAATTTATTGACAGAACAGTGAAATAAATTATGATAGGTCCAGAGGGAATGTTTCAGGTCATTGATTTCTTTAAGGAAATAATAAAATGGTGGACGAGCCGTACAAGCCCTTCTACTCCACCGCCTTCCCTTGTTATATTACTCCTGGAATAATAGGAAAATATGCTCACTGTCTGCTGTGTACAGCATGGAAATGTGTCATTTATTCTCAGAAGATGAGCAAGCTGTAGCATTAATCATTTAGTTCCCAGTGTCTTTTTGCTTCTGGTACAGTAGCCTTCCAGCAGAGGTGGTAGATGTGGTTTCTAAATTTTAAAAATGCATTTTAGTAAACTATTGTGTGACTTATGGTTTAACAGGGACACAGGAAAATGATCACAATCAGAAATTACTGGTAAAATGTACATTTTGCATCATCATTAGTTGACGGATACTTGAACAACTGCTCCATTCACTTCAATGGTATTCAGCTATAATGTCAGACATTGTACAATTACAAGAGTGGTACTGTTTCTGGAAAATAAAGGCAGATTCATTTTCTCATTCTTTTAAACTCATTTAACTATTTATGGTAAATCAAGTAGATTATAATACTTTCTTAAGGAGATCTATGGATGGACTGGTCCAATGTGACACTGTGACGGTCTTCAGTAAGGAACGGGGGGGTCTCAAACTGTCCCTGGAACTGGGACCCTAACTATCCCTGACCCAGTGTACTATTGAAGGTAGAGAAGCCTTAGTCTCTGACCTTACTATACTCCTGGTAAACCCTGATCTGTCCCCTCACTAACCTCATGAGGCATGGGATAGAAATGTAATGTAAATAAGACAAACAGACAAAACAGGAATAACAGAAAACCTCTGTCATACAAAAGTACTTACCGACAACAGGGCGGAGGATAGGGACAGGGAGAAATAAACTTAATGCGAACATAAAGCAGAAGATAAATACGCACGTACTACAGCAAACCACGGAACACTTCTACAACTCTACTCTAACCACTTAGCTTTAGCACACAACACAGGAAGACAAATCTTTCACCAGCAGAGACAAGAAGGTCTGACCAGTTTATATAGGAAGAGACAATGACCAGATCAGAAGCAGCTGAAATAATGCTTCATTTTTTCTAACAACATAAAAAGGGTCATTAACCTCTTCAGCACCGAAAGAAACTAAATCAATTTAATATGGGACACAAATCACATCAGCTCTATAGAAGACCTGCAATTCATTACAGGTCCAATGATTGAGATTTTGGTGAATTCATTTTAGAGAAAGCAGATAGGTTGTTTTTGAGGGTATTGACCTGTTAGATTAAATCTATTACCAGGTTTTTGCTATCCCAATGTTACAGTACACATAACCCGAGTGATGGCATAACGCCCAATGATGTTAGTCAGAAACCTTGTTGAACCAGTAGCTAGGGCTTAGAGTTAAGGAGGCTGAAGAGAATGTGTGAGACAGGGGAAGTTAAAATTGAAGAGGCATCGAGGACTGGAGATGCGGGGACAGCCGGACAGGTGAGCAGTTAGATAAGCATATTTATTTTTTTAGATTCTACATTTATTAAGCGCTAGAGTCTGGAGAGATCCCAGAGCATATGAAATCAAAATTCACTTCACAGAAAATAATTCTCTGTGAATTGAATTTCCCTGCAAAATATATGTGGTTTGCCAAATTGGAATGTCAGCAGATTGGCTCATCTGTACATCTACATCATGCTGCTCTCATATGGGGTAGAAAAAACCTGGTGATTCCCTTTTAGGCTAAAGGTACTGCCACACTAAACAATCCCGCTAGCGATCGCGATAACGACGCATACTAATGCGATCGCTAGCGGGATTGTTTCTATATCGCTAAATGCTGCCACATTTAGCGATATAGTTAACGACGCTATCGCCGTTAGCGATCTTCTTAACGACTTTAGCGGTACAAAAGTACCGCTAAATCGCTAAGAAAAGGTGCCACACAGCGATTAAATACTTACCCAGCGGGAGCGCCGACGAGAAAATAGGGTCCGGAGCGATTCCAGCGACGAGCGAGATCACAGCAGGAAGCTCGTCGCTGGAAGCTGCCGCACTGAACAATATCGCTAACGGGATCGCTAAATAGTGACGTTTTTTAGCGATCCCGTTAGCGATATTGTTTAGTGTGGCATACCCTTTAATGGGGTTTTCCAGGACATTATGGAGTTTTTTTAGTCCTTTAACCCCTTCTCAATATTGGACATACCGCTACGTCCTACTTTGCATTGACTTCCTGACACTGAATGTACTGATCATGCTGGCACAGGAACAAAGCTTCAGTGGTAGCTGAGCCACAGCTGTCACAGCCAGGTGCGGTGACTGCCCCGCCCCCGACTGTTTAACCATCTAAATACCACGATCAATAGAATCATAGAATGTTAGAGTTGGAAGAGACCTCAATGGTCAATGTGTCCATCCCTTGCTCAATGCAGGATTCACTAAATCTCAGACAGATCTCTGTCCAGCCTCTGTTTAAAGACTTCCATTGAAGGACAACTCACCACCTCTTGTGGCAGCCTGTTTCACTCATTGATCACCCTAACTGTCAAAAAGTTTTTCTAATATCTAATCTGTATCTTCTCCCTTTCAGTTTCATTCCATAGCTTCTCGTGTTTCTATATGCAAATGAAAATAGTGATGATCCCTCTACACTGTGACATCCCTTCAGATATTTGTAGACAGCTATTAAGTCTCCTCTTAGCCTTATTTTTTGCAAGCCAAACAGTCCCAGATCCTTTAACTGTTCCTCATAGGACATACTTTGCAGTCTGCTTACCATCCTGGTAGCACTTCTCTGAACTTGCTCCAATTTTTCAATGTCTTTTTTTTATTTAATAGCAATTGCAGCATTTATAAGGCTAGAAGAGAAAGGGTGCTCACTTCTGATCGGAGCCCCCACAACATCATCGTGGCATTGTTGCAGGGGTCCAATGATTGCCTTAACAGCTGGAGATCAAATAATGACCTCCTGATATGTCAGCTACGGTGGCCTGTTAGATCATACCAGGAACATGGTCTAAGAATGCATTTTAATGCATTACATCAGTGATCAGAGCACTAAAACGTAACCCCTATACCCCCAATTGTGGTTTGAATGTTAATGACCGGGCCAATTTTTACTATTCTGATCACTGTCCATTTATGAGGTAATAACTCTGGAACACTTCCATGGATCCTGGTGATTCTGAAATTTTTTCTCATGATATATTGTAATTCATGATAGTGGTCAAAATTCTTTGATATGATATGACTTGCGTTTATTTGTGAAAAAACAAATTTGGTGAAAATTGTGAAAATTTCACAATTTTCCAAATTTGAATTTTCATGCCCTTAAATCACAGAGTTATGTCACACAAAATACTTAATAAGTAACATTTCCCACATGTCTACTTTACATCAGCACAGTTTGGGAACCAAATTTTTTTTTTGTTAGGAAGTTATAAGGGTTAAAAGTTGGCCAGCGATTTCTCATTTTTACTCCTGGATCATGTTATCAAAATATGTATGTGTGGCCTACTTCCCTTGTCTTTTAATACTATTTTATATTAATTGTCTAGTATGTATTCCCTTTCTATGCTTGAGTATGTCATGTCGGTGTCTTTAAATAAAAGGTTGTTTATTGATTTGTATTACTTATATTATTGTCTTTATATTTTTTCAATAATTTTTATATTTGTTCATGTGATTTCTATATTGTTTCAAAAATATTCTTTGTCCACTTGAACCCTTTATAGTATGATATTACTAGGTTCAACAATTACTCCTGTATTTTTGGTTTAAAGATTTCTAATTTTTACAACACCAATTTTTTTAAGTGACCACATCACATTTAAAATCACTTTAAGGGGTCTATATGATAGAAAATACCCAAAGGTGACACCATTTTAAAAACGGCACCCTTCAAGGTAGTCAAAACCACATTCAACAAGTTTATTAACCCTTCAGGTGCTTCACAGGAATTTTTGGAATGTTTAAAAAAAATGAACATTTATCTTTTTTTCACAAAAAATTTTCTTCAGATCCAATTTGTTTTATTTTACCAAGGGTAACAGGAGAAATTGGACCTTAAAAGTTGTTGTACAATTTGTCCTGAGTATGCTGATACTCCATATATGCAAGTAAACCACTGTTTGGGTGCATGGCAGAGCTCGGAAGGGAAGGAGTACAGTTTGACTTTTCAATGCAAAATTGGCTGGAATTGAGATCGAATGCCATGTCGCGTTTGGAGAGCCCCTGATGTGCCTAAACAGTGGAAACCTCCTACAAGTGACACTATTTTGGAAAGTAGACCCCCTAAAGAACTTATCTAGATCTGTTGTGAGCACCTTGAACCCCAAGTGTTTCACAAAAGTTTATAATGCTTGGGTGTGAAAAAAAAAAACAATTTTCCACAAAAATGATTTTTTTAGTGTGGTGGGCACTTTGAACCTCCAAGTGCTTCACAGTTTATAATGTAAAGCTGTAAAAATAAAAAATCATATTTTTTCACAAAAATGATTTTCTCGCCCCCAATTTAGTATTTTCCCAAGGGTAACAGGAGAAATTGGACCCCAAAAGCTGTTGTACAATTTGTCCTGAGTATGCTGATACCCCATATGTGAGGGTAAACCACTATTTAGGTGGATGGCAGAGCTCGGAAAAGAAGGAGCGCAGTTTGACTTTTCTATGCAAAATTGGCAGGAATTGATATCAGGTGCCATGTTGCGATTCGAGAGCCCATAATGTGTCTAAACAGTGGAAACTCCCCAATTTTAACTCCAACCCTAACCCCAACACAACCCTAACCCTAATCCCAACCCTAATCATAACCCTAACACACCCCTAACACTAATCCCAACCCTAACCCCTATTAGAACCCTAACCCTACACCCAACTGGAACTGTAATTCTAACTTTAACCCCAACCCTAATCCTAACTTTAGCCCCAACCCTAACCCTAACTTTAGCCCTAACTCTAACCTTATCCCTAATGGGAAAATGGAAAAAAAAATACATTTTTTTATTTGATTCTTTTTCCCTAACTAAGGGTGTAATAAAGGGGGGGTTGATTTACTATTTATATCAGGTTTTTATGATTGGCAGCTGTCACACACTAAAAGTCGCTTTTTATTGCGAAAAATAGTTTTTGCATCACCATATTTTGAGACCTATAATTTTTTCTTATTTTGGCCCACAGAGTCATGTGAGGTCTTGTTTTTGTGGGACAAGTTGACATTTTTATTGGTACCATTTTCGGGCACATGACATTTTTTGATCGCTTTTTATTCCGATTTTTGGGAGGCAGAATGAGCAAAAACCAGCAATTCATGAATTTCTTTTGGGAGGGCGTTTATACCATTCCACGTGTGGTAAAATTGATAAATCAATTTTATTCTTT
>JARQOD010000002.1:350269290-350316277 GCA_033576555.1 Oophaga sylvatica | reverse complement strand
TTGAGCGAAACAGATGGTCAGATTCAAAAGTCGTCGATTTTAGCCAAAGTCGAGTTTCGTCAACCGAAACACAACCATAGTGTGAGCTCGGCCATGTGGTCGTCGAAACGAGCGCAAAAGTCGTATTTCCCAGAATGCTTGCAGGCGCCTTTTTTCAGCCAATGAGCAAAGACGTACACTGCGGGCAACGAGATGATATGGGCAGCGTCCACCACTATCTTAGAGAAGGGCATTGCAGTGATTGACTTGCTTTGGGGGGCATCATAGTGTCTATAAAAGCCCTGACCACAAACCACCATTTTACTTCTGCCAATCTTAACAGTAGGGAGAGGTTGCTGATGCTGTTTATCAGTAGGGAGAGAGTTAGGGCTGGAAAGAGAAGTTCTTATGTGCTTGTGCTGATAGCAATTGTGCTGTACAGTTAGTGTACAGTGACAGGGGAGGATTTTCTTGTGTGCAGCAGCGCTGGTTATTAGGCTGCCTGCCAGTGACAGGGGAGGATTTTCTTGTGTGCAGCAGTGCTGGTTCTTAGGCTGCCTGCTAGCTGTATTGCTGTGTGTACACTGCTATGCAGACTGCTTTTTACACAGCACTAATAGTTTTATTCTTTTTTTCTGCACAGTTACAGAGCGTTCATTTTTTCCCATACCGTGTAGAGCTGTATGCTCCTCACACACTACCGTGTACCAGCTGGTATCACGGACAAATACATGCTGACTATCTGTGTGTGACTCCGGAAATGAATACGGAGATTTAAATTTTCCCCAAAACTGTACAGCTGTCCGCTTCTGATACAGTACCGTATATCTGCTCTTTGTATTATGGTCAAATCCATACTGAGTGAGCGTCTGTGTCTGACTCCAGAAATATATAAGGAGATTGAAATTTTCCCCAAAACCGTATACAGCTCTCCGCCTCTGATACAGTACCGTATATCTGCTCTTTGTATTATGGTCAAATCCATACTGAGTGAGCGTCTGTGTGTGACTCTGGAAATATATACAGTGATTGAAATTTTCCCCAAAACCGTAAACAGCTGTCCGCTTCTGATACAGTACCGTATATCTGCTCTTTGTATTACGGTCAAATCCATACTGAGTGAGGGTCTGTGTCTAACTCCGGAAATATATACGGAGATTGAAATTTTCCCCAAAACCGTATACAACTGTCCGCTTCTGATACAGTACAGTATATCTGCTCTTTGTATTACGGTCAAATCCATACTGAGTGAGCGTCTGTGTGTGATTCCGGAAATATATATGGAGATTGAAATTTTCCCCAAAACCATATACAGCTGTCCACTTCTGATACAGTACCGTATATCTGCTCTTTGTATTACGGTCAAATCCATACTGAGTGAGCGTCTGTGTGTGACTCAGGAAATATATACGGAGATTGAAATTTTAACCAAAACCGTATACAGCTGTCCGCTTCTGATACAGTACCGTATATCTACTCTTTGTATTATGGTCAAATCCATACCGAGTGAGCGTCTGTGTGTGACTCAGGAAATATATACGGAGATTGAAATTTTAACCAAAACCGTATACAGCTGTCCGCTTCTGATACAGTACCGTATATCTGCTCTTTGTATTACGGTCAAATCCATACTGAGTGAGCGTCTGTGTGTGACTCCGGAAATATATACGGAGATTGAAATTTTCCCCAAAACCGTATACAGCTGTATGCTCCTCATACAGTACCATATATCTACTGGTATTTTTGGAACATTTTCCCAAACATGAGGAAGTATGGTGGAAGAGGCCGCGGACGTGGGCGAGGGGCCAGCTGGTACTGATGGTGGTGGTGATGCATCAGCTGGTAGTGCCAAAAGCACAATAGCACCTAAGGCAGGAGGTGTTGAGCCTGCGTCATCGTCTGGCTCCAGAAGGCCTGGAAGGCTCCCTTTTCTGGGAGTAGGTAAAGAGCTTTTAAAGCCGGAGCATCAGGAGCAGGTTTTGGCTTACATTGCTGAAACTGCCTCCAGCTCTATCGCCTCCTCTTCTGAAGTTTAAAAAAATGCAAGCACTGAGTTGTCAGTGCAGGCTCCTGGTCAGGATCAATCCCTTTCCTTGTGTCCTTCACCCCCAGCCACACTTCAGATTACTCCCTGGATCTCTTTTCACATATCATGCCTGGGTTATCAAGTGAAATCCTGAATTCCCCAGTCCAAGATGAATATGACATGGAGTGCACTGATGCACAGCCACTGCTATATGATTCTGCTGGTACATTCACCCAGAGCACTGCATTGCCCTCGCAGTCTACTGAGCCAGATTCTGACCCTGATGAAACCCAGGTGCCCCTTCCCGCATACTATACTACCTTACACGGTGACACAGAGGAAGGTGCAGATGAAATTCAAGACTAGGTGATGGATGACCCAGTTGTTGACCCGGATTGGCATCCATTGAGGGAAGAGGGTGCCGCTGGCAATAGCTCAGAAAGGAGGAGGATCCGAGGCAGGCATCGACATCGCAGCTGCGGTTATCTGGCAGGCCCATAGCAGTCCAAAAACATGTTGAAAAAACAAAAAGAGTTGCAGGACACCTTGGCCAGACAGTCAAATTAGCACAGCGTGCAAGCCCTGAGCTGTTTTCCCAAAGTAGGAAGAGTGCAGTGTGGCCCTGTTTTGACAAAAATCCTATTGATGAAGCAAAGGTTATCTGTAAGAAGTGCGGTAGGACCTTTAGCTGAGGGAAAAATCTCGGACTTTTGAATATCAGTTGCATGGTTAGATATGTAAACATCATGCACTTGCAAGCATGGACAGACTACAAAACCTCAGTGGCTTTGAACGGCTACATTGCCAAACTGATCTCATTAGAGGTTACTCTCTTCTGTTTGGTTGAAAGCGCAGCGTTCCGAAAGCTCATGGCCTACATTGTCCCACGATATGACCTACTCAGTCGGCTCTTCTTTTCTAGAAAAGCCATCCCTGCCCTCCACCTGCATGTGAAAGACCACATTGTCCATGCACTCAACAATCAGTGAGTGGAAAGGTGCACCTCACAACAGATGCATGGACCAGTAGGCATGGTCAGGGCCGTTACGTGTCCATCACTGCGCACTGGGTGAATGTTGTGGATGCAGAGTTCACAGGGGACATCGGCAGTGGGATAGTGCTGACTAGCTCATGGTATAGGCAACAGTTGGCTGTAGGCGTTCGATGCTCCTCCTCCTCCTCCAGAAGTCAAAGCTTGTTGACAGAGCACAGTCGCACGAGCACTCCATCCGCAGCTGCCAGTGTTGCACACGAGGTGTCCCACTATCGAACTGCTAGTGGTAAGCGTCAGCAGGCTGTTTTAAAGATGATGTCTTTGGGCGACAACAGACACACCGTGGAGGTACAGGCCGACTACTTGCAGCGAGAAACTGAGTCATTGCTGGGCAGTCTATATCTTGAGCCAGGCAAGGTAGTCAATGATAACGGCCGTAATTTTGTGGCGGCCATAGCCGTGGCAATACTCAGACACATACCTTGCCTGGCTCACACCTTGAACCTGGTGGTGTAGTGCTTCATAAATAATTATCCGGAGTTACCAGCCCTGCTCCATAAGGTGCGAACACTGTGCTCGCACATCCGTCGCTCGCCCTTGGACTCCAGTCATATACAGAGGCTGCAGCGATCACTCCACCTTCCCAAGCACCGCCTAATCATAGATGTTGCAACGAAGTGGAACTCCACCATGCACATGGTAGAGAGGCTGTGCGAACAGAGGCAGGCTGTAATGCATTTGTGGGAGGATACAAGGGCAGGCAGTTTGAGGGCAGACATTGAGTTGTCTGGTGTGCAGTGGTCAACGCTGAAAGACCTCTGTAATGTCCTTCAGTGTTTTGAGGAATGCACACGGCTGGTAAGCGCAGACGACACCATCATAAGCATGAGCATCCGACTTATGCGTCTGCTCATGCAAACTTTGACACACATTAAGGATCAGGCGTCTGCAGCAGAGGAGGAGGAGGAGGAGGTGGAGGGAAGTTTTGATGACAGTCAGACATTGTCTTCTCAGAGAACTGTCCTGGACGAGGTGGAGGAAGAAAAGGAAGAGGAGGAGGTGGAGGATGAGGGGGATGGTTATTTTGGGGAGGAGGATGCTTCGCAGGGTGCAAGAGAAAATGTTGGCTTGCCAAGGTCAGGTACAGGGTTTGTGCGAGACTGGAGGGATGTGGATTTGGCAGAAAGTGCTCCTCCACCCAAAACTGCCAGTGCATCATTGACACCTGGAACATTGGCCTACATGTGTGATTATGTCTTGCGGATCCTAAAACGGGGACCCCCTCATTGACAAAATTATGGAGGATGACGACTACTGGTTGACCAGCATCCTCGATCCACACTATAAAGGCAAATGACAGAATATCATGCCACTGGAGAACAGAGAGCTAATGTTGGCGAACAAACAAGCAACTCTGGTAAACCGTTTGTTAGAGGCATTCCCAGCACACAGCAGCGGTGCAGGTTCTACCACGAGCCATACTGGGCAACATGGAAGAGGTGTTCGTGGGGCACACAGCCGAAGTGCCGTTGGAGACAGGGGCTTCATGACCATGTTGTGGACTGATCTCTCAAGTACCGCTCACACGACTGTTAATACTGAATCGATTGCAACAGACAGGAGACAGCAGTTGTCAACTATGGTTCAAAATTACCTCTCCTCCCCTATCGATGTTCTCCCTCAAAGTTCAATCCCCTTTGGCTACTGGGCCTGTAAACTGGACACCTGGCCTGAATTGGCACAATATGCCTTACAGGAGCTCCCTTGCAATGCTGGTAGTGTGCTATCAGAAAGAGTCTTCAGTGCTGCTGGATCAATCCTGACAGAAAGAAGGACCCGGCTGTCGACCCAAAATGTTGGTGATCTCACCTTCATTAAAATTAACCATGCCTGGGTTTCAAAGGATTTTGTACCACCTTCCCCTGGTGACACATAGGTTGCCAGCAAAATGGCTCGCTTTGTCCTCCTTTTCCTGCGACTTCTCCAATTCCTTCATTTGAAATTGCTGAATGTCCAGCCTACAACTCAACATATGCCAGTTTTTTCACCTCCCTAACTGGGCTGTACCCCCCCAGGGCCGGCGTCAGCACCTGGTGCACCCGGGCGAGTGCCGGGGCCCTGAGCAGGTGAGGGGGCCCACTCGCCGTAAGAGACACCGGCGTACTACGAGGGGCCCTGTGCCAGTGCTTGCGCCCACAAGTGTGCCCCCCCGCTTGCTCAGGGCCCCAGCACTAGCAATACTTACCTCTCCCTGCTCCACCGCTGTGACGTCTTCAGCGCTTCCTGACAGCGACATTCAGGTCAGAAAGCGCGATGATGTCACGTCTGTGCTCCTTCTGCCTGAACAGTCACAGTGCAGAGAGCTGGAAGATGGCGATGATGAGGAGTCCAGAGTAGAGCAGTGCCCAGCGAGGAGAGGTATTTCAGTTTTTTTAATGTTTGGAGCAATATATGGGGAGCATTATACACTGGAGAATTTATATATGGGGCCCATCATACACTGGAGCATCATATACGGGGCCCATTATACACTGGAGCATCATATGGGGCCCATTGTATATGGAGCATTATATAGGCCCATCATACAGTGGAGCATCATCCATGGGGCCCATCATAAACTGGAGCATCATATGGGGCCCATTATATATGGCGCATCATATGGGGCACATTATATATGGAGCATCACATGGAGCCCATTATATATGGAGCATTATATTGGGCTCATCATACACTGGAGCATCATATATGGGGCCCAAATATACTAAAGCATCATATAGGGTTCATTATTTATGGGGCATCATATAGGGCCCTTTATATATGGAGCATCATATGGAGCACATATGGGGCCTATTCTGTATGGAGCATTATATGGAGCCCATTCTGTATAGAGCAATATATGGGGCTCATTATTCTGTATGGCGGACTATGTGGTGCCCATAATACTGTATGGAGGACTATACTGTCCGGTTTTTGAGCTGTTGTAGAATTTACAATAGATATCACTCATGTAATGTAAGAAGTAAAGTATTTGGCATTATACTATACCTATATTTCTCTGCCGTATCAGAGCATCATGAATTGTGGTATGTGTTAAAGGGGCCCACTAAGACTCTTTGGCCCGGGGCCCAAGAAAACCTGGAGCCAGCCCTGCCCCCCCACAACTTTAGCCAAATAACCCCCAGTTTTCAATGCGTTACTATTATTATAAGGTAAATTAAGGTTGACAAGCTTAAGTAATAAGAATTGATGTCGTTGGCTTTGAAATGGGCACTGTAGGTGTGTTTACTGTCCTCCACTCACTGGCGACTTTTATTCCCCATTGACTTGCATTGGGGTCGGGTTTCCGACGCCGACTCGACTGTTTCCGATAGTCGATCGACTTCGTTCGACTCGACTTTTGTAAAAGTCGAGTCTGCCAAAACCCAACTCGACCCTCCCGGAGGCAAAGTTGCTCATCTCTATTACTATACTATAATCCAGTATACCTCACTTTTGCATAATTTCTTTTCCAGTACTGTACCAGTTTACTCTCATCTACATGTATATAATTTTCATGATATCCCTTTTTTTAGGTTTTCATCTGCTATGTTATGACATGTTATATACCACGACGATTATAGAGCTCTTTATCTCTATCACATTGGGATCACTCTTATATCATTTTTATCCATATTATCTTACGCTTATAGTCTCTCTTATACTCCATTTTCTTGGATTCTTCCTTAACTGAGAACACAGCACAGATGAATATTCTACTGGAAATCCAGGTTGTCATTCCTGGTTGTCATTTGAGCACTTTTTGGATTGAATTTCTTCAGCCACTTCTCTCAATCTCATCTTGATCAATTTATTTTGCATTACCAAATATAATCTGTATTGCATATTAATTCTTTGCATCATGTGACACTGTTTTGTATATCATATCACACTATTTTGTTTGTCCTTTTATTTTTGTATATTTCAGTCCTAACTAGAGAAAGCTCTGATGAAGGTCCATTGATGGACCGAAAACGTTCAACATGAGTCTGTTATGTCTGGATGCATAATAAAAAGAAAATCATCTTTTTCACCATTTGAGTGCCAAGTCTTTTTATATTTATCTAACGGGTTGGAAACCTAACTTGAGCACCTACGATACTGTTCATGAGTGCCGCGCTTTCTATTTTCAGGTACAATACGGAGCTAGGAGTGAAGCCTTCAAAGAAGGAGGAACACAGAGCAAGACCTGGCAGCTCAGTAGCAAGACACTAACTGAGTTAACACATTGCACAGGCAAGATCCACAGGGTGGAGCTGCCCTATATACTAGAGGGCTCTTGGTTATTGGTCAGGGACTCCATAAGAACCAGAGAGTTCTGGCGCCACCCACCTATGCACGCAGCCAGGAAACATTCAGAGAGCAGGCAGAAAGCAAGAGGCACAGAACATGGAGTCGGCAGCAGAGAGAAACTACAACATGACCTGGAGCAGTGAGCAAGTTGGTGTGTGAGGGATGGGAGGCCATGCAGAATGCCAGCAGGGTTGTTACAGATTATATGGGGTAATTCAGCTTTTATCTTCACAGAACATGAGGTACATGCATCAACTTCTTAATACAGCATAACAGGAAGTCTAAAGGGCCTTTTACCAGAGAGAAAGTGATACCAAAGTACAACAAGTATATGCATTACATTCAACTAAACATATAACAGTAACAACATTGCCATCTACTGTCAGAAAAGTGTAAACTTTTCCTGCACACAAATAAGTCTGCATCTGTTGCATATCTGCCAACAATTTTAAGTTTGGGGAAAAAACAACTGCCTAGTGAAAGAGAATGGGATGAAAAAAAGTAACTGAAACCGAAACGTAACTGGGCTCCTGCTTCCTTATTGGGGTAGAGGTCGATACAAGGCCCAATCGTGGTTACGCTCACTGGGGTCCTTAGGTTTTGGTTAGTTGGTGGATTTTGTGGGCAATTTTGTGGAGGGGCAAGGGCATTTGATTGCGGCATGGGAACATTCATGTTTTTACTTGCATAGCCTGAAAAATGACAGTGCCCTTCATTGAGTGACCAACATGAGCAGGGTCTGTGGATGGCCACTGACCCTGCTCCGAAGGAATGGGTAAAGGCTGCTGTGTGAATGGGAGGTGTGGCTTTTTGCGCCAACATGAGTTGGATCCAAGTATCAATTTCTTTAATTCCCCAACCCAGATGAGGTTGTAGGGCTAAACGCCTCCTAAATTCCTCATCGTAGCGCCACCAAGCGCTACTTCTGTGGGCCTTGTAGTAGTTATAAATGGTATCCATCTATATAAACTTTCAGAACAGCACTCTGGGTGCTTTTGGCCCATCACACATCCCATAGCGGACATTGCCTGCAACCAATTATTAACTGTTTTTGCGACTTTTTTTGCGCTCAAATGGTCTATGGCGTTGTTCTTTATTGACCGTGTGCTGGTCAGGGGACACGAGAGCCCAAATATCAACATAATCATTTGCCCAAATTTTGTTAACAGTCTATTCGTCTAAGTGAGACCCAAGTGGTGATATGCCGCAGAAAAATACATCCTTATGTATGCTAGCTCGAGCAGGAAGATTTTTTTTAGGATTTTGATCTAACAAAAGAGGGTTAACTAAAAATTTTTGACCAGGAGGAAAATTAGCGCCCTGACTCAAGAGCACTTTTAAGGCTGGAAACAATCCCACACCCTTCCCCAAAGTCCCTGCATTTTGGTACTCAACGATACTTTGCTCAACCGTCTGAATGGGATGGGCCGGAGCAGCCTGCGCAAGAACAGCCGCGTCCTGGGAATGATCCGTAACTGTAAAGATTCCAGGGGATCTACAGTGACGCATTGACCTATGATGCAAATCCCTTTGTGATCCATCAGATGACTTGTCAGATGAGGATGGTGATCGCCAGCAAAATGATCTTGATCGGCGACTACGGCTAGAAGATCTGGAGCAGCGTGACGAGCATCTGCTCTGCCTGCTATGAGATCTTGCAGAGCAACAATGTCGATTGGGACTGTAGCATGAAGATAAGAATGAGGACCCAGCGGTGCAGTTACTGCATCCATGACGGCACGGAGTATCCAGCACCCGCCACTATGTGGCCATAGATTTACCCGGCATAATGTGGGTACTGGTGGGCACTGCACCCATAGTGGGTAATTGTTGCGGAAATGGCCCCTGCAGGGGGTTTAAAATTTGTGTGGGGGTCGGTGGGGGGCATAGCAGCAGTGCTATTTATTCAAAGAGCATTAGTTGCATCAATTTGTGCAGGGGCTGTGCAGTGTGTATTGATACTATGTGGTGCCTGTGAATTAGGGACCTGCAAAGAGAAGGCAGGCTCCTCAACAGAGGCAGGACTGCTGATAGCCTGATCTCCCATTGCAGCAATGGCCGGCATAGGAGGGCTGTGGGGTGCAGAGAAGTGTAACGTGGCAGTGTCTGGTGCAGGGGGCTGCAAGATGGCGTCTCTTCGTTGCCTCTATGAAAAGGAAGGTGTGCAGACGCCGCAAGTGCCAGGGGGCGTGGCCATAGTATGTTGCCATGGTGCTGCATTGCCTCCAAGACATGAGAGGCTAGCAGCTGCCACGAGCAGAGGAGGGGGCATGTTTGTGAGATGGGTGTGCATGCGTCTTGTGACATCACAGAGGCAGGGCTTAAGGGCTCCGGCAGTCGGATTCACCAAACGGACTGCCGGCCAACGGGAACGGATACCTGAGCAGCATGAGGGGGTGATCCCTGCTTGACCAAGGTGCTGGTACGCCAGGAAGCACCTTTCCTCCTGATTTTGTCTCTAATAGCTCACATTAAATGATCAGCCATCTCTCACCAGCAAGCAGCTTCGCACACAGCGCAACACAGGTTCCGGGTCCTACTGTTGTGAGGAGAGAGGCAGGAAGAGACTGAGATAAGAGGGGCACAAAGGGAGGAGGAAAAAGGGGGGTGCCATTGTGACAAACAGGAATGAAGGAGATAAGGAAAAAACAGGAAAACATGGGACACAGTTTTAACCCTTTCAAACAAGGCACACCAGTCAGGGGGGCATACAATAAATGATTGAAGTGCCCCTCAGTAATGACAAAAAGCTCCTGCACCAGTGTCTGAAGCAGAACTGTACATGGACCAAGTGGATATGATTGGCCTAATAATTGCAATAGTCACATGATCCTGGTGTAAGGTTTCAGGCCAAAACCATGCAAATAATTTGTGGTCAATGGGAGGATGATTTTGCAGGCATTCCTTCAAAATTGTGTACTCAATGGCCACTGTATATGGGTACACTTTCACTGTGTCAGGAGGTGGCGGGGATCCTTACATGTTTTCTCACTCCTGAACGCTGTTCACATGTGTCACGTGCGGCACCCTGATGTTTTATTAATTTTGATCTACTGTGCGGTTTACTAATGTTATGTACTGTAATGTGAAGCATTTGTTATAGGCTTAGGGACAGTATAAAACAGTAGGGGGATTAGAAAAGAGGGGGGCATCATAGAGAAAGGGAATAGTGTAAAATAGATTAGGAGTGTTAG
Source organism: Oophaga sylvatica (assembly GCA_033576555.1). Lineage (NCBI taxonomy): Eukaryota > Metazoa > Chordata > Amphibia > Anura > Dendrobatidae > Oophaga > Oophaga sylvatica. The sequence continues at coordinate 350,305,755 of JARQOD010000002.1, read as the reverse complement.
AACAGAGAGTTAGCATAGGGGTTTAGCAGCTTGGAGGAGCTATAGGGCAGGGCAGTGCAGAGCCAGGGATATAGCCAGAACATTTCCTGATTAGGCAACAGAGCCCGGGCAGGCTTGCCCAAGACGAGGTGTGAGCAGCAGATGAAGCGGCCGGCCGGTTGTGGGGATAAAGCTGTTACAGCAGTAAGGGGCCCCAGGTGGAGAACAGTGCAGTCGGGCACCAGCTCAATGGGACCATCCCCAGGAAGGATCTGGTGTCTACGACCAGGACGGAAGCCGCTGAAATGGCAATTCCTGCACCTTTCCCAATTGGAACCAGATGAGGGGCTGACAGGGAGCTGGTGATGCTGGAAGCACGGATGGGACATGGATGGTCCAAAGAGGCAGCCCGGATGGCAGGGAAAAGGGAGACGGTACTGTTTGGTAGGATCGAGGCTGCCGGGATGGCAGGAAGAGATAGGAAGAAGATGTCTTTGTGTATAACCTGTGCTGCCAGTGTAGTGAATGCCCTCTTGCTTAGCAAAGTTCAACTTTTGGAAAAGAACTGTGACTCTGTAGTGTTCTGTAGAACTTGAAAACGTGGAGCCGGAGTGACAGAACTGGAAAGGACTCTGACAGTGACCGTAAGTGTTCAGCTGCGAACGCTGCATGTGCAGCAAAAAGGACATTGTGTTTTATCTGTGGGGTGCCAGGGTGTGGGAACCGTACAGTCCGTTGCCATGACTACCACCCTGACTGCCACAAAATAAAGCCCAGCCTTACAAAGATCAAGTATGTATGAAAAAAGACTTTTTGCTGAACGTCTCTCCCTTCCTCCTGTTAGGACGTTTTTGTTCCACATTTTATTAAGTAGCAGAAATCAAACTTAATGTTTGCATAGTTTAATGGGTATTAAAGTAGTAATCAAATCACACTGTTTAGAAAACAGAATGAAAATGTTATATTTATTGAGCATATGCTTTTTTAGCAGTTTCCATTTCTTTTTTCATGCATTGCAAGCGACACTTGTTTTAAGGAGCCCAGATTAAATCTGTTTTGGCTTGTGATCTGATTTCTTGCTGAGACCCATTTCACCCGAGATGCCTCTTTTTCTCTCCAGAGCAATGCACAGCAATTTCATGATGAACCCTCGCCTGGAAATAATTAAGAGTGTCGAATTTGGAAAAGTCGTGCTCAATTTCCATTATGGGATGAGCCTCAGAGATCATGAAAGCTCATGCAGCGAGTATCACAGCTTTAAGATCTGCAAGATGCTGCGTTTTTGGATGAAAACGTACACAACAAGTTGTAAAGTCGCGCAAAGGCAAGAAATGATGGGGGCTGCTTGAAACTTTGAAACAGCTGGAATGGCAAAGTGTGGAGCTCAGCAATGCAATTACTTTGCTAATAATACTATAAAGCAACAGGCTTAGTGTGTTATATGTGCAGCCAGTCTGGAAACTGTAATGTGTGGCACTTCAAGGAAGCTTTTAGAGAATGTTTTCATCTCTACTGGCATCTGATGTCTCCAGCTAATGGACCTCCTGCAAAGTGCACCGACTTTAAAATCCTCTGTTCTCTGGTGTTCTGTTCTTAAAAGATAATACAGTCAGATGGGTAACGAAAGGAGCGCAAATCTCAACATCAGTGTGTACGTCACTGTACTTCCTTTGCTGCATATGATCAAATTTTTTAGTTTATGAATAACTTGCAGACCATGAAAATGCAAGATTAATCAAAGCAGTGAGGGACATTGGTCCTGATGAAGTCAGATGTTGTAATTATCATAGAAATGATTAGAGAAACATTTGCAGCGACAACTATATTTAAGATATGTGCGCACGTTGAGTATTTCTGCAAGGTTTTTACATCTCTTTGCAGCAAAAATGCTGCAGCAAAAACGTGCGTTTTTGGTGCATTTTTGCCATGTTTTTGTTTGCGTTTTTACATGTATTTTTGTACAGTAATGAAGGCTTTTTTAAGCTAAATTAAAAAAAAGTTTTGTGATGTAATTTCTTCGTTCAACATCATCTTTTTCATTCTGATGCACTAGCATTAGGGTAATGGGATTAGTGCTTGGTGTCAGCAGCTCTCATTCACACCAAGCCCTAGGTTTAGTAATGAACAAATACACACACACACACACTGTAACCAGCCTATGTAGGAGCTAACTTAACAGAACGAATCTAAATTGTCTGTAACCAAACAACAACTGTTCATTTTTACAAAGAAAATGAAAAAAAATTTGCATGGGCTCCCCCGTAATTTTCATAACCAGCTGAGGGAAACCAGATGGCTGAGGGCTGATGTTAATATTTTGGGAAGTAGCTAATAGACATAAAGGTTCCCAGGCTATTAATATCAGTTCACAGCTTTTTGCTTAGCATTTACTGGCTAGTTTACAAGGGGCCCCCAGAAAAAAATTTACATAGGATCCCCTTATAAAATCTAACCAGCAAAGGCTAGGCAGAAAGCTGCGGGATGATATTAATAGCCTATGAAGGGGCCATTTATATTAGTCCCCTCCCAGGCTTAAAACATCAGCTCTCAGCCATCCCACAAAAGGTGCATCTATACAAAGCACAAAATCTGGTGCTTACCCTCACTCTGCCCACTTGCCCTGTAGTGGTGGCAAGTAGGGTATGGTTGGGGGGATTTGATGTCACCTTTTTATTGTAAGGTGACATCAAGCCCACAGGTTAGTAATGGAGAGGCATCTATAAGAAGCCCCATTACTAATCCGATAGTGATATTATAAAAAACACAAACACCCAGTATAAAGTCATTTATTTGAAATAATGACATAGACTCCTTTATGAATCTAAATTAAACCATTCTCACCCATCTCCTAATCCACTAAAGCCAATGTCTCCTGCAACAAAAATAAAATAATAAACCACAATATTCCTCACCAGTCTGCAGAGAAGATAATCCATTATGTCCCACGACTATCCTGATGAATAGCTGGCTACACACTGACACAGGAGGTAATCGCTCCTGCAGTGTATAGCACTGAGATGCGGTGTGAGAGTTCACCGGAGTTCATCAGCTGATCAGCTCTGGTGATCTCCCTTACTGCACCACCGCTGTGTGAGAAAGTTGTCACGCACCTGTGGGGACGTAAGTGAGATCACCAGGGCTCATCAGCTTATGAACTCATGTTACCTTTCTCATGGCAGCACAGTGGTATGTTATGCTCCTACCAGTGTATCACCAGCGGCCGGTTAGAGCAGTCACTTCTCCCGATGTGACTGTTCTACAAGTGAGATCGCCATAGGACATTCTGGATTAGGTGGACTACGGTGGACAGGAGAGAATATTGTCTTTTATTATTTTTGATTGTTTACAGGAGACACGGGCAACGAGGATTGGGCATGAAGAAGAGTATATTTTTTTATTTTACATTTTTTATAGGCGACAAGGGCATCACAGATTTGGTGTTAGATGAGTATATTGTGATTTTTATTTGAATATGCATTTAATTATTTTACATGTTTTTTTACATTTGAGCACAGGCGCTGGCTGATGAGAGACTACTTCCTTCATCAGCGGCTCCTGATATCACTTATATCAGTGACGGTGGACATAGCCTGATAGGAGGAGTAGTCTCATCAGCCCACGCCTGCTGACCTGCGGTAAGCTTTTTTTTTAGCTACATGTCTCTCACACTGGTAACTCCCCCTTTTATTTAAATTACCTTTGGAGACAGATTCTCATGCAGATCAGTGTCCTGTCCTTAGATCTTAACAGCTTATTTACATACAAGAAAAATATGGATTCTCTAAAATAAGACATTGGATCACAGATATTAAGGCATTATTATATAGGGCTTCCTATGACTTTCATGTCCATATAGAAGTTTTAAGAATGCTGATCCTACTGACAGATTCCCTTCAATATTAACAGTAAATTGAAAAAAAACAAACCTGTTACCCAAACCAAACAGATTTAATTTGTTAAACTGTTCTAAAAAAATGTAAACTGAAATGTGATTAGTTTCCATGTGCAATAAAAAGTTTTCCTTTTGGTTCTGAAACATGAGGTGTAATTCTCCAATTGGTTAAAATATGGTAAAAATTAAACAATATTCTTTTAATATCGCAGAAGGACAATACAATGCTCTCATTTTTTTATGATAATCATCTTTCTGGTGAAGCTGGTATAGGAAGTATTAGGGCTCATACCGATATGTGTGAAAAAAAATGTTCCGATATCAGGACCGTAAAAAAGGACGAGTGTCATGCGAGTACAATGTGATTTTTCTCACATAGCATCTGCATGACATCCGCATGACATGGGTATGTAATGCCTTTTTTTTCTCTGCAACTATTTTTCTACAGTCATTTACAGGACCATTTACAGTGTTCTATGCCACAGAATGGTAAGGTATTAGTGATGAGTGAACATGCTCGGTAATGCTCGTTACTCGCCCGAGCATCACTGTACTCGCGGTACTCGGCGAGCAGTGGTGAGCATTTCCATGTTTGTTCGGCGGGAGTTCTGGTTCACGCCCTGCATTTTTGGCACTCTTTAGAGCTCCAATCAACATACAGGGATTGTCTGCCACGCAATGTAATGCCGCAGCCATCTTTGTTGTGGCATTACAGTGATTGGCTGGCCGCACAGCGTCATCAGGTGTATAAGAGACTGGGCGGTGCCATGCTTGGCTCTGTCTACTCCGGAATTATCAAGTATAGGGAGAGCTGCTGCCGAGATAGGGTCAGATTTGGGGGCTTAGAAGGTAGTGTAGGTCTAACATCAAAGAAGACACAAATCCAGCTTAATCAACAGTCCTTCTAAGGACTAATTAAGGCGTATATAGATTGCAGTGCTAGGTAGGCAGGGAGTGTATGTGCGTATATACACTGCTCAAAAAAATAAAGGGAACACTCAAATAACTCATCCTAGATCTAAATGAATGAAATATTCTCATTGAATACTTTGTTCTGTACAAAGTTGAATGTGCTGTCAACATAATCACACAAAAATCATCAATGGAAATCAAATTTTTGAACCAATTGAGGCATGGATTTGAAGAGACCCGCAAAATGAAAGTGGAAACAAGTCAAAATGAAAATCAAAACAAGACAAAATGAAAGTGGAAACAAGTGAAAATGATGCTCAGTATTGTGTGTGGCCTCCATGTGCCTGTATGACCTCCCCACAATGCCTGGGCATGCTCCTGATGAGGTTGTGGATGTTCTCCTGAGGGATCTCCTCCCAGACCTGGACTAAACCATCCTTCAACTCCTGGACAGTCTGTGGTGCAACGAGACATTGGTGGATGGAGCGAGACATGATGTCACAGATGTGCTCAATCGGATTCAGGTCTGGGGAACGGGCAGGTCAGTCCATAGCTTCAGTGCCTTCATCTTGCAGGAACTGCTGACACACTCCAGCCACATGAGGTCTGGCATTGTCCTGCATTAGGAGGAATTTAGGGCCAACCGCACCAGCATATGGCCTCAAAAGGGGTCTGAGGATCTCATCTCGGTACCTAATGGCAGTCAGGCTACTTCTGGTGAGCACATGAAGGGCTGTGTGGCCCTCCAAAGAAATGCCACCCCACACCATTACTGACCCACTGCCACTGAGACACTATTTTTCCCGATGTGCCGTCCGGGCACTACACAAGCACGTGTCCCACAACATTACCCGTGCCCTCAACAATGTAGTTACAGGGAAGTACACTTAACCATGAGCACATGGACAAGTGCTTCTGGACAGGGATGGTACATCTTGCTGACGGCACACTGGGTTAAATTAGTGGAAGCCGGGACCCAGTCTGACCTTGGGATGGAACACATCCTGCCAACGCCGAGGATTGCGGGCCCTAGGTCAATCACCGTTGCCCCACAGTCTACAGCTCCTGTACATCCTCCTCCTCTTCAGCCTGCATCTTTGAAATTACCATATCAGTCACAAGCTGGAAGCACTGCAGCAATGCCTCAGCCAAGCGGTAACAGGCTGTGATGAAGCTAATATGCTTAGGTATCAAACTGCACAATGCTGAAGACTTGTAGACAGCTCGGAAAGAGCAGGCAGATATGTGGCTGATACTGCTGAACCTACAGCCAGGCATGGTCGTTTGTGACAATGGCCGGAACCTGGTGGTGGCTCTGAGGCGAGGCGAGCTCACACACGTACCATGCCTGGCCCATGTGCTTAACCTCAGAGCTGCTTGATCTGCTAGGGAAAGTACGCCGCCTGTGTGCCTATTTTAGAAAGTCAGCTACAGCTTTAGCCGCCCTTACATAGCTTCAGCAGTGTTTGCAGCTTCCGGCTATCTGACTGGTGTGTGATGTCCCCATGCGTTGGAACTCTACACTGCATATGCTGGAAAGGATTTGTGAGCAGAAGACAGCAATTGTTGAGTACCAGCATCAACAAGGGCGTCGGTATTCAGTTTAGACTCCACACATAAGATCTCAGGAGTGGACATGGATGTCAGACATATGTACCTCCTACAAAATTGAGGAGTCCACCAAGATGGTGAGCAGCGATAATGCCATAATTAATATCACCATCTCGCTTCTCTGTATTCTGAAAGCTCTCTTCTCACAATCAAAGAGGATGCATTGCAGGTGGAACACGATGAGGAGGAGCAAGGAATCATACAGGGTGATTAGTCACATCCCAGCCTCATGTCATCCCAACATGGATTGGCTGACAATGAGGAAGAGGAAGAGGAGGAAGAACAGGAGCTACTTACTTGCGCTATAGACAGTACTACAAGCACAACTGTCATACTGTTTGTTCAGTGTGGATGGCCTAAGGACAGGGAGGAGGACGAGGACAACATGATCAGTCGTCCTGTTGGTGAGGACACAGAAGGCTTGCCAGTTATCAGTCTGGCATGCATGGCAGACTTTATGTAGCGCTGCCTTTCACATGACCCTTTTATAATCAAAATTTTTGCTGACACTTAGTACTGGTTGGGGATACTTCTAGACCAACGCTACAAGAACTTTCAATCTATTATTCCAGAGTCAGATAGGTGTATTAAAATGATGCAGTACCAGAGTGTCATTGTTGCGGAATTACTGAAAAAATTCCCATCTGAAAACGCTGGCGACAGAAGTCACAGTTCATTGGGCAACAAAAGAGTAGAGGCGAGAGAGACCCAACTACAATTCAGCAGAGTCAGGAGAACACTGGCAAAGTACTAAGACACTTTTCTCAGAAACTCCCATCGCCCTTGCCCAGAGTCGCGGGTAGTTTCACAAGGCCTGGAAAGTTTGGGAAGATGTTAAAGGAGTACCTTACTGTAACAACATCCTGCATGATTGCTCTGTGCCTTTTAATTATTGGGTATCCAAGCTGGACATGTGGCATGAACTGGCTCTCTACGCCTTGGAGGTCCTGGCCTGCCTTGCTGCAATCGTTTTGTCAGAGCAGGTTTTTAGTGCCGCTGGTGGAATAATAACTGATAAGCGTATCCGCCTGTCAACTGAAAATGCTGACAGTCTGACTCTTATAAAGATGAACAAGGCCTGGATTGGGGCAGACTTCTCTACACCACCGAATGATAACAGCGAAACATAACCTCCAATACAGTGTCTTTTTTGGGGAGGTGTATTACCATGTACCTCTTCACACTCACACATGGGTATATGCTTCCTGACTTTGGCTATTTGGTGTGTTTTTATCCTCATCCTTCTCCTCATCCTCATCATCCACCACCACTATAACACGAGGGTGAGCGTGGCCAGTATAAATTTTTTCAAGGGTGTTTTGATGCCCGATCCAAAAATGTTTACACTCTATGTTGAGGTGCCACCCCCAAGGGAAAAATGTTTTTCAGCCTATGCACTTAGTGTATGGGCATTATAAGTATAGGAGACCAGCTCCTTTAAACTGGAAAGACCTTATTTGTAGGCTATATTCCACGTCTCTTCAGACACCATCACTAGAACACGAGGGTGACCGTGTGCCATGATGAAATAGCCACTAAATTGTTTTGCAAGGGTGTTAAGAATGTCCATAACAACAATTATTTACACAGTAGATTGATGTGTCCCCCCCAGGGGAAAATGTTTGTCAGCCCATACACTTAGTGTATGGGCATTCCAAGTATAGGAGACCCGCTCCTTTAAACTGGGAAGACCTTTTTCGCAGGCCATACTCCACGTCTCTTCATACACCACCCCTAGATCACCAGGGTGACCGTGTTCCGTGATGAAACAGCCACTGCATTGTTTTGCAAGGGTGTTTAGGATGCCCGTAACAAAAAATATTTACACAGTAGGCTGATCTGCCCACCCAAGGTGAAAATGTTTTTCAGCCTATGCACTTAGTGTATGGGCATTAAAAGTCTAGGAGACCCGCTCCTTTAAACTGGGAAGACCTTTTTCGCACTCCATACTCCACGTTTCTTCCTACACCACCCTTTGATCACCAGGGTGACCGTGTTCCATGATGAAACAGCTTCTACACTGTTTTGCAAGGGTGTTTAGGATGTCCGTAACAAAAAATATTTACACAGTAGTTTGATGTGTCCCCCCAAGGTGAAAATGTTTTTCAGCCTATGCACTTAGTGTATTGGGCATTACAAGTATAGGAGACAAACTCCTTTGTAATGGAAAAAGATTTTTAGGAGGACTTCATACACGTCTCTTCCAAGTGGTATTTTGGTTTGTCCAAATTTGGCAAAAATGCTTGATTTTCCCATAGACTTACATTGGGCTCGTTGCTCTGGTCGAGTACCCGAGTATTCCAGTTTGCTCGACCCGAACAACCAGCACCCGAGCATTTTAGTGCTCGCTCATCACTATAAGGTATCTGTAAAAAACGGATGGCATACGGATGGTCCATATGCTGTGAGATTTTTTTCTCGCACCCATTGACTTGCATTGGCTAGTCTCGTCCGAGTTATGCAGCAAATCACAGCATGCTGCGATTTTACAGTAGTCTCAGACCGATTTCAGCTGAGAAAAAGATTGCATATGAGATGTAACCCATTGAATAACATAGGTCAGAGTGCAATCCAATTTTGTTCTCGGATTGCACTAGTCCATTTTTTCTTGCAAATGAGCATGAACCCTTAGGTAGGTTTCACACTTGCGGATGGAAGTGCTGTGGAGGGCTGCGTAGCTTCCATGAAGCTCCGCCCACCGCAGCACTTCCTCCGGTCAGCTCCTCCTATGTCTGCATGCGTTCTGCATGCAGCCTGAGTACCTATATTTAACATGGGTACGCAGGGCCATGCGGGTGCTAGGGGATGCCGCCGCATGCGTCGTATTGACGGTGCGGCGACCTGCACCGAACGCAACATGTTGCATTTTGTTGCGGTCGCCACACTGTCAAAATGACGCATGCGGCGGCATCCACATGCACCCGCATGGCCCTGTGTACCCATGTTAAATATAGGTACTAAGGCCACATGCAGAATGCAAGCAGACATAGGTGGAGCTGACCGGAGGAGGTGCGGCGGTGGGCGGAGCTTCACGGAGGAAGTACGCAGACCTCCGCAGCACCTCCATCCACAAGTGTGAAACCAGCCTTAGTCTTTTACTCAACATTTAACCCCTTAATGACAGGGGTATTTCAGTTTTAGAATTTCCATTTTTTGCTCCCCTTTTTCCCAGAGCGATAACTTTTTTATTTTTTGGTCAAAATAGCCATGTGAGGGCTTGTTTTTTGTAGGACAAGTTGTACTTTTCGAACCACACCATTGGTTTTAACATATTGTGTACTGGAAAATGGGAAAAAAATTCCAAGTGTGGTGAAATTGCAAAAAAAGTACAATTCCATAGTTGTTCTTTTTTTTTTAACCATGTTCAGGAAATGCTAAAAGTCACCTGCCATTATGATTCTCCAGGTCATTATGAATTCATAGACACCAAACATTTCTAGGTTCATTTTTATTTAAGTGGCGAAAGAAAAAATTCAAAATTTGTTAAAAAAAAACAACAAATGGTGCCATTTTCCGAGACCTGTATCGTCTCCATTTTTTCTGATCTGGGGCTGTGAGGTACATTTTTTGCGCACCGAGCTGACGTTTTTATTGATACCATTTTGGTGCAGATTCGATCTTTTGATCGCCCGGTATTGCATTCTATTGCAATGTAGCGGCAACCAAAAAAATTTAATCTGGCGTTTTGAATTTTTCTCATTACGCTGTTTAGCGATTGGGTTAATCCTTTTTTTATATTTATAGATCGGGCGATTCTGAATGCGGCGATACCAAATATGTGTATATTTGATTTTTTTATTATTTTATTTTGAAAGGGGCGAAAGGGGGGTGATTTAAACTTTTTTTAACCCCTTTCTGTCATCTGACGCACTATCCCGTCCATATGCCCTGGGACTTAATTCCCAAGGATGGGATAGTACGTTATAAGCGATCAGCTGCGCTCACAGGGGAAGTGCAGCTGATTGCGGCCAGGTGTCAGCTGATTATCACAGCTGACACCCAGCACTATGTGCCAGGAGTGGTCACGGACTGCTCCCGGCACATTAACCCCGGCACACTGCTATCAAACATGATCGCAGTGTTCCGACGGTATTGGGAAGCATCGCGCAGGGAGGGGGCTACCTGCGTGCTTCCCTGAGACCCTCAGAACAGCGCGATGTGATCGCGCTGTTTCGAGGGCCTCTTCCCTGCAGGACCCCGGATCCAAGATGGCCGCGGGGTCCTTCCGGGTCCTACAGGGAAGTGGCTTGTCAGTGCCTGCTGAGAGCAGGCTCTGAGAAGCCTCCTGCACTGCCTGTCAGATAGCCGATCTGACACTATACAGTGATGTCCCACCCTGGAACAAGGTAAAAAAGTAAAAGAAATAAAAATTAACATGTGTAAAAAAATATCCTAAATAAAGAAAAAAAATATTCCCCAATAAATTAATTTCTTTATGTAAATAAAAAAAAGAAAAAATAATAAAAGTACACATATTTAGTATCTCCATATCCGTAACAACCCGCCCTATAAAACTGTCTCACTAGTTAACCCCTTTACTGAACCCCTTAAAAAAAAAACAAGGCAAAAACAATGCTTTATCATCATACTGCTGAACAAAAAGTGGAATAACACGCGATCCAAAAGACGGATATAAATAAACATGATACCGCTGAAAATGTCAACTTGTCCCACAAAAAAGCTGCCATACAGCATCATCAGAGAAAAAATAAAAAAGTTATAGCTCGCAGAATAAAGCGATGCAAAAATAATTATTTTTATATATAATTGTTTTTAGTGTATAAAAGCGCCAAAACATAAAAAAATGATATAAATGAGGTATCGCTGTAATCGTACTGACCCTACAAATAAAACCGCTTTATCAATTTTACCACACGCGGAACTATATAAACGCCCCCTCAAAAGAAATTCATAAACTGCTGTTTTTTTTTCATTCTGCCTCCTAAAAATCACAATAAAAAGCAATCAAAAAATGTCATGTGCCCAAAAATGGTAAAAAACATCAACTTGTCCCGCAAAAAATAAGACCTCACATGACTTTGTGGGCCAAAATATGGAAAAATTATAGCTCTCAAAATGTGATCCAAAAAATGAAGGCAGCACTCCAAGATGTAAGAAATGGGTGGTTTATTAGCCCATATGCGACGTTTAGGTCCTTGATGTGGACCTTTTTTAAGCCAAAATGTGGTGATGCAAAAACATTTTTTTGCAATAAAAAGCGTCTTTTATTGTGTGACAGCTGCCAAACATAAAAACCCGCTATAAATAGTAAATCAAACCCCCCATTATAAAAATTAAAAAATGTATCTATTTCCATTTTCCCATTAGGGTTAGGGTTGGGGCTAAAGTTAGGGTTAGGGTTGGGGCTAAAGTTAGGATTAGGGTTAGGGTTGGGATTAGTGTTAGGGGTGTGTGAGGGTTAGGTTTGTGGTTAGGGTTATGGTTAGGGTTGGGACTAGGGTTAGGGGTGTGTTGGGGTTAGGGTTGGAGTTAGAATTGGGGGTTTCCACTGTTTAGGCACATCAGGGACTCTCCAAACTTATATGGCATCTGATCTCAATTCCAGCCAATTCTGCGTTGAAAAAATCAAACGGTGCTCCTTTCCTTCTGAGCTCTGCCATGCGCACAAATAGTAGTTTACCCCCACATATGGGGTATCAGCGTACTCAGGACAAATTGCACAATAACTATTGGGGTCCAATTTCTTCTGCTACCCTTGGAAAAACAAAATTGGAGGCAAAAATATAATTTTTGTGGAAAAAAATATGATTTTTTATTTTTACGGCTGTACGTTATAAACTTCTGTGAAGCACTTTGGGGTTCAAAGTGCTCACCACGCATCTAGATAAGTTCCTTTGGGGGTCTAGTTTCCAAAATGGGGTCACTTGTGGGGGGTTTCCACTGTTTAGGCACATCAGGGGCTCTCCAAACGCGACATGACACCAGCAGACCATTCCATCAAAGTCTGTATTACAAAACGTCACTACTTCTTTTTCGAGCCCCGACATGTGCTCACACAGTAGTTTTCTCCGACATATGGGGTATCAGCGTACTCAGGACAAATTGGAAAACAACTTTTACCCTTGTGAAAATAAAAAATTGGTGACTAAAAGATCATTTTTGTGCCCAGGCATTATAAACTTGTGTTTAGACAAGTTACTTAGGGGGTCTAATTTCCAAAATGGGGTCACTTGAGGGGGGTTTCCACTGTTTAAGCACATCAGGGACTCTGCAAACTGAACATGACAACCATCAAATTCTGCATTCCAAAACGTCATTACTTCCTTTCATAGCCGTCGTGTGCCCAAACAGTATTTCCCCCCCACATATGGGGTAGCAGCATACTAAGGACAAATTGTACAACAATTTTTGGGGTCCAATTTCCTTGGGAAAAATCAAAAATTGGGGACTAAAAAATCATTTTTGTGGAATTTTTTTTTTTTCACGGCCAGGCATTATAAATTTTAGTGAAACACTTGGGGGTTCAAAGTGCTCACAACAGATCTAGATAAGTTCCTTAGGGGGTCTAATTTCCAAAATGGTGTCACTTGTGGGGGGTTTCCACTGTTTAGGCACATCAGGAGATCTCCAAACGCAACATTGCGTCCAGCCAATTCTGCATTGAAAAAGTCAAACTGCGCTCCTTCCCTTTTGAGCTCTGCCATGCACCCAAACAGTGGTTTACCCCTACAAATGGGGTATTAGGACAAATTGCACAATAACATTTGAGGTCTTATTACCCTTGGGAAAATAAAAATTGGGGTGAAAAGATCATTTTTTGGAAAAAATATGATTTTTTAATTTTAAGGCTCTACGTTATAAACTTGTGTGAAACTCTTGGGGGTTCAAAGTGCTCACCACAGATCAAGATAGGTTCCTTAGGGGGTCTAATTTCTAACATGGGGTCACTTGTGGGGGGTTTCCCCTGTTTAGGCACATCAGGGGCTATCCAATCACGACATGGCATCCAACCTCGATTCCAGCAAATTTTGGTTTGAAAAAGTCAAATTGTGCTCCTTCCCGTCCAAGCTCTGCCATGTGCCCAAACAGTGGTTCCCCCCCACATATGGGGTATCAGCGTACTCGGGACAAATTGTACAACAACTTTTGTGGTCCAATTTCTCCTGTTACCCTGGAAAAAATAAAAAATTGGTGACTAAATATCATTTTTGTGGGAAAAAAATAGGATTTTTTATTTTCATGCCTGGGAATTATAAACTTGTGTGAAGCACTTGGGAGGTCAAAGTGCTCACCACAGATTTAGATAAGTTCCTTCGGAGGTCTAGTTTCCATAATGGGGTCACTTGTGGGGGGTTTCCTCTGTTTAGGCACATCAGAGGCTCTGCAAACTGAACACCCATCAAAGTCTGCATTCCAAAATGTCATTACTTCCTTTCCGAGCCCTGCCATGCACCCAAGCAGTGGTTTCCCCCCACATATGGGCTATCGGCATAGTCAGAACAAATTGGACAACAACTTTTAGGGTCCAATTTCCTTGGGAAAAATCAAAAATTGGGGACTAAAAAATCATTTTTGTGGAAATTTTTTTTTTCCCACACCCAGGCATTAGAAACTTTAGTGAAACACTTGGGTGTTCAAAGTGCTCACAACAGATCTAGATAAGTTCCTTAGGTTGTCTAGTTTCCAAAATGGTGTCACTTGTGGGGGGTTTCCACTGTTTAGGCACATCAGGGGCTCTCCAAGCACGACATGGAGTCCAATCTCAATTCCAGCCTATTATGGGTGGAAAAAGTCAAACGGCGCTCCTTCCTTTCCGAGCCCTGCCGTGCGCCCAGACAGTGGTTTTCCCCCACATATGGAGTATTAGCGTAATCAGGAGAAGTTGCACAACAACTTTGTATGTCCATTTTCTCCTTTTACCCTTGTGAAAATAAACATTTTTTGCAAAATTTCATTTTTGTGACTAAAAAGTTAAATGTTCATTTTTTCTTCCACATTGCTTCAGCTCCTGTGAAGCACGTGAAGAGTAAATAAACTTCTTGAATGTGGTTTTGAGTACCTTGAGGGGTGCAATTTTTAGAATGGTGTCACTTTTGAGTATTTTCTGCCATATAGACCCCTCAAAGTGACTTCAAATGTGAGGTGGTCCCTAAAAAAATGGCTTTGTACATTTTGTTGTAAAAATGAGAAATTGCTGGTCAACTTTTAACTCTTATAACTTCCTAACAAAAAAAAAATTTGGTTCCAAAATTGTGCTGATGTAAAGTAGACATGTGGGACTCTGTTTTAATGGAATAAAAATTCAAAGTTTGAAAATTGCAAATTTTCAAAATTTTCACCATATTTCCATTTTTTTCATAAATAAACGCAAGATATATCGAAGAAATTTTACCACTACCATAAAGTATGATATGTCACGAGAAAACATTCTCAGAATCTCGAAGATACATTGAAGCGTTCCAGAGTTATAACCTCATAAAGATACAGTGGTCAGAATTGTAAAAATTGGCCCGGTCATTAACGTGCAAACCACCCTTGGGGGTTAAGGGGTTAATAAATTTTTAAAAACATTTTTTTTTTAACTTTTGCATGCTTCAATGATCAGATCTCCTGTGTGTAGCAGAAATGCTCACTTGCTATTACTCATAGCAATCTGGCAATGACAACCAAAGTGGTCTGCTGCAGACCTCTGGTTGTCATGCCGACACATCGGTTACCCGATGGGCGGGATTAGCAACGCGCTTCTGGTAAGTGCGAGTTAAATGCCACTGTCAGAGATTGACAGCGGCAATTAACTAGTCAACAGCGGCGGGTGGATGTGCAGCTGTTGCACATGTCAGCTGTATAGATCAGCTGTCATGTGCCCGGAAAGGTGCGGGCTCAGCGCTGGAGCCTGCACCAAACATAAGGAGTCCGGCATGGGTGTACTATTATGCCCAATGTCGGAAAGGAGTTAAGGACATTGCCCTTAATAGGTATTCGTGACTTCATAAAAAAAACAAAAAAAGCACCTAAGCACTAACAGGCAGGTAATTGAACTTACCTAACTGTTGTGTCCGGCACTGTACTTCCACCATTCTATGTTAACCCCTTCACCCCCAAGGGTGGTTTGCACGTTAATGACCGGGCCAATTTTTACAATTCTGACCACTGTCTCTTTATGAGGTTATAACTCTGGAACGCTTCAACGGATCTTCGCGATTCTGAGATTGTTTTCTCGTGACATATTGTACTTCATGTTAGTGGTAAAATTTCTTCCATATAACTTGCGTTTATTTTTGAAAAAAACGCAAATATGGCGAAAATTTTGAAAATTTAGCAATTTTCAAACTTTGAATTTTTATTCCCTTAAAACAGAGAAATATGTAACACAAAATAGTTAAGAAATAACATTTCCCACATGTCTACTTTACATCAGCACAATTTTGGAATCAAAATTTTTTTTTGTTAGGAAGTTATAAGGGTTAAAAGTTGACCAGCGATTTCTCATTTTTACAGCAAAATTTACAAAGCCATTTTTTTTAGGGACCACCTCATATTTGAAGTCACTTTGAGGGGTCTATATGGCAGAAAATACCCAAAGGTGACACCATTCTAAAAACTGCACCCCTCAAGGTACTCAAAACCACATTCAAGAAGATTATTAACCCTTCAGGTGCTTCACAGGAACTAAAGCAACGTGGAAGGAAAAAATGAACATTTAACTTTTTAGCCACAAAAATGATCTTTTACAAACTTTTTTTTTATTTTCACAAGGGTAAAAGGAGAAAATGGGCAGATAAGGTTGTTATGCAATTTCTCCTGAGTACGCCAATACCCCATATGTGGGGGAAAACCACTGTTTGGGCACACGGCAGAGCTCGTAAGGGAAGTAGCGCCGTTTGACTTTTTCAAACTAAAATTGGCTGGAGTTGAGATTGGACGCCATGTCGCGCTTGGAGAACCTCTGATGCGCCTAAACAGTGGAAACCCCCCACAAGTGACACCATTTTGGAAACTAGACCCCCTAAGGTACTTATCTAGATCTGTTGTGAGCACTTTGAACCCCCAAGTGTTTCACAAAAGTTTATAATGCCTGGGTGTGAAAAAAAAAAAAAAAATTCCACAAAAATGATTTTTTAGTCCTAAATTTTTGAATTTTCCCAAGGAAATTGGACCCCAAAAGTTGTTGTCCAATTTGTCCTGAGTACGCTGATACCCCATATGTGGGGGTGGAAAACTGTTTGGGCGCACGGCAGGGCTTGGAAAGGAAGTAGTAACGTTTTGGAATGCAGACGTTGATGGGGGTCATGTTCCGTTTGCAGTGCCCCAGATGAGCCTAAACAGTGGAAATCCCCCACAAGTGACCCCATTTTGGAAACTAGACCCCCTAAGGAACTTATCTAGATCTTTGGTGAGCACTTTGAACCCCCAAGTGCTTCACACAAGTTTATAATGCCCGGGCATGAAAATAAAAAATCCTATTTTTTTTCCCACAAAAATTATCTTTTAGTCACTAATTTTTTATTTTCCCAAGGGTATCAGGAGAAATTGGACCACATAAGTTGTTGTCCAATTTGTCCTGAGTACGCTGATGCCCCATATGTGGGGGGGAACCACTGTTTGGGCGCACGGCAGAGCTCGGAAGGGAAGGAGCACCATTTGACTTTTTCCAACCAAAATTGGCTGGAATTGAGATTGGATGCCATGTTGCATTTGGAGAGCCCCTGATGTGCCTAAACAGTGGAAACCCCCCACAAATGACCCCATTTTGGAAACTAGACCCCCTAAGGAACTTATCTAGATCTTTGGTGAGCAATTTGAACCCTCAAGTGCTTCACACAAGTTTATAACGTAGAGCCGTAAAATTTAAAAATCATATTTTTTCCACAAAAATGATCTTTTCACCCGAATTTTTATTTTTCCAAGGGTAACAAGACTCCAAAAGTTATTGTGCAATTTGTCCTGAGTACACTGATACCCCATATGTGGGGGTATACCACTGTTTGGGTGCATGGCAGAGTTTGGAAGGGAAGGAGCGCCGTCTCACTTTTTCAACGCAGAATTGGCTGGACGCCATGTCGTGTTTGGAGAGCTCCTGATCTGCCTAAACAGTGGAAACCCCCCACAAATGACACCATTTTGGAAACTAGACCCCTCAAGGAACTTATCTAGATGTGTGGTGAGAACTTTGAACCCCAGGTGTTTCACTAAAGTTTATAACGTACAGCCTTAAAATAAAAAATCCTTTTTTTTTTTTACAAAAATGATTTTTTCGCCCCCAATATTTTATTTTCACAAGGGTAACAGAAGAAACTGGAACCCAAAAGTTGTTGTCCAATTTGTCCTGAGTACGCTGATACCCAATATGTAGGAGAAAACTACTGTATGGGTGCACGTCAGGGCTCGGAAGGGAAGTAGTGACGTTTTGGATTGCAGACTTTGATGGAATGGTCTGGGGGCGTCATGTCGCATTTGGAGAGCCCCTGATACGCCTAAACAGTGGAAACCCCCCACAAGTGACCCCATTTTGGAAAATAGACCCCACAAGGAACTTATCTAGATGTGTGTTGAGCACTTTGAACCCCGAAGTGCTTCACAGAAGTTTATAACGCACAGCCGTAAAAATAAAAAATCCTTTTTTTTTTTACAAAAATGATTTTTTCGCCCCCAATATTTTATTTTCACAAGGGTAACAGGAGAAATTGGACCCCAAAAGTTGTTGTCCAATTTGTCCTGAGTACGCGGATACCCAATATGTGGGAGAAAACTACTGTATGGGCGCATGTCAGGGCTCGGAAAGGGAAGTAGTGACGTTTTGGATTGCAGACTTTGATGGAATGGTCTGGGGGCGTCATGTCGCATTTGGAGAGCCCCTGATGCGCCTAAACAGTGGAAACCCCCCACAAGTGACCCCATTTTGGAAAATAGACCCCACAAGGAACTTACCTAGATGTGTGGTGAGCACTTTGAACCCCGAAGTGCTTCACAGAAGTTTATAACGCACAGCCGTAAAAATAAAAAATCCTTTTTTTTTTTACAAAAATGATTTTTTCGCCCCCAATATTTTATTTTCACAAGGGTAACAGGAGAAATTGGACCCCAAAAGTTGTTGTCCAATTTGTCCTGAGTACGCTGATACCCAATATGTGGGAGAAAACTACTGTATGGGCGCATGTCAGGGCTCGGAAAGGGAAGTAGTGACGTTTTGGATTGCAGACTTTGATGGAATGGTCTGGGGGCGTCATGTCGCATTTGGAGAGCCCCTGATGCGCCTAAACAGTGGAAATCCCCAACAAGTGACCCCATTTTGGAAAATAGACCCCACAAGGAACTTATTTAGATGTGTGGTGAGCGCTATGAAGCCCCAAGTGCTTCACAGAAGTTTATAATGTACAGCCGTAAAAACAAAAAAATCTTATTTTTTTTACAAAAATAATATTTTCGCCCCCAGTTTTTTATTTTCCCAAGGGTAACAGAAGAAATAGGACAAATTTCACAATAACTCTTGGGGTCCAGAGTACGCTGATACCCCATATGTGGGGATAAACTACTGTTTGGACGCATGGCAGAGCTCAGAAGTGAAGGAACACCGTTTGACTTTTTCAAAGCAGAATTGGCTGGAATGGAGATCAGACGCCATGTCACATTTGGAGAGCCCCTGATGTGCCTAAACAGCGGAAACCCCCCAATTCTAACTCCAACCCTAACCCCAACACACCCCTAACCCTAGTCCCAACCCTAATCCCAACCCTAACCCTAATCCAAACTCTAACCCTAATCCTAACTTTAGCGCCAACCCTAACCCTAACTTTAGCCGAAACCCTAACCCTAACCCTAATGGGAAAATGGAAATAAATACATTTTTTTTATTTTATTATTTTTCCCTAACTAAGGGGGTGATAAAGGGGGGTTTGATTTATTATTTATAGCGGTTTTTATGATTGGCAGCTGTCACGCTAAAAGACGCTTTTTATTGCAAAAAGTAGTTTTTTGCATCGCCACATTTTGAGAGCTATAATTTTTTCATATTTTGGCCCACAATGTCATGTGAGGTCTTAATTTTTGCGGGACGAGGTGACGCTTTTATTGGTACCATTTTTGAGCACGTAACATTTTTTGATCGCTTTTTATTTCGATTTTTGGGAGGTTAGAATGAACAAAAATCAGCAATTCATGAATTTCTTTTGGGTGAGGCGTTTTTATTGTTCCGCGTGTGGTAAAATCGATAAAGCAGTTTTATTCTTCGGGTCAGTACAATTATGGCGATACCTCATTTATATAATTTTTTTATGTTTTGGCGCTTTTATAGAATAAAAACAATTTTATATAAAAAATAATTATTTTTGCATCGCTTTATTCTGCGAGCTATAACTTTTTTATTTTTTTGCTGATGATGCTGTGTGATGGCTCGTTTTTTGCGGGACAAGATGACGTTTTCAGCGGTACCATGTTTATTTATATCGGTCTTTTTGATCGCGTGTTATTCCACTTTTTGTTCAGCGGTATGATGATAAAGCACTGATTTTTTGCTTCGTTTTTATTTTTTATTTTTTAAGGGGTTCACAAAAGGGGTTAACTAGTGGGACATTTTTATAGGGGGGTCGTTACGGACGCAGGCGATACCATATATGTGTACTTTTATTGTTTTATTTTTTTTATTTACAATAAGTAATGAATTTATTGGGGAATATTTTTTTTTTTTTTTTTTTATTTTGGATTTTTTTTTACACATGTTTATTTTTACTTTTTTTTACTTTTTTACTTTGTCCCAGGGTGGGACATCACTGTATTTCATCAGATCGCTGGTGTGACAGTGTGCACAGCACTCTGTCACACCAGCGATGTGACAGGCAGTGCAGGACGCTTCCTCATGCCTGCTCTCGGCAGGCACTGAGGAAGCCGCCTCCCTCCAGGACCCCAGCGCCATCTTGGATCCAGGTCCTGGGAGGGAGGAAGCCCTCAGAGCAGCGCGATCACATCGCGCTGGTCTGAGGGTCTCAGGGGGGCGCGCAGGGAGCCCCCACCCTGCGCGATCCTCCCCTGTGCCCCCAGTACACCGCGATCATGTTTGATCGCGGTGTGCAAGGGGTTAATGTGCCGGGAGCGGTCCGTGACCGCTCCTGACACACAGTCACGGGTGTCAGCTGTGATAATCAGCTGACACCCGGCGGCGATTAGCTGCGCTCCCTCCGGGAGCGCAGCTAATCGCCTATGACGTACTATCCCGTCCATGGTCAGAATGGCACGGGTTTTATGGACGGGATAGTACGTCTAATGTCAGAGAGGGGTTAAAGGCCGGAGTCACACTTGCAACTGCAATGTGAGAAACTCGCGTGAGTCTCTCGCCTCAATAACTGGAGAGAGCGGCTACATGTATATCTATGCAGCTGAACACTCCGGTCCAAGTGCCGGCAGCAGTGTCGGGTATTGAGGTGAGAGACTCGCTCGTGTTTAACGCATTGCAGTTGCAAGTGTGACCCCGGCTTTATAGAGAGCATCTGTCTTTAACACTTGTGATTGATTCTAGCGTCAATAGTTGCTGTTAACATGTTAAATGCAGATGTCAATCACTAACAGCTCATTCACCTTCATGATAATGCCTGGGTATCTGTTTCAGTCGCCTATTGGCCCCTTACAATAAGATTGCGAGGTGCAATTGGGTTTTCATGGCAGCTAGTATCTCGCTAAAGGCCTCGCTATTTGCCCTGTTAATTTTTCTGCGATGTCCTGCTACAGGTTTATGCAATATAGGAGACGGTGATTTTCTTAATATGCTGCAAAACAGAACAAATAAGTTCAAATAAAGACTAAAAAAGAAAGTAAAAACTAAAAAAAAGTATAACTTTTTTTTCAAATCACCTACCTTTTGCCCAGTTTCAAAACAAAGAAGTTTGAAAAATGAAAACATAAGTAAATAAACATATTAGGTATCATTGTGTCTGTAAAAGTCTGATGTATCAAAATACATTATTATTTAACCAATTCTGTAAAATCCGTAACATAAAAAAATAGAACCATCAGAATTAAATTTTTTTGGTCTAGGCAACTCTGCCAATAATTGCAATAAGAGATCTAAACAGGGTATCTTCTCCAAAACAGTATCGATGAAAACTTCATCTCTCCTTGCAAGAAACAGGCACTCATGCAGCTCATTTTACAGAAAAATTAAATAGTCTTAGAAAATGGCGACACAAACCAAATCTTTTTCTTTACAAATTTCAGAATTTTTTTTGCACCATTTAAATAAAAAAAATAAATATAAATATTTGGTATTGTCACAATCATGCAAACCTGGAAAATGGTATTGCTAGGTCATTTTGCTTGCAGAAAAAAAATACCAAATGCAACAAAAGCACAATATTTGAATATAAACTAGGAAAGGGTTATATAGGAAATACAAAGAAAAGGATAGAATGGAAAATGAAAGATCACAAAGATTGATTAGGAGGGCTCTTCCTACTTACTTAAAAATAATATGTACTGTAGTTTAAGGTTCAGACGAGTGGATGAAAAATCATCCATTTTTCATTCGGAAAAAAATGATGTTTTTCACCCACACTGTCATCCATTTGCCATCCGTATACCAGTTTTGTTTCATCTGTGTGACATCTGTGTGGCCAATTAAAAATGTATATTACCAAATTCAGATTCTTATTTTAATAATGGCAATGTATCTGTAAGAATTGGATGTAACATGTATGATGCATAGGGATTCTTTTTTTGCACACCCATAGGGTGAGTCTCATCTGAAATGAGGAAGAGACTACTGAAAATTAAAAAAATTTCACATGTAAGTATAATATATTTTTTTGGTCCACTTATCTGAACCCAGCCATAAAGTGATGACAATCTATCATATCCTATTTTTGCCTCATTTGAAATAATTTCTAGGATCTTGTGAATGATATTCCTGCTAATAGAAAAATGAACTCTTCGTCAAAATCCTTTAATTGTTGATGCAATAGCAAAAAACTATGGTAATGAATTTTTGCCATGATATCCATGGCAAAAAAAATGATTATGTGTATCCACCTAAAATTTTATTTAAACATTCTGCAGAACTTTTAAGCTCTAGACTAAAGCAAAAGAACCTGCTAGCTCTTGGTACATGATATTCATGGTACAGAAGAAGAGAAAAGGAATTCCTTCCATACTTTTCTCATGACGGTGCTCTAGTATATTGCAGTGATGCTCCTAGGCTGATGGAAAAATTTAACATTGAGTACAATGTGAGCTAGTGGAGACTATTGATTCATCCAAAAAAAGTCTGAAAGCTGTGCTACTGCACAATGGCAGCAAATAAGCTTCAGTGTATGTAGGACATTTTGTTCACTTGAAGGAAAGCTATGAGAATTTAGATTTTATTCTCAAGAAACTTAACTACAAGGATCAAGGATGATCAATATACGGTGATCTGAAAGTTCTCTTTGCTCCTTTTGCAGCAAGGAGAACACACAAAGTACTCATGTGTTTTGTGTGAATGGAACAACCAGGATATAACTCATCACTAGAGCCAAAAAAGTTGGCCAACGAGAACATTTCTGCAATCTGGACTCAAGAGTACAGTTGTGGAAAGTTTAGTTGATCCCAATAAAGTTCACCTGCCACCTCTCCACATTAAGCTTGGACTGATAAAGCAGTTTGTGAAAGCTCTAACAAAAGAAGGAGAGACTTTCAAGTACCTGTGTACCAAGTTTCAGTGATTGTCCGAAGCAAAACTTGTTTGTTTCGGCCACAAAGTTCATGGACTAGGGGCCCAGCGGAAGATATCGGAGACCGACCGCTGCTGCCAGAAGACGGATCATCGTTCCAAGGACCCCTTTGAGGTCACTTCCCTGGGCGCTGCCAGTACTATGACCCCTGCAGGATCATCTGCTGTGGAGGGGCATAAAGGACACGATAAGTTCCTTCACTGGAATGCTATTATTTTGCACTTGTTGTTTCTATTACCTATTCCTTAACCAGTTACCTCCCGGCGAGGAGTTGATACCTTGTTTAATTAAATTGTTAATTTTGTTAACCCTTGCTCTGCCTCTTGTCTGTCACTGCATCACGCAATCTGCTTACACTAGCATCACCCATCGACGCTCCTGTCACATGATCGCGAGGCGCCAACGGGTTCTCATGACAACCGCAGGTCTGCAGAAGACCCCAGTGCTTGTCTCTGCTGATCTGCCATGGCTGGCTTTCAAAGAAGATGACGATTTTTGCTGCACATGTGCTATGTGTAGCACAAGAGATCAGACGATCACAGCTTCAAGTTTCCTAAGGGGATTATTTCAGCAAATAAAAAGTAGAAAAAAATGTTCTTTAAGACTTAAAAAAAATTAAAAATATAAAAGTGCAAATCACCTCCCTTTGCACCGTTCAAAATAAAACAATAAAAAATAATTTAAAAAATACACGTTTGGTATCGCTGCTTTCAGAAACGCCTGATCTATCAAAATATAAAACCAATTAATTTCGATCAGTAAATGGCGTAATGAGAAAATAAATCAAAATGCCAGAATTCCTTTTTTTTTTGGTCTCAGCAACATAGCAATAAAATGCAATAACAGGTTATGAATAGAGATGAGCGGTGTTCGAATCAAACTGTTCGCCAATCTCAAATTCGAGCTGTTTTGGGCGGTGTTCGAGCCGTTCGACGAACCCGAACGATTTGGAAAAAATCCGGCTGTTCGAGGTTATGTTCGATAACTGTTCGTGCACCAAAATCGTAACTGGATTTTTTCACAGTAATGCTGAGAATCAACGTTAATACACATTTTGAGTGTACAGCGGGGCAGGGGGAGGGGCATGGGATGGATCTCTGCAGAAATAATGAAGATCTCCATTTTTTTTCTCTTTCCCGCATTTCCAGTGGGAGGTGCAGTCTGTCAGCTTATCAGCAGCGCTCACACAGAGCGAAGTGCTTTTTTTTCACACAAGCAAGGGCATGTGTCATTGGCTGTGTATGTTCAATGTCCTTGCCCTATAAGACCCAGCCATTTTCCCCGTCGCCACCATTTTCTCACTGCTGCAGCAGAGTGTTAGACGGCACTGCTGCTGCTGTGAGCGCTATATTGTGCACCAGAAAATTTGAAGCGAAATTTCACAGAAATCGACAGAAAGGTTTAGGAAGTAGGAGTGGGACTAGTTTGTAATTGCAGCCCTTTTGAGGGCTAGGTTACAGCAGTTCCTAGCACTTTTAGCAGGCAGGTCTGTGCTCTTAAATAGACAGATAGGTCAACTTGGGAGTAGTGACTATTTGTAATTGCAGCCCTTTTGAGGGCTAGGTTACATCAGTTCCTATCACTTTTTGCCAGCTCCACCAGCGTTCAAATTTCTACGAATTTTTAGCTGCATCTTGCATGGACAATAATTTTGGGCATAGTAGCAGTGTGTGGTACTCATTCTATTAGGCCATCTATACTAAGCTCCACCAGTGTTCAAATAGCTATGAATTTTTAGCTGCATCTTGCCTGGACAATAATTTTGGGCATAGTAGCAGTGTGTGGTACTCACTCTATTAGGCCATCTATAATAAGCTCCACCAGCATTGAAATTACTAATAATTTTTATCTGCATATTGCCTGGACAATAATTTTGGGCATAGTAGCAGTGTGTGGTACTCATTCTATTAGGCCATCTATACTAAGCTCCACCAGCATTGAAATTACTAATAATTTTTTCTGCATCTTGCCTGGACAATAATTTTGGCCATAGTAGCAGTGTGTGGTACTCATTCTATTAGGCCATCTATACAAAGCTCCACCATCGTTGAATTTACTATTTTTTTTTATCTGCATCTTGCCTGGACAATAATTTTGGGCATAGTAGCAGTGTGTGGTACTCATTCTCATAGGCCATCTATACTGAACTCCACCAGCGTTGAAATTACTAATAATTAGGGTTGAGCATTCCGATACTGCAAATATCGGGTATCGGCCGATATTAGCTGTATCGGACTTCCGATTCCGAGTACCGATATTTTCGTCATATCGGATACCGGAATCGGAATGTCACTGTCACTGTCAGTGTCCGTCGGTCGGGTCTGTCAGGAGTCAGCGGCACTTACCTGGCAGAAGATCTCCGGCGGTCACGTCCTGGACTGCTTTGATGGCCGCCATCCTCTTCTCCCTGGCGGTCACATGCAGTTTCTCGCGATAACTGCAGTGACTGCTGGGTAATCGCGGCCGTAAAGCAGTCCGATGACGTCACCGCCGGGGAAGCAGGTAATCAGCTGTGCTGCGTCGGGATGTTAGGCTCTGCCTGGCATTCCAATGTAGCAGAGCTGGATCGTCGTGGGACACTCGTTACTATGGACTGCGTCGGACAGGTGGTATACTGTTGGTTTGTTTTTTTTCTTTTTTTACAGATCGATGGCGTCGCAGGAATGAGAGAGTAATAAAATTAATGAAAACTGTGTTGTCTCTTATTTCATTAAAATACTTTTTTCTGGCTGTGTCTTTTTTTTAAACATTTAAAAACTTTGGGATTAATAATGGATCGGTGTCTTATTGACGCCTCTCCATTATTAACCGGGCTTATTGTCACCGTGCAATCAACGGTGACATTAACCCCTTATTACCCCGCTTGCCACCGCTACAGGGCAAGTGGGAAGAGCCGGGTAAAGTGCCACAATTGGCACATCTTTTGATGCGCCAAATGTGGGGCTGCTGTAGCCTGGTATTATCAGGCTGTTGAGGGCCAAAATCCATGGGCCTTGACAGTCTTTTAATACCAGGCCGCAGTAGTCTGCATTTTACTTGGCTGGTTAACAAAAATAGGAGGACCCCTATGCCGTTTTTTTTTTTTGAGGGGATCCCCTATTTTTGTTAACCAGCCAAGCTAAACAGACTGCTGTGGCCTGGTATTATCAGGCTGGCAAGGTCCATGGATATTGGATCCTTACCAGCCTGAAAAACCAGGCCTCAGCAGTTTGCTTCATCTGGCTGGTTAACAAAAATAGGGGGGACCCCACGCCAATTTTTTTCGAGGGCATCCCCTATTTTTGTTAACCAGCCAAGATATGCAGACTGCTGTGGCCTGGTATTATCAGGCTGGCAAGGTCCATGGATCTTGGCTCCTTAACAGCCTGAAAAACCAGGCCTCAGCAGTCTGCTTCATCTGGCTGGTTAACAAAAATAGGGGGGACCCCACGCCAATTTTTTTCGACGGGATCCCCTATTTTTGTTAACCAGCAAAGATAAGCAGACTGCTGTGGCCTGGTATTATCAGGCTGGCAAGCAGGGTCGGACTGAGCCACCGGGACACCGGAGAAACCTCCGGTGGGCCCCAGCTCCTGCGTGGTGGCCCTGATTTGAAAGGATAGGTCGCACAGCACGCTGATACAGTTACATTCTGCGTCAGAGCAGGGAGAATCGCTCTCCCTGCTCTGCCGCCCGGAAGCTATGGGGCCTGAACAGGTGGTGGGGGGGCCCGGTGCCAGCAGTGGGCCCCCCACCCGTCATCGGAGGGTCAGCTGTATCGGCATCCAGCCTATACAGCTGACCGCATAGAGAGAGAAGGAGCGAGCGCTCCTTCTCTCCCATAATCCCCCTCTCAGCGTCTGACAGCGGGCGCGATGACATCACCTGCCGGCGCCCGCTGTCAGACGCTGAGAGGGAGAACAGTGAGCAGCACAGGAGCCGGGAGGTGAGTATTGTTTTTTTTTTTTATTTAATGGGGGTGCATTATACTACAGAGGCTGTATATGGGGAGTGCATTATACTACAGAGGCTGTCTATGGGGGCTGCATTATACTACAGAGGCTCCATATTGGGGTGCATCATACTACAGAGACTCCCTATGGGGATGCATTATACTACAGAGGCTGCCTATGGGGGTGCATTATAATATAGCGACTGCCTATGGTGGTGCATTATATTATAGACTCTGCCTATGGGGGTTTATTATAATATAGAGGCTGCCTATGGGGGTGCATTATACTATATTGAGGACTATCTGGTGTATTATGCTGTATGGATGCTATCTAGGGGCCATCATACAGTGTTGGACCCATTAAATAGTTTGGGGACATTAAGGGGTCAGTATATATCCAGTGAGGGGGCATTATTCTGTGTATAGGGGAGATGTACAGGGGGAGACTTGGGACATTATTAAATGTAAAGTGGACACTTATTGTTATAGGGGAACTCGGGTTACTGTGACTGTCAAAGGGGCACACAGGGCATTATTACAGTCTAGGGGACAAAATGTGGGCACTGTTTTCTAGGGCACTTGCACCCGGCATTACTATATTCTAGAGGGGTGCTTTAAAATTTAGAGGTCACACAGAACCACACAGCAGGTGCAGTAATAGGGACACATACGGCAGCAGCAGCTCAGTATTGGGGTATCAGGTGCAGTAATAGGGACACATACGGCAGCAGCGGCTCAGTATTGGGGTATCAGGTGCAGAAATAGGGACACATATGGCAGCAGCGGCTCAGTATTGGGGTATCAGCAGGATGAGGAGTTTGTGCAGGTTGAGAATAGTCCAATTGGTGACCGTGACAGTGCTAAAATATGAGAAGTGAAATGTGTCTTTGTTGTAATCTCTGCAGTCGAGTCCTGGCTGGAGAAGTCGTCATGTCGGTCTGGGCCAGATGGAAAAGACATGAAAAGTGAACAATTCCATTAGAAAGAACATCAGCGGTAAGTCATTATCTGTACCTGTGCTGTAATCTATTATATGTTCTGTAGGACTGGTATTATTTACCACAGACCATATGGCGGTAATATCAATATTGGTCTTTTTATATATAGATTATTTTTGGCAACAGCGTGGTCATTTGCTGAGGTTCTCTGATTAGGGGCCCACTCAGAAGTTTCGCCCCCACTAAACCAAAACCCTAGCTACGCCTCTGGCTCTCTCTCTAGTCTTTCTTTCTCTCTCTAGTCTTTCTCGCTCTCTGTTCTTTCTTTCTCGCTCTCTGTTCTTTTTTCTCTCTGTTCTTTCTTTCTCTCTCTCTTTCCTTTCTTTCCTCTCTTTCTTTCTCTGTTTGTTCTTTCTCTCTCGCTGCTCTTTCTTTCTTTTCCTCAGTACCAGCCACTGTGCCCTCATTACCAGTCAGTGTGATCAGCAGTGCTAAATGGGTACGCTTGGGGCGAGGATATGGGTGTGATTAGCTGTGAAATGGGTGTGGTCGGGGCGTGGCCTAAAACTTGCAGCGGCGCGCGTAGCGCGCCGCAGCCTTTAATCCCTCTTTCCTATCTTCAAAACTTGGGAGGTATGCTGTATGACCTCCCTACAACTTCTGGGCATGCTCCTGATGAGGTCTCCTGAGGGATTTCCTCCCACACCTGGACTAAAGCATCCAACAACTCCTGGACAGTCTGTGGTGCAACGTGGCATGGCCAAAAATTTGCTGCAGCAGGCACAGCGTGCCACAGCCTTTGTCCCTCTTTCCCTTCTTCAAAGGTTGGGAAGTATGATGGTGGGCCCCAAGAATAATTTTTCTCTGGTGGGCCCAAGGTACTCCAGTCCGACGCTACTGGCAAGGTCCATGAATATTGGCTCCTTAACAGCCTTAAATACAATGCCTCAGCAGCAGCAGGGCGTACATAGAAATCATGGGGCCCCATAGCAAAAGTCTGAATGGGCCCCCCCCAAAAAAAAAAAACCCAGAGCCATTGTAAATGTAAAGTGCCAGCACAGTGAGGGGACACATTAAAAAAAAAAAGTATTATGCCCCCATAGATTGTGCCCCCATAGATGCTCCATAGATCATGCCCCCATAGATTGTGCCCCCATAGATTGTGCCCCCATAGATGCTCCATAGTATAGGCCCTTATGCTGCCGCAGCTGCTGTAACCAAAAAAAAAAAAAAGACATACTCACCTCTCGTCGCTGGGGGCCAGGTGCCGGTGTCCTGAGCAGGGGGTGACACCAGGTGCCGATGTCACCGCTCGCTCAGGGCCCCGGCACCTGAGATATTTACCTGTCCTCTCTCCACTGCTGAGTGCCGCTGTCTTCGGGGTCCTCCAGCAGTGAATGATCAGGCAGAGGGCGCGTCGCGCACTAACGACGTCATCGCGCCCTCTGACCTGAACATTGCAGCAAGAAGACGTGAGCAACGGTGGAACGGAACAGGTAAATATCCCTTATACTCACCCTTCCGCCGGCGCGGTCTCTGCAGCCCCTGCTCTTCTCCTGCGGTCTCCGCCGCCAGTGTTCAGCGGTCACGCGGGACAGCTCATTAAAGTCATGAATATGTGCATATTCATGACTGTAATGAGCGATACCACCTGACCGCTGAACACAGGCATCGGAGACCGTGGGAAAAGAGCAGGGGCTGCAGAGACCGCGCCGGCGGAAGGGTGAGTATATAGAAGAGCTGCGCTCCCCCGCCGACCCCCTGGTAGTACTGTGTCAGCACAGCTACCCGACCGTCGCGGGCCCCCTCACCTGTCCGGGCCCCATAGCAACTGCATGATCTGCTTCATTCACGGTACGCCACTGCTCAGCAGTCTGCTTCATCAGGCTGGTTAACAAAAATAGGGGGACCCCACGCCATTTTTTTTTCGAAGGGAACCCCTATTTTTGTTAATCAGCTTCCTCTGACGTCACTGATTGTGTCCCTGGCTGACCTGAAGTGAAAGTGGAAAGCAATCAATTAAGCTTTCCACTTCCTCTCCTGTCAGCCAGGAGAGGAACTCATTCATTTGGGGGTTTACTGTGAGGCTGCAGCATTAGCTGCGGTCCCTGCAGTAAACATTAACCCTTTCTGAAGGATTACACCGTGGGACCTGACTGTGCATGGGATAGGTAAGAATAATTTTGCTTTTTTATTTTATTTTTATTACAGGAAATGGTTTTTGCAGTAAAATAAAAGATGGTCAAAAACATGTGTCTTTATTTCATTAAAATGATTTTTAATTAAAGTGTGTGTGTTTTATTTTTATTTCATGCAATAGGATTAATAATTGATAGTTGTCTAATTGACAGCTCTCAATTATAAACCTGGCTT
The DNA here is from genome assembly GCA_033576555.1 of Oophaga sylvatica. NCBI lineage: Eukaryota > Metazoa > Chordata > Amphibia > Anura > Dendrobatidae > Oophaga > Oophaga sylvatica. The sequence continues at coordinate 350,275,464 of JARQOD010000002.1, read as the reverse complement.
AAGGTCACCTTTCAATAGCAAGGTGACATTAACCCCTTATTAACCCATTCGCCACCGCTACAGGGCAATGGAATAGACGGGCAAAGTGCCAGAAAGGGCGAATCTAATTATAGATTTGTCTTTTCTGGGGTGTCTGGGGGCAGATGTTAGTAGCCAGGGGGGGGGCAAAAACAATGGTTCCTCTCTGGGCTATTATTATCTGCCCCCACTCGCTGGCTTTGTCTGTCTGGTTGCGAAAATAGGGCGGGAGCCCACACATTTTTTTTCAACAATTTTACACCTCATATATATATACATGTCATTGAATTTGTGACACATATATATATATATATATATTTATATTTATAGTTCATACACTTCTACATAGTATAATAGCCGCTAATTCAATTCCCGGCTTTTGTGAAAATGCAGAACCCGACATGAAATGACATATGGTTTACATAGAGTTAACCATGTCATTTCAAGTTGTTTGATCTATTGTTTTCACTAACAATTACATGAGTGGCTGTGTGCAACATTTCACACCTGTAGGGGTTAATTAAAGGTGTAAATTCGTAGCAAAAAAGTCCGTTTTTTTACAACGAATTTACACCTTTAATTAACCCCTACAGGTGTGAAATTTTGCACACAGCCACTCATGTAATTGTTTGTGCAAATCAGATATCAAACTACATGAAAAGACATGGTTAACTCTATGTAAACCAAGTGTCATTTCATGTCGGGTGCTTCTGTCTTTTCACAAAAGCCGGCTTTACCCCGCAATTGAATCAGAGGCTATTTTACTATGTAGAAGTGTATAAACTATTAATATATGTATATATATGTCACAATGACATGTGTATATATATATATATATATATATATATATGTATTCTATGTGTGTATATTTAGTGTTTACAAGGAAAGAAAGAGGTTTTTTTAGTTACGATATTTCTGTCCCATAGACTTACATTGGATTTCTGGTATCGGTATCGGGTATCGCCGATATTTTTTGGATATCGGCGATACCATTCCGATACCGATACTTTTGGATATCGGAAAGTATCGCTCAACTCTACTAATAATTTTTATCTGCATCTTGCATGGACAATATTTTTGGGCATAGTAGCAGTGTGTGGTACTCATTCTATTAGGCCATCTATACAAAGCTCCACCAGTGTTCAAATAACTACGAATTTTTAGCTGCATCTTGCCTGGACAATAATTTTGGGCATAGTAGCAGTGTGTGGTACTCATTCTATTAGGCCATCTATACTAAGCTCCACCAGCGTTCAAATAGCTATGAATTTTTCGCTGCATCCTGCCTGGACAATAATTTTGGGCATAGTAGCAGTGTGTGGTACTCATTCTATTAGGCTATCTATACTAAGCTTCACCAGCATTGAAATTACTAATAATTTTTATCTGCATCTTGCACGGACAATAATTTTGGGCATAGTAGCAGTGTGTGGTACTCATTCTATTAGGCCATCTATACTAAGCTCCAACAGTGTTGAAATTACTAATAATTTTTATCTGCATCTTGCCTGGACAATAATATTGGGCATAGTAGCAGTGAGTGGTACTCATTCTATTAGGCCATCTATACTAAGATTCACCAGCATTGAAATAACTAATAATTTTTATCTGTATCTTGCCTGGACAATAATTTTGGACACAGTAGCAGTGTGTGGTACTTATTCTATTAGGCCATCTATACTAAGCTCCACCAGCATTGAAATTACTAATAATTTTTATCTGCATCTTGCCTGGATAATATTTTTTGCCATAGTAGCAGTGTGTGCTACTCATTCTATTAGGCCATCTATACAAAGTTCCACCAGCGTTCAAATAACTCCGAATTTTTAGCTGCATCTTGCCTGGACAATAATTTTGGGCATAATAGCAGTGTGTGGTACTCATTCTATTAGGCCATCTATACTAAGCTCCACCAGAGTTGAAATTACTAATAATTTTTATCTGCATCTTGCCGGACAATAATTTTGGGCATAGTAGCAGTGTGTGGTACTCATTCTATTAGGCCATCTATACAAAGCTCCACCAGCATTCAAATAACTACGAAATTTATACTGCATCTTGCCTGTACAATAATTTTGGGCATAGTGGCAGTGTGTGGTACTCATTCTATTAGGCCATCTATACTAAGCTCCACCAGCGTTCAAATAGCTATGAATTTTTGGCTGCATCCTGCCTGGACAATAATTTTGGGCATAGTAGCAGTGTGTGGTACTCATTCTATTAGGCTATCTATACTAAGCTCCACCAGCTTGAAATTACTAATAATTTTTATCTGCATCTTGCACGGACAATAATTTTGGGCATAGTAGCAGTGTGTGGTACTCATTCTATTAGGCCATCTATACTAAGCTCCAACAGTGTTGAAATTACTAATAATTTTTATCTGCATCTGCCTGGACAATAATATTGGGCATAGTAGCAGTGAGTGGTACTCATTCTATTAGGCCATCTATACTAAGATTCACCAGCATTGAAATAACTAATAATTTTTATCTGTATCTTGCCTGGACAATAATTTTGGACACAGTAGCAGTGTGTGCTACTCATTCTATTAGGCCATCTATACAAAGTTCCACCAGCGTTCAAATAACTACGAATTTTTAGCTGCATCTTGCCTGGACAATAATTTTGGGCATAATAGCAGTGTGTGGTACTCATTCTATTAGGCCATCTATATTAAGCTCCACCAGCGTTGAAATTATTAATCATTTTTATCTGCATCTTGCCTGGACAATAATTTTGGGCATAGTAGCAGTGTGTGGTACTCATTCTATTAGGCCATCTATACTAAGATTCACCAGCATTGAAATAACTAATAATTTTTATCTGCATCTTGCCTGGACAATAATTTTGGACATAGTAGCAGTGTCTGGTACTTATTCTGTTAGGCCATCTATACTAAGCTCCACCAGCATTGAAATTACTAATAATTTTAACTGCATCTTGCCTGGACAATAATTTTGGCCATAGTAGCAGTGTGTGCTACTCATTCTATTAGGCCATCTATACAAAGCTCCACCAGCGTTCAAATAACTACGAATTTTTAGCTGCATCTTGCCTGGACAATAATTTTGGCCATAGTAGCAGTGTGTGGTACTCATTCTATTAGGCCATCTATACAAGCTCCACCAGCTTCAAATAACTACTAATTTTTAGCTGCATCTTGCCTGGACAATAATTTTGGGCATAGTAGCAGTGTGTGGTACTCATTCTATTAGGCCATCTATACTAAGCTCCACCAGCGTTGAAATTACTAAATTTTATTTTTATCTGCATCTTGCCTGGACAATAATTTTGGCCATAGTAGCAGTGTGTGGTACTCATTCTATTAGGCCATCTATACAAAGCTCCACCAGCGTTCAAATAACTACGAATTTTTAGCTGCATCTTGCCTGGACAAAATTTTGGCATAGTAGCAGTGTGTGGTACTCATTCTATTAGGCCATCTATACTAAGCTCCACCAGCGCTGAAATTACTATATTTTTTATCTGAATCTTGCATGGACAATATTTTGGCATAGTAGCAGTGTGTGGTACTCATTCTATTAGGCCATCTATACTAAGCTCCACCATCGTTGAATTACTATTTTTTTTTATCTGCATCTTGCCTGGACAATAATTTTGGGCATAGTAGCAGTGTGTGGTACTCATTCTCATTAGGCCATCTATACTAACTCCACCAGCGTTGAAATTACTAATAATTTTTATCTGCAATCTTGCATGGACAATATTTTGGGCATAGTAGCAGTGTGTGGTACTCATTCTATTAGGCCATCTATACAAAGCTCCACCACGTTAATTTACTACGATTTTTTTTTAGCTGCATCTTGCCTGGACAATAATTTTGGGCATAGTAGCAGGGTGTGGTACTCATTCTCATTAGGCCATCTATACTAAGCTCCACCAGCGTTGAAATTACTAATTATTTTTATCTGCATCTTGCTGGACAATAATTTTTGGCCATAGTAGCAGTGTGTGGTACTCATTCTATTAGGCCATCTATACAAAGCTCCACCAGCGTTCAAATAACTACGAATTTTTAGCTGCATCTTGCCTGGACAATAATTTTGGCCATAGTAGCAGTGGTGGTACTCATTCTATTAGGCCATCTATACTAAGCTCCACCACGCTTGAAATATACTAATAATTTTTATCTGAATCTTGCATGGACAATAGTTTTGGGCATAGTAGCAGTGTGTGGTACTCATTCTATTAGGCCATCTATACAAGCTCCACCACATTCGATAATTAACTATTGAATTTTATCTGCATCTTGCCTGGACAATAATTTTGGCATAGTAGCAGTGTGTGGTACTCATTCTCATAGGCCATCTATACTAAACTCCACCAGCGTTGAAATTACTAATAATTTTTATCTGCATCTTGCATGGACAATATTTTTGGGCATAGTAGCAGTGTGTGGTACTCATTCTATTAGGCCATCTATACAAAGCTCCACCACGTTGAAATTACTATAATTTTTATCTGCATCTTGCCTGGACAATAATTTTGGCATAGTAGCAGTGTGTGGTACTCATTCTATTAGGCCATCTATACTAAGCTCCACCAGCTTGAAATTACTAATAATTTTTATCTGCATCTTGCATGGACAATAATTTTGGGCATAGTAGCAGTGTGTGGTACTCATTCTATTAGGCCATCTATACAAGCTCCACCAGCGTCAAATAACTAATAATTTTTATCTGCATCTTGCCTGACAATAATTTTGGGCATAGTAGCAGTGAGTGGTACTCATTCTATTAGGCCATCTATACTAAATTCCACCAGCATTGAAATTACTAATTTTTTATCTGCTATCTTGCCTGGACAATAATTTTGGCATAGTAGCAGTGTGTGGTACTCATTCTATTAGGCCATCTATACAAGCTCCACCAGCATTGAAATACTAATAATTTTACTGCATCTTGCCTGGACAATAATTTTGGGCATAGTAGCAGTGTGTGGTACTCATTCTATTAGGCCATCTATACAAAGCTCCACCAGCATTCAAATAACTACGAATTTTTAGCTGCATCTTGCCTGGACAATAATTTTGGGCATAGTAGCAGTGTGTGGTACTCATTCTATTAGGCCATCTATACTAAGCTCCACCAGCGTTGAAATTACTATATATTTTTATCTGCATCTTGCCTGGACAATAATTTTGGGCATAGTAGCAGTGTGTGGTACTCATTCTATTAGGCCATCTATACTAAGCTCCACCAGCATTGAAATAACTAATAATTTTTATCTGCATCTTGCCTGGACAATAATTTTGGGCATAGTAGCAGTGTGTGGTACTCATTCTATTAGGCCATCTATACTAAGCTCCACCAGCGTTGAAATTACTAATAATTTTTATCTGCATCTTGCCTGACAATAATTTTGGGCATAGTAGCAGTGAGTGGTACTCATTCTATTAGGCCATCTATACTAAGCTCACCAGCGTTGAAATTACTATTTTTATCTGCATCTTGCCTGGACAATAATTTTGGCATAGTAGCAGTGTGTGGTACTCATTCTATTAGGCCATCTATACTAAGCTCCACCAGCATTGAAATTACTAATAATTTTTATCTGCATCTTGCCTGGACAATAATTTTGGGCATAGTAGCAGTGTGTGTACTCATTCTATTAGGCCATCTATACAAAGCTCCACCAGCATTCAAATAACTACGAAATTTTAGCTGCATCTTGCCTGACAATAATTTTGGGCATAGTAGCAGTGTGTGGTACTCATTCTATTAGGCCATCTATACTAAGCTCCACCAGCGTTGAAATTACTATAATTTTTCTGCATCTGCCTGGACAATAATTTTGGGCATAGTAGCAGTGTGTGGTACTCATTCTTTAGGCCATCTATACTAAGCTCCACCAGCATTGAAATAACTAATAATTTTTATCTGCATCTTGCACTGGACAATAATTTTGGGCATAGTAGCAGTGTTGGTACTCATTCTATTAGGCCATCTATACTAAGCTCCACCAGGTTGAAATTACTAATAATTTTTATCTGCATCTTGCCTGGACAATAATTTGGCATAGTAGCAGTGTGTGGTACTCATTCTATTAGGCCATCTATACTAAGATTCACCAGCATTGAAATAACTAATAATTTTTATCTGTATCTTGCCTGGACAATAATTTTGGACACAG
>JARQOD010000002.1:350178774-350269190 GCA_033576555.1 Oophaga sylvatica | reverse complement strand
GGCTCCTCCAGCAGCACAGGTGTTCAGAGCTGGCAACCTTTCCTTGTCTTCTACTGTACCTAAAATAAATATGCTTCTGTGAATGTGCCTGAGGGCTCAGTGACGCTCAGTGGCAGAGCTCTGTCATCACGTCCCCAAATCACATGTCTTCCCCATGACAAGCCCCTCTGGCATGTTGTAGGTATTCTGAATCCACATTGGGAGCCACCCAATGACAAGTCTCATATTCTGGCCCTTTTTTATTAATGTAAGCAAACATCATATGATTTGCAGACAGAAATGTTTCTTTACTGTGATAAAGCTTCCTGATATCTAAGCCCGTGAGAAGTGTAATGGATCAAGAAATATAGAAATAGATTTGTGATGTTAACTACATGAAAGCATTAATAGTGAGCACCAACAAAAGTGCACATAGCAGTCAATCAGATGTTTCCAGAGCAACTTCTAAAATGAAGACCATGATCTGATTAGGATGGGCAACATACTTACTATTTTTAATATGTTCAATTTCCGTCAATGAATGGAAAATCCATTGATTACATTGAGGCTGTAAACTCATCCTGATCATCTCCGCTATTGCAATTGTATGACTTATTATATAGCCAGTACGGGTTTTAGCCTCTAGATACAAATAGGACAGCAAGCAGAGCTCTTGAAAATGGTGAAAGATTAAAACATAAAGCAAATGTGAAAGCTGTGTTACATTATACAATGAATGACCACATAGATCTGTATATACCAACATAATCTATCTGTATACACCCATCTAGCACATATGAAGTGCATCACATTGGCAGGATATGTCGACCACTGATTGGAAGGGTTAAGAAATTATAGGAAATGTAGCATATGTGGTGAATGCAGCTCTGTGATCTTTCCTAAATGAAGCAGATGTTTTTTGAATGCAGTCTATGAGATACTGCTAATTGTTCTCTTTGCTTTCCCCTGATGTTCATCATAGGCCCGTCTCCGAGGATCATTATCCTTTGTCATTTGGAAAGGTTATGGGTTATGGGCAGCCGCTGGAATGTCATTTACTACTCATCTGTACCATTCAGACAGAGGGCACGTGCGCAGCCAAACAAAGCAGAGTGTTCTTTGTTTAGAACCTCATTGTTTTCTCTATTGAAAACTTACTGCCCCGAAACCCATTCTTGAATTTTACTTCTTCAGGTATCCAACACCTGACATAGAAAAATCTGTTAAAAGAGGGATGTTTAGAGCTATACAAAATACTGAATGAGTAATTATTCAGAAGAAGCTCAACATACAGTCAAGTGGAGAAAAGACTTATTTCTTGCTACTGTGTAAATCGTACGCATGCGGCGTGTAAAGGGGTAAACCCCACCTATAATAGGAATAGGCATCCATTCTCATGTCTTCTGTTTGATGGCTCTGTGTGGCCACATTCCACATACTCCATAAAGGGGAGTCCCAGAGACAGAAAAAAAACATATAGGCAGCATAAAGTGGTACAGTAAGGCCTCAAGGAAGTTTAAAGGTTATGTATTATACTCCTCTAAAAAACTCAACAGTGGCTAGAAAGAGGTTTTACAGTATCCTGGTAAATAACAGCTCTGACTTTGCTAGAATAATATTGGCAATATTCCCAAGGACTAGCATTTCATAGGTCAGTATTTATAAAGGGCATGAAGAAATAAAATGCACCAAATTCATAAAAAGATGCACGAGCCCTGAGTGAAAGTCTTAGTGGGCCCCTTTAACACACACTAAAATTCATGATGCACAGATACAGCAGAGAAATATAGGTATAGTACAATGCCAGAGATTTCACTTACTTCTTACATTACATGAGTGATATCAATAGCTCAGAAACCGGACAGTATAGTCCTCCATACAGTATTATGGGCACCACATAGCGCTCCATACAGAATAATGAGCCCCATATATTGCTCCATACAGAATAATGGACCCCATACAATGCTCTATAAATAAAAATGACTTCCATATATTGCTCCATACAGTATTATGGGCACCACATAGTGCTCCATACAGAATAATGAGCCCCATATATTGCTCCACACAGATTAATGGGTCTCAAATAATGCTCCATACAGAATAATGAGCCCCATATAATGCTCTATACAGTATTATGGGCACCACATAGTGAACCACATAAAGAATAATGGCCCCCTTATAATAATGCTCCATACAGAATAATGAACACCATATAATGCTTTATTCAGTATATGACGGGGCCCATATATTGCTTCATACAGAATAGGCTCCATACAGTATATGATGGGCACCATATAATGCTCCAGTATATGATGGGCTCCATATATTGCTCCAAACAGAATGGGCCCCATATAATGCTCCATGTATGATTGGCCCCATAAGATGCTCCATATATAATGGGCCCCAAATACTAATCCAAATGTAATTGGCCCCATAAGATACTCCAAATGTAATTGGCGCCATAAAATTATCCATATGTAATTGGCCCCATATACTGCTCCATATGTAATTGGCCCCATACGCTGCTCCATATACAATTGGCCCCAAAAGATGCTCCATATGTAATTGGCCCCATATGCTGCTCCGTATACAATTGGCCCCATAAGATGCTCCATATGCAATTGGCCTCATATACTGCTCCATATGCAACTAGCCCCATAAGATGCTCCATATGTAATTGGCCCCATATGCTGCTCCGTATACAATTGGCCCCATAAGATGCTCCATATGCAATTGGCCTCATATACTGCTCCATATGCAACTAGCCCCATAAGATGCTCCATATGTAATTGGCCCCATAAGATGCTCCAAACATTAAAAAAAATAAGTAAATACTCACCTCTCTTCTCTCTGCTCCGGACTCCTCACCATCGCCATCTTCCGGCTCTCTGCGCTGTGAGTGTTCAGGCAGAGGGCGCACAGACCTGACGTCATTGCGCCCTCTGACCTGAACGTCACAGTCAGAAGACGCAGAAGATGCCGCAGCAGTGGGGCAGGGAGAGGTAAGTAACGCAAGTGTCAGGGCCCGGAGCAAGGGGGGGGCCCACTCGCAGGCGCTGGCACTAGTACAGGCACCAGACCCCCATAGCACGCTGGTGCCCCCAACAGCGAGTGGGTCCCCCGCCTGCTCAGGGCCCTGGCACTTGTCTGGGTGCATCGGGTGCTAAAGCCGGCCCTGCTACTAGGTACTAACCATTTATATCAACCAATGATCCAAGCAATATTATGTGCTTATATTGCATAAAAAGAAACCCATCTGTTACACTATTCTCAATCATGAGAGTGAACAGAAAAAGCACAAACTAAAATAATTGAAAAATTATATATATTTTATTTCAATTCACAATAAAATTTCACAATATGAAATAAAATAGTTTATAGTTGTGTGGCCCAGCTATTCAGGCACACATAAAATCCAGGAGAGTGCACAGGAAGGTAATCGCAAAGCTTGATATGCATTCACTGCCACTCACTCTTTCAGACACACCCATCTGAGATATAAGGGGGGAGTGACACGTGGCTAGGCAGTGATTAGTCTGGAAGGAGAAGAGAGAGAGTGGAGTCTGTTTCCTGTCAGAGGACAGTGCAGTTCAGTCTCAGTCCAGTCTGGACTTGGAGGATACTGAGAGCTATTCAGTGAGCTCTAGGAGAAAGCTGACTTTTCACATCGAAGCTACAAGTGCTTATGTTAAGAGCGGAAAGCAGGGCGAAGGGCGCAGTGGAGAAGACAGAGAGAAGTGCTACAGGTATTGGATTACCTGCACTAAATTGCCGGACACCGGGGTCCGAGGCGTTGCTAGTGTTTCAAGCATAGTAACAAGAAAACCGGAGGCATCTGGACTACAGGTCGCAGAGTGCAGCCCAAAGCGTCAATACGTAACCGGAGTCAGGGAGAACGGGGACTTTGAGTCAAGCGCAGACAAAAGTAAGGACTTAGTTCTCACCACTTAGAAGGCTCCACCACAATGTTGGCCGGGCATTACAGCTATTGAGAAAGCTGGAGAGTTCGGAGTTAACTTCGCTTCAGGCAAGTTGGACTCGCATACATATTGAAGTAAAGGAGGCCTCTAACCTGCTCAGCGGTTACCCGAGTGTGCATTCTCCACCCCGACCAGCTCCCCGGGATCTTCTTGAACCATCTGCCAGTAAAGGTATGAAAAGAAGCTGCATTGTGTGTGACTGAATTCTTAACTACACCCTGCATCATCCCCATAGACTTCCAGGGACCAGTCTCACCTGTGGGAGACTTACCACCCAGCTGCCCCATAACATCCCCTGGGAAGATTCTTTCAGCAGCGCTGGTTCAATTAACCAGAGACCACAGGTGGCGTCACGAACTACCTATCCTAATAATCCCCTGTAAATATCTCCCCCCCATTGTATGAGCGCCCAGGGCCACGGACCGAGTCCCGCTGCCAGTGACAAACCCCATAGACTTTCATGGGCTCGGTGCCGAGTACCCCATTGCCCTGGTACTAAGTGCGACTCATAGTGACCTCAGATTATGAAGGACACCTAATGCTACCTGACTCCTTTAAACACACTTCAAATTATATAGTATCCAGACCAATCTGTGCAAAGTAAAGTGCCCTGTGCTCAAATCAGAGATTATGGTTTACTCATTATATACCATCAAATCCACATAATAACTCATTACCTCTGATGTATATCTTATATGGGAGTCCTATCTGACAGACAAACCACCTATAGCACTAATGTTTATACAACAATAGGTCTCATAGATGCTATTTGGAATTGTACTTACTAAGTGTGTGGAGTCCGTGCTGTGTCCCCGCACCCTGACGCGCGTTTCATCAACACTTCTTCAGGGGGTGTGTCGGGGAAGAGTGAGTCCGGACGTTTAAACTCTAATTGTGCCAATCAAAAGATCACAGCTAGTGTCACGTGTATTGCTATGGATGCCAAAGTAACACGGCGCTCCGAGTCCATACCCAGCCTTCCCAGAAATAATCCATCATATCCGGTCGGTGAACCTCAAGCACGCAGGCAGCTCAGATACCAGCCGCTATGCGTGTCAGCCAGCTCAAAGTGCCGGATACTATTTGGACTGAAGGTATAAGGTCAGGCTCGGAAAGCACCACTCAAGCATATCACAATATTATGTCAAAAACTAAGTATATGAGGGTAAGCAGCAACTATAAGTGAAAATATTAATGTGCAAAAGTGCTCTATGAAGGAGAAAATATATAGTGTAATATAAATTATCATAGTGTATTCTAAATTTTAAATATAAATTAATAACAACATTACCAACATGATAAATATATTTAAAAAATATCTCATTAGTGTAATATTTATACGGTATAATGAATACAATAAATATATTCAGGAATACAATAGTGAATTATTATTGTGCAAAAAAAAGAGTTTTCTATATAAAGTGGATACTTGCGAAAATTGCAGTTACAATATAATTATATACAAAATTTGCAATAATAAATATTTCTTACAATATTTACTGCTCACATAAATATTATAGTTTCTTCATCTCACAAATTAAAACCAACAAATATATATACAGTACATCCATGCATATACAGTAGGTATATATTAAAAATATATTTTGGGGTCCAATTTGATGTCCATGCTGTTCACAACACACCCATCAATAGAAGTTCATGGTCAGAATGAAATAAACGTCCGGATGCACAGAGAATGTAAAGAACTATAATAAAATAATAAAAATAATTGTTAAAATCACATATATACAAAACCAACATAAATTCCCTGTAAATACCCTGATCCCCTAAAAACAAACTATAGATACCATTATAAATATGCGCTGAAAAATAAATTTTCGTTAAGGCCATGTGGGGTAATACTCCCCAGCCTATATATCCACTTACTTTCTAACTTAGCTAAATTCTTGGCAAGATCCCCACCTCTGGATCCCATCTGAACAATGTCAATGCCTTTTACCTTCAATAAGCTAGAGTTACTATTATGATATATGTGAAAATGTCTGGGTATGGTCTTGAGAAGTGACGGATCATCACTGTTCCATCCTGTCTCAATATCCCTGACATGCTCCCTGGTACGGATAAGGAGTTCTCGTGTTGTAAGGCCAATATAAAGTTTACCACATGGACATTGTGCACTATAAATAACTCCTTTAGTACAAGTAATAAAGTGCCTGATGGAAAAAGTGGGATTACCTGTTGCATTAGAAAATTCTTTGCTTTTTATCATATTTGCTCACCCTTTACAATGACAACATGGATAAAACCTTTTTGTTTCCATCCATGTATTACTTTTCACCATAGGTGGTTCATAGTGACTATGAACTAGGATATCCTTTAAATTTTTGGATCTTCTTGTCGTAATGAGGGGATCCTTCGGCAGACACTTATTAAGGATAGAATCTGATAATAAAATTAGCCAATGTTTTTGGATAATTTTACGGAACTCTGGCAATTGATTATTGTATGTGGAAAAGAGGCGAACATTATCTTCCAACTCTTTATTATTATTATTAAACATTTTTTATAGCGCCATTTATTCCATGGCGCTTTACATGAAAAGGGGCAAATATAGACAAGTACAATAAATGTGAGCAATACAAGGCACACACAAGTACAGAAGGAGAGAGGACCCTAACTCTTCTTCATTAATTTTATTCCTATAAAGAAGTTCATTTCTCGTGGTATGTTTAGCTCTGTGATACCCATCTCTAATCATTTTTCTACTATAACCTCTATCACTAAATCTTCTGCTAAGTTCCTTTGATTGTTGTTCGAAGGTTTGCTCATCTGAGCAAATACGCCTAACTCTTAAAAACTGACCCATCTGTATTCCTCTGATTGTTGATCGAGGATGTAAGGATGTTGCATGCAAGAGCGTGTTGGTAGCTGTAGGTTTCCTAAATATTTCAGTCATCAAATTACCATTAGATGAAGTCTTGATCTGTAGATCAAGAAAATCTAATTCTCTGCCCACTCTGTACGTCAATTTGATGTTTAAATTATTATTATTGAGCCTGGTCAGGAGAGAATCCAAATGCTGTCTAGATCCCTCCCAGATAAACCACTCATCATCGATGTAGTGCATCCAATGATGTGTGTTCTCTATTCCGGGGACAGTATAGCTGATAAAGATCTCCCTCTCCCAGGCTCCCAAAAATAAATTTTCGATGCCCCCATAGCAGTACCCTGCTTTTGTACATAATTTTTTTTTATCAAAAATAAAACTATTGTGGGTCAGAATGTATTCTAATCAAACTAGTAAAAGGTCCACCAACCGAGAATCCAAATTGCTCGTTCTACGGTACCACTCGGTGGTTGCCAACCCATCTTTACAGTCATGGCCAAAAGTTTTGAGAATGACACAAATATTATATTTTCACATGATCTGCTGCCCTCTGGTTTTTATGTGTGTTTGACAGATGTTTTTATCACAGACAGAAATATAATTGCAAACATATGAGTAACAAAAGCTTATATTGACAGTTAGAATGAGTTAATGCAGCAAGTCAATATTTGCAGTGTTGACCCTTCTTCTTCAGGACCTCTGCAATTCTCCCTGGCATGCTCTCAATCAACTTCTGGACCAAATCCTGACTGATAGCAGTCCATTCTTGCACAATCAATGCTTTCATTTTGTCAGAATTTTTAGGTTTTTGTTTGTCCACCCGTCTCTTGATGATTGACCACAAGTTCTCAATGGGATTAAGATCTGGGGAGTTTCCAGGCCATGGACCCAAAATCTCTATGTTTTGTTCCCTGAGCCATTTAGTTATCACCTTTGCTTTATGGCAAGGTGCTCCATCATGCTGGAAAAGGCATTGTTGATCGCCAAACTGCTCTTGGAGGGTTGGGAGAAGTTGCTCTTGGAGGACATTCTGGTACCATTCTTTATTCATGGCTGTGTTTTTAGGCAAGACTGTGAGAGAGCCGATTCCCTTGGCTGAGAAGCAACCCCACACATGAATGGTTTCAGGATGCTTAACAGTTGGCATGAGACAAGACTGGTGGTAGCGCTCACCTTGTCTTCTCCGAATGAGGCGTTTTCCTGATGTCCCAAACAATCGAAAAGGGGATTCATCAGAGAAAATAACTTTACCCCAGTCCTCAGCAGTCCACTGCCTGTACCTTTTATAAATTCAAAATTCGCCTATAATCATGAAAAACATAACTGCTCCCGACCATGATAGCTTACCTCCAAAATTGGTACATATTAATATACCCAAAAAATGAGAGCAGATAAATTATGTGCAATTAAATTTACTTTATTGATTACAATACAATCAACTCTAATCACATAGAATATGTTTTTATCAAAAAAGGTGCTAGATAAAAAGGGACAAATTAGCATCCTAATAATGGTATAAGGCTGGTTGATAATGGGTTAATGGCCCCTCATGTCTATAGTGAATTGGATTAAGCGACCAGACCGTTGTCTGGTTAATGCATTAATTACCTGAGAAAGTGTCATGAATCTTCGAAGAAGCTGGGCGAAACGTGCGCGTCGTGGCTGAGGGTCAGGAGCTCCAACCAGTCCTTTGATTGCTGCGATACAGTCAGGACAGATTCATGACACTTTCTCAGGTAATTAATGCATTAACCAGACAACGGTCTGGTCGCTTAATCCAGTTCACTATAGACATGAGGGGCCATTAACCCATTATCAACCAGCCTTATACCATTATTAGGATGCTAATTTGTCCCTTTTTTATCTTGCACCTTTTTTGATAAAAACATATTCTATGCTGATTAGAGTTGATTGTATTGTAATCAATAGAGTAAATTTAATTGCACATAATTTATCTGCTCTCATTTTTTGGGTATATTAATATGTACCAATTTTGGAGGTATGCCTGTACCTTTTGCAGAATATCAGTCTGTCCATGATGTTTTTCTGGAGAGAAGTGGCTTCTTTGCTGCCCTCCTTGAGACCAGGCCTTGCTCCAAGAGTCTCCGCCTCACAGTGCGTGCAGATGCACTCACACCTGCCTGCTGCCATTCCTGAGCAAGCTCTGCACTGCTGGTAGCCCGATCCCGCAGCTGAAACACTTTAAAGAGACGGTCCTGGCGCTTGCTGGTCTTTCTTGGGCGCCCTGGAGCCTTTATGGCAACAATGGAACCTCTCTCCTTGAAGTTCTTGATGATGCGATAGATTGTTGACTGAGGTGCAATCTTTCTAGCTGCGATACTCTTCCCTGTTAGGCCATTTTTGTGCATTGCAATGATGACTGCATGTGTTTCTTTAGAGATAACCATGGTTAACAGAAGAGAAACAATGATGCCAAGCACCAGCCTCCTTTTAAAGTGTCCAGTGGTGTCATTCTTACTTAATCATGACAGATTGATCTCCAGCCATGTCATCAACTCCCACACCTGTGTTAATGGAGCAATCACTGAAAAGAGGTTAGCTGGTCCTTTTAAGGCAGGGCTGCAATGATGTTGAAATGTGTTTTGGGGGATAAAGTTCATTTTCTAGCCAAATATTGACTTTGCAAGTAATTGCTGTTAAGCTGATCACTCTTTATAACATTTGGAGTATATGCAAATTGCCATTAGAAAAAGTGAAGCAGTAGACTTTGTAAAAATTAATATTTGTGTCATTCTCAAAACTTTTGTCCATGACTGTATGTCTAATAGAAGTATACAGGGACTCCATGTCTGCTGTAACCATTTCCATATCTTCAGATAGATGCATGTTATCAAGTCTTTGTAAAGCAGACGTGGTGTCCCTAATATACAATGGAAGGCTATTCACCAAAGGCTTCAAGAAGAAGTCCAGGGTATCACAAATGATCTCACAGAGACCATTTATTCCAGCCACAATTGGTCTACCCGGAGGATTTTTAGGGTCTTTGAGAATTTTTGGTATCAAATAAAACGTGGGTAATCTCGGTTCCAGTTTTTTTATAGTTTCCAGCATCTGTTTAGGACTAGTTCCTTCTAATAATGCTTCCTCCAATATAGAAATCAATTCCTCTTTTTCACTTATAGTTGCTGCTTACGCTCATACTGTATACTTAGTTTTTGACATAATATTGTGATATGCTTGAGTGGTGCACTCCAAGCCTGACCTTATACCTCCAGTCCAAATAGTATCCGGCACTTTGAGCTGGCTGACACGCATAGTGGCTGGTATCTGAGCCGCCTGCGTGCTTGCGGTTCACCGACCAGATATGATGGATTATTTCCGGGAAGGCGGGGTATGGACTCGGAGCGCCGTGTTACTTTGGCATCCATAGCAATACACGTGATACTAGCTGTGATCTTTTGATTGGCACAATTAGAGTTTAAAGGTCCAGACTCCCTCTTCCCCGACACGCCCCCTGAAGAAGTGTGGATGAAACGCACGTCAGGGTGGAGGGACACAGCACGGACTCCACACACTTAGTAAGTACAATTCTAAATAGCATCTATGAGACCTATTTTTGCATAACCGTTAGTGCTATAGGTGGTTTGTCTGTCAGATAGGACACCCATATAAGATATACATCAGAGGTAATGGATTATTATGTGGATTTGATGGTAAACAATGAGTAAACCACAATCTCTGATTTGAACACATGGCACTTTACTTTGCACAGATTGGTCTGGATACTATTTAATTTGAAGTGTATTTAAAGGAGTCGGGTAGCCTTAGGTGTCCTTCATAATCTGAGGTCACTATAGACTATTTTATTTTATATTGTGAAATTTTATTGTGAATTGAAATAAAAAATATATAATTTTTAAATTTTTTTTAGTTTGTGCTTTTTCTGTTCACTCTCATGACTGAGAATGGTGTAACAGACGGGTTTCTTTTTAGGTACTAACCATGCAGGGTGCCAAGGCGTTTGCATTAGCCCATTTTCCGCTTTACAATTTTTTAATATGTAAAAAATTACAACATATATTTTTTGCCTAAAATACATAGTAAATGTGTCATCATTTGTTTTAGACCTTTTAGAGATCATTTCATCCTCTACTTGCTTCACTGTTCACAATAACAGTAATTTTGACCAGGGGTGACCAAACTATTAGTTGCCACTGTATATGAAAGATTTAATCTTAATTTTCAAAATAATGCCAAAAAGGTGATCAATGGAACAAATTAAACTATAAGTCTATTTAAGTTAATAATCTAACCACTTTTCTTAATATACTTTAATTCAAATTCTCTTGAAATCAGAGAGCCTTTTACATGTCAAAGATGTTTTGTATAGTTAAGCCAAAAGATTTGCAGGGTATTGGCAACATTGATAGTCCATGGGAACAAGACTAGGGCCCTGCGAACCTCCTTCTACCTGCCGGCATTTCTGGTGTGTTTTCTGAATAGTAGGTCCAGCATGATGTCATCACTGTAGCTTCACATACACATGACATAGCAACAGTCTACTAATCAGAAGTGATGCCCGGGATGCCAGCAGGTAGGAAGAATTTCGCAGGACCCAGGTCAGACAGCCACAGATTACCAATGTTGCAACTAGACCGGGATCCTGTGAATCATTTTGCTTAATTCTACTATTTTGATCTCTAAAATTAGAAATAAATAGGAGTGAAATTAATAATAAATATTAATAATAATTAGTATTATTAAGAAATGCATAGATAAATCTCATTTACTGACCAGAAATGTAAACCTACATTTCCAGCCTAGCTACTGTATATTATCTTGGGAACATGACACATTTATAGGTCTATAATACAAAAATCCCTGAGTGTTCTCTTAACCTTCTCAGAATGTATTCGAACATAAAACAGAAGTTCCAGTCAGAAAAGTTATCTCTGCTATCTCCAGCTTCCCTCCATGATAAAATGGGTTGCACTTGTACTAACTGACATAGCATACACTCTTTGACCCATAATTAGTTGTTATTTGCATATCAGACAGTAGAAATTAGCATACTGGTAAAGTGAGGTGCTTGTGCCTTTTTTGGCAGGTTTTATTGTTAAGAATGTGCCAGGTTTGGCACAGGTCCATTGGATTGGCATGCATTACCATTTGTCAAACCAGGCACACATCAAATGTGTAAAGGGTATGCCACACTAAACAATATCGCTAACGGGATCGCTAAAAAACGTCACTATTTAGCGATCCCGTTAGCGATATTGTTCAGTGCGGCAGCTTCCAGCGACGAGCTTCCTGCTGTGATCTCGCTCGTCGCTGGAATCGTTCCGGACCCTATTTTCTCGTCGGCGCTCCCGCTGGGTAAGTATCTTATCGCTGTGTGGCACCTTTTCTTAGCGATTTAGCGGTACTTTTGTACAGCTAAAGTCGTTAAGAAGATCGCTAACGGCGATAGCGTCGTTAACTATATCGCTAAATGTGGCCGCATTTAGCGATATAGAAACAATCCCGCTAGCGATCGCATTAGTATGCGTCGTTATTGTGATCGCTAGCGGGATTGTTTAGTGTGGCAGTACCTTAAGAATCATGTGTGAAGGAAATGGCTACTTTACTTGTGTTAACAGGTATAAGGAGTCAACAGCACAGGCAATGAGGAGACAGTTATACTTAAACTAACAACTATTTATTTGATTGACACAATCAGCACAATATCAGGAGTTAGCGCAAACTGTGAAAATTAAACAAGTAATGTTTCAAGAAGAATACAGCAATTCAGATGAACAGGATATTGACACAATGCTATTTACACACTATCGTTCTGTTATTACCATTAAATAGCTGTTATCGTCAGCGATGTCTTAGTCCTAATACCCACCCAACAGTGTGTCACTTTCACTACTGGGCCAATCACCGTCATCACTCTCTAGGCAACACAAAACATCACAAAGGTCCTAACGGGGGTCTAAGATACTACCTACTAGGCCACAAGTCCTCGGTTGGGGAGTTACTCGGCCCACTCATCACACTGGCCGCCTTTTTTCTCTGAAGCCTGGCCTCAGTTCCCACTCTGTACCATATGTCTACACTGCAAGTGACAGCTCACACGAACCTCCCTCCACTATTGCCTAGTCATCTCTCTCTCTCTGCTTTGACTCTGCTCACTGGGCTCAACTCTTCCAGCTCTGGTTTCACTCAGGTGTTCACACACGTCTGGTCTCTCTTGGGTCTCTACTAGAGTTGAGCGATACTTTCCGATATCCAAAAGTATCGGAATCGGAATGGTATCGCCGATACCCAAAAAATATCGGCGATACCCGATACCGATACAGGAAATCCAATGTAAGTCTATGGGAACAAAATATCGGAATTAAAAAAACCCATTCTTGGCTTGTTGGTTAATTGTACATGAAGGAAAACAACAAAGAGTAATGTAGAATGTATTGGGGAAGGTTGAGGAGACATTAAAGGCATAGATGTTTAACCCAATCAAATGGAATAGCATAAATATTTTTTTTTTTAAAGATGTTCGGATTGACGAAGAAATTGACAATGTTGTTAACGTTTTTTCTATTTTGGCAAATATGTATATTTCACAACTTCCATGCTCTTCACCTTTTTAACTTTTGACACACTTTCTCCTTCATAATCTTCAGCAGCATCATCTTTTTCATCAAATTATTCTTCATCTTCACCTTCTTTATCTTCTTCTTAAACTTCTTGCTATTCATCTTTTTGTTAACATTACTCATATTCTTCTTATTAAACTATTATTCTTATTCATATTGTACTTCATCTTCTTCATCATATTCTTATTTGTGACAGAGAATCCTGTACTTGTAATCTGTCAAAGTATGAATTTTTCATCCTTCCGTTCTTGCTGTCACAAAAGATTTAAATTACAACAGTATTTGTCCGTGTTCAGTTTAGCCTGCAGCAGCAGGCATTTTCCAGGGGCACCACGAGGAGGAACGGACTCACCCCCATACACTGCTTAGTCTTCTTCTGCTTATAATTTAGAGCATATATTTTGCTCTTCATTTTGGTCTTATACTTCATGTTCTTCTGCTTTTTGATCTTCTGCTTATTGTTCTTAAGTCTCTTGTTCTGTATCTTGTAGTTTGTCTTAACCTTCTTAGTCCTGTTTGGTAATCTTTTATTTCTTCTTTGTGATGGTGTTTAGGCTGGTTGGCTTGATGCTCGTCGTCCTTGTGGTCGTCATCTTCTTCGGGGTGGTCATCAGGGTCGTCGTCTTAATTGTTGGAGATCCAGAGTGATTACCCAAAAAAGCATTGAAAAAATCTTCAATTTGTAAATGTAGCAGAAGGTACAAGAGTCAATGCAAGTAACGAGGACCAGCTGACTGTGCTGGAACCCGGAGGGGCAGCAGAAGGAAAAGAGCCAATGGCACAACCGAGGACCAGCTGATGTTACTGGGACACGGTTACTAAGCAGGAGGTACCTGTGCTCCAAAGCACTACCAAGGACCAGCAGACGTTGCTGGAACTCGGATACCGAGATGGAGGCACCTAGGCCAAAGGCACTGCGGAGAACCAGCTGACAGTACTGGAACCCGGACGGGTAGCAGAAGGTACAAGAGCCAATGCAAGTAACGAGGACCAGCTGACTGTGCTGGAACCCGGAGGGGCAGCAGAAGGAAAAGAGCCAATGGCACAACCGAGGACCAGCTGACGTTACTGGGACACGGTTACTAAGCAGGAGGTACCTGTGCTCCAAAGCACTACCAAGGACCAGCAGACGTTGCTGGAACTCGGATACCGAGATGGAGGCACCTAGGCCAAAGGCACTGCGGAGAACCAGCTGACGGTACTGGAACCCGGACGGGTAGCAGAAGGTACAAGAGCCAATGCAAGTAACGAGGACCAGCTGACTGTGCTGGAACCCGGAGGGGCAGCAGAAGGAAAAGAGCCAATGGCACAACCGAGGACCAGCTGACGTTACTGGGACACGGTTACTAAGCAGGAGGTACCTGTGCTCCAAAGCACTACCAAGGACCAGAAAACGTTGCTGGAACTTGGATACCGAGATGGAGGCACCTAGGCCAAAGGCACTGCGGAGAACCAGCTGACGGTACTGGAACCCGGACGAGTAGCAGAAGGTACCCATGGAAATTTAAGTTGACAGGCCGCGAGCCGGCCGCAGTTACCGAATCCCACAGTACTACAGTGGGTGATTGTCCTATTGTCACAACGGAAACAGCCTTTATTTGCATATCCCGCAGCACACATAGGAAGCACCTAAACTCCAAGCACCATAGAGTCGGCTAACCCGACCGCAACACGACAGGACAACTTATTGGAGGCTAAGTGACGTTTACACTGACAGGAAACAGATGGCGTGCTGTAACCAGTCTGGGCAGGAGTGAGTACCCGTGCCAATGACACTTCCGAGCAACAACTGGCGGTGTTGAAGCCCAGGGATGAGAAGAGAACATGGTGGAGGCAGCAGGACTTTTTGCCGTTCACACAGCAGGGGAACAGCTGACATTACTGAACCCCAGTAACACAAGAGCAAGTGTTGACTGTGCTAACAGCACTTCCGAGCAACAACTGGCGGTGTTGTAGCCCAGGGATGAGAAGAGAACATGGTGGAGGCAGCAGGACTTTTTGCCGTTCACACAGCAGGGGAACAGCTGACATTACTGAACCCCAGTAACACAGGAGCAAGTGTTGACTGTGCTAACAGCACTTCCGAGCAACAACTGGCGGTGTTGTAGCCCAGGAATGAGAAGAGAACATGGTGGAGGCAGCAGGACTTTTTGCCGTTCACACAGCAGGGGAACAGCTGACATTACTGAACCCCAGTAACACAGGAGCAAGTGTTCACTGTGCTAACAGCACTTCCGAGCAACAACTGGCGGTGTTGTAGCCCAGGAAGGAGAAGAGAACATGGTGGAGGCAGCAGGACTTTTTGCCGTTCACACAGCAGGGGAACAGCTGACATTACTGAACCCCAGTAACACAGTAGCAAGTGTTCACTGTGCTAACAGCACTTCCGAGCAACAACTGGCGGTGTTGTAGCCCAGGAATGAGAAGAGAACATGGTGGAGGCAGCAGGACTTTTTGCCGTTCACACAGCAGGGGAACAGCTGACATTACTGAACCCCAGTAACACAGTAGCAAGTGTTCACTGTGCTAACAGCACTTCCGAGCAACAACTGGCGGTGTTGTAGCCCAGGGATGAGAAGAGAACATGGTGGAGGCAGCAGGACTTTTTGCCGTTCACACAGCAGGGGAACAGCTGACATTACTGAACCCAGTAACACAGGAGCAAGTGTTGACTGTGCTAACAGCACTTCCGAGCAACAACTGGCGGTGTTGTAGCCCAGGAATGAGAAGAGAACATGGTGGAGGCAGCAGGACTTTTTGCCGTTCACACAGCAGGGGAACAGCTGACATTACTGAACCCCAGTAACACAGGAGCACAGGAGCCCAGGGTCAAGGAGGATGTTTAAATACTATATCAAGTATTTTCCTTGTTACGTGTCAATTAAAAATGTCTATACTCCAAACAAGAGAAACATAACCTTTAGTACCATAAGATGATGATTTTACTTAAAAAAATATATGTAAATTAATAATTTACAAACATAAACGCATACATTAACATGTTGAAAAGCAATGCAAACCACAATTAAAATACGTTAAATAATCTGCTATACGGTTTAAAATAAAAGCATACAAGTACATATCAGAATCCATTAATGATGGCTAAGTAACAGTATGTACACCATTTTTATTGTGTAGACAATGAATGGCTGACTTAAAAACATAATCAGCATTACAAGTTATCTTTGACATTCATAAAACTTTACATTTGGTGAATAATATCACTAAAATTTTTTAAAAAATATCTAAAATTTCCATCATGTAATACTGATAATATGTGCCAATCATTTATATTAACAAACAAAAAATTTAAAAAGTGCATAGTGCAGAGTGAAAACAGATATTTATGCCTGACTGTGGACTTGCAAGCATGACAACGGATAGATAAGGTATATATAGATGAGACTGCATAGCCACAGATGGTGAATGGCGATGTAATACTGTACCTCAATAAAGTGTGCGTTACTACTACATCCTTTTTTTTATATAGCTTTATAAAAGGTTACGTGCATGTATGGTTGCGCCTTTGTTTGGACGCACAGACTGGCTTCCTGCTGTGACGCGTTGGGTATTGGAGCGTCTGTACGTCTTATGACGCAGACTAACATTCACGGTGCGCATCGTTCATCACCGCAAGCGTACCGACAACACAAAGGCGTTGTCATGACTGCTTTACTCAGTAAACATGCACCTATGATGAAACATACACGCATGTGCCCTATTACATAACAAGCTACAAGAAAAACGAGTGTGAGGTGTGACACAGCTGTTTTGTTAAGGTACAGTATTATATCGACATTGTACAGGTGTCGCTATTCAGTCTGATAAATAGATATCATTCACCTATTCTATCAGTTGTCGTTCTTTCAGCACCACTTACAGGTATATATTTTGCTATTGTGACTATGCACTATTGACTTTACCAAGGTAATGCATGATTTTTGTTAGCGATTATCATGTTTACATGAAGGACCTTTATGATATGGGCTGTTAACTTTCTAATTAAATTTGTATTTTTTAAAATGACACAAATATAAGTAATGTTGAAGAGGACTATTCCTACATGCATTGTTTGCACAATATTACAGGTGTACATCACGTCCCTTAATCAACATTGGATTATTATATTTACTTGTATGCTTTTATTTAAAAGGCAAGAACACTGAAGTATAACCTTCGCACTGCAGCAGTTGTCAAAGTTCAACCCACATTATGCACTTCCAACATTGCAGCATTTGAGTCATGATGATGTGAGTTGGATTTGTCAAAGCTATGGAGTGACAAGGTTGACCATCAGTATCCTATAGCATAAGTAGGCTTTTGTGTTTGCATTTGTTTTCAACATGTGCATATCTGTAATAATATGTCACAATTATTTTGTTACAGATTTGTGACAAAGACTAATCATTTTATGGTTTTAAAGTTGACGTTTCAAATGTTTACAGCTTAGAAATCAGGGTGTAGCCTCATATCTATGTGTAGCACTAGACACTTTGACATGTCATGTTTTTTTCACCATGATTAGGTAGCTAGCAGTAATTTTTGCCGGACACACAGCAGGGGAACAGCAGGCGTTACTGAACCCCACAAACACATCAGCGATTGTTTTCATCTGTGCATCTAACACTTCTGAGCAGCAACTGGCGGTGTTGAAGCCCAGGGTCAAGGAGGGTGTAGGCAGAGGCCTAGTATGAGATGTTTGAAGTTGAAGTTGTAGTTAGCAGCAGTAATTTTTGCCAGACACACAGCAGGGGAACAGCAGGCGTTACTGAACCCCACAAACACATCAGCGATTGTTTTCATCTGTGCATCTAACACTTCTGAGCAGCAACTGGCGGTGTTGAAACCCAGGGTTAAGGAGGGTGTAGGCATAAAATATTGAGTTATTGCCTTGTTACGTGGCCATTGCAAATGTATGTACTTCAAACAAGAATAAATGAAGTTTTACTAGGACAATAAAATGATGAATTTCAATTCCAAGAATAGAAAAATATTTATACTTGAGAGTCCTCTGTGGTTGATACCGTTTAATGGCTAACTGAAAATATGGTAACAAATTCCAAGCTTTCGAGAATACTCAGGTCTCTTCATCAGGCTAAGACTAAAACAAAAAATGAAGAATCACATATTTCTACACACAACAGGACACAGGAATAGGTAAGACAAGTGAGGGAGGGACAAGTGAGGGGAGACCGGCCAAAAAATGAGAACAAGGATGAATTATCAGC
Source organism: Oophaga sylvatica (assembly GCA_033576555.1). Lineage (NCBI taxonomy): Eukaryota > Metazoa > Chordata > Amphibia > Anura > Dendrobatidae > Oophaga > Oophaga sylvatica. The sequence goes on along the minus strand of JARQOD010000002.1, from coordinate 350,250,553 downwards.
GCCACACAATAAGAGAAAAAATAATGGATTTACCTGTGGCAAAACACTTTTGTATGCCCGGTCATAGCATGATGGATATGGAATTACTGTTATTAAAATATAACTTCAAATATGAGAAAGATACAAAGGTTTCAGAATATAAGCTCATCATGACCTTTGACACTGTTAGTGATGGAATGAATAGATCACACGGATTTATGTCATTCTATATCAATTAAGGAATCTGCGTCTCTGCCCTTCCAGGGGCATGAAAACACAAAACCAGACCCCAATCAGAGGGCAATAAAACTTTCTATCCTTATCTAGGAACTGTTCCAATATTTATGTTCATCCCTCTGTGATAATGACAGTTCTGCTACACGTCACTTACTTGTCTTACCTATTGCACTATTCCTGTGTCCTGTTGTGTATAGAAATATGTGATGCTTCATTTTTTGTTTTAGTCTTTGCCTGATGAAGAGACGTGAGTAGCCTCGAAAGCTTGCAATTTGTTACCATCTTTTCAGTTATCCATTCAAAAGTATCAACCACTGCGGACTCTCAAGTCTAAATATTTATCTATCTACTGGCTAACACGGTACAAAGATACACATGTTTCCTAACTTCAAGAATAAAAATAAAGACACTGCAAATATAAACGCATATATGCACATGCCAACAAGAAATGGAACAACACACCACCCAAAAAATTGGTTACAAAATATAGTGTTGTAAATTTAAGAATAAAAGTCCATTTTTGTATTTATGAATAATGCTTAAGGAACGCTATGTTAAACCATAACATAGTGAAGACAATGGATTTTGTAATAGTCACTCATCATCATCATCATTGCAATTTAGATGTGACAGTCACAGACATTTCAATTATTTAAGTTAATAAAATCGTTACTTTGTACAGCATGTATGACATGTCCAGCATGGACTCATCAATGTGATGACACAATAATGTACGATAAAAAATAACCATTTAAAAAAACATAATGCATTGTCACAATTTAAGTGTGTGCCTGCAAGTGTAGGTGAAACAAAGGCTACGGATAGCAAAGGTATATTCTATGTCTGTATCAGACAGTGGACAGCCTCTGATGGGTAATGGCGATGTTATACTGTACGTCAATAAAGTCTGCGGCTGCAATCATGCATTTTTTGCTTGTACAGTGTTGAAGAGGGTAAAAGCATGTCTGGTTGCGCAAGGCTTTATCCGTCAACACTACCTTCCTACTGTCACGCGTAGGGTAGGGTAGCGTGTGTCAATTAGATGACTCTATAAAATGTGACGTTACGCAGCGTTATTGCGCCCTAGGGACGCCAAAAATACGACAGCAGTAATCATTTACTGTCTAATACTCCACCTATGACCAACAAAAAAAGAACGTTCCCTCTTTAACAATCTACAAGACTAACAAGCATAATGGTTGACGCTGACTTTATTGAGGTACAGTATTACATCGACATTGTCCATGAGTAACTATGCACTGTGATACCTATATACCATTATTAATTTATATCTGTTGTGGTTGTTTCAACAGCACTTGCAGGTATAACTACCTATTGTCAGTATGCATGATGCACTTTCTAGATGTAATAATTTATTATTGCACATTATTACCAGGTTTAGATGCTGGCCATTTCATATATGGTGTGTGAAGTTACAGTTGTCATCAGTATGTGTATTTTATAATGTCTGTCATAAATAAAACTCGTGATGATGATGATGAGGATTTTATGATTCGTACATCCATTGACTGCATTATCTTACAGGTACAGATAAAGTTCCTTAAAAAGCATTAATTGATAAGTATGAAATGTACTTTTATGCATTAATTTCAAAAAGTGAAGACTATGTTTTAGTTTTTGTTACCATTTCTAATAGACATGTGCAGATATGCGCTGTGATGACAAATTATTATTTGTCCATATTTGTCATAAAAATTTATCATTCTAGGCCTGGAAAACTTCACAATTTCCTGTTTTAAGCATAACAATCAGGGTGACGGCTCTTCCCTATTTGGAGCATGTTCGACATGGGTTTTTCTGTGCATGTGTAGGGAACAGGAGACTTCTTGCCGGACACACAGCAGGGGAACAGCTGGCGTTACTGAACCCCACTAACACTATAGCTTGTGTATTGGTCTGTGGACATGACACTTCTGAGCAGCAACTGGCAGTGTTGTAGCCCAGGGAGTAGAGTTCAGGTGGTAGAAAGATGAACATAACAGGAGACATGGATAACGTTGCGAACCAGTTATTTAATCTGAAAACGGACAGACAAATTCTGGCGAGATCCATGCCTTGTTCATTTTCAGAAAAGTAAGCCGGTCTACATTATCGGAGGATAGTCGCATGCGACGGTCTGTTAGTACACCACCTGCAGCACTAAAGACGCGCTCCGATAATACACTGGCAGCAGGGCAAGCCAGCACCTCCAATGCATACTGGCTAAGCTCTGGCCATGTATCCAGCTTAGAGACCCAAAACTTGAATGGGGAAGAGCCATCTGGGAGTACACTGAGAGGGAAAGACATGTAGTCTGTCACCATCTTACGGAAACGTTGCCTCCTGCTGACTGGAGCCGTCTCGGATGGTGTAGACATTTGTGGCGCTGCCACAAAACTTCGCCACATTTGGAACATACTGGTCTTGCCCTGTGCAGAGGCGCTGCTTGTGCTCCCTCTTGTTGCAGAGCTGTCTCCACTGCCTCGACGCACAGAGCTGCTTTGTAAAGCAGTAGCAGCAGCAGTGCTCTCGGCTGGAATGGAGAACATTATGGATTGCACCAGTGTGTCTTGGTACTCCCGCATTTTACGCTCCCGGTTCAACGGTGTGATGAGGCTTTGTAAGTTGTCCCGGTAGCGAGGGTCTAGGAGGGTGTACACCCAATAATCAGACGTGGTGAGAATGTGGGCGATGCGTCGGTCGTTTCTCAGGCACTGCAGCATGAAATCAACCATGTGCTGCAGACTCCCAACTGGCCAAGAAACGCTGTCCCCTGCAAGAGGCGTCATCTCTGCCTGCTCTGCATCACCCCACCCTCGCTCTACATACTGACTAGAGCGTTGTGTACCTCCCTCTGGAGCGATGTCTTCCTCCTCCATTGACTCCTCCTCATCCTCCTCACAAAGTGAGCCCTGCCCAGCCCTTTGTGAGGAACCACGTTGCGCTGACTGTCCAGAAGGTGATGGAATTTGTGACTCCTCATCCTCCACCTCTTCCAAAACCTCATCCCTTAGTGCTTGCATTGTTTTTTGAAGCAGGCAGATAAGGGGGACAGTCAGGCTGACTAGTGCATCATCTGCACTCGCCATCCGCGTTGACTCATCAAACGCACGCAAAACGTGGCAGATGTCCTTCATAGAGGCCCACTCAGTAGTGGTGAAGTGTGAACGGCGCAAATTGCGAGTTGATTGCGCCTGATGCAGCTGATACTCCATTACTGCTGGCTGCTGCTCACACAACCGCTCCAACATATGTAACGTGGAATTCCACCTGGTGGGTACGTCACATATGATGCGATGTTCAGGAAGGCGAAATCTGCGTTGCAGAGCTGCAATGCGCGATCTGGCCATGCTGGAACGTCGCAAGTGAGCGCACTCTAGGCGGACCTTGTGCAGCAGTGCATCAAGATCCGGATAGTCCCTCAAAAAACTCTGCACGACCAAGTTGAGCACATGTGCCAGACATGGTATGTGAGTGAGGTTGCCAAGGCCCAGAGCTGCCACCAGATTTCGGCCATTGTCACACACTACCAAGCCTGGCTGGAGATTAGCTGGCAAAAACCACACGTCGCTCTCCTGCTTGATGGCATTCCAGAGCTCCTGCGCTGTGTGGCTTCGATTCCCCATGGAAATTAATTTCAGGACGGCCTGTTGACGTTTGGCCACAGCTGTGCTCATATCGGTCGCATCAGGTAAGCGTTCACGGGTCCATGTGGAGGTAGACCGTGACGGCTCCTGCAGCGATGATTCTGATGAACTGGAGTAGGAGGAGGAGTCAATGTGGACAGACTTGATTCCTGCAATCCTTGGAGTTGGCAGAACACGTACAGCGCCACTCGCAAGATCTGTACCCGGCTCCACAACATTGACCCAATGGGCAGTGAGGAAAGGTATCGTCCCTGGCCATGGGTACTGGTCCACGCATCGGTGGTCAGGTGGACCTTGCTACTGACGGCGTTTAGTAGCGCATGTTTAATTTTTCCCTCAACATGCTTTTGCAGACCAGGGACGGCTTGCCTGCTGAAATAAAATCGGCTGGGCACATTGTATTGTGGGACTGCCAATGCCATTAAGTTACGGAAACTGTCAGTCTCCACCAGCCTGAATGACAGCATTTCAAGGGACAGGAGTTTTGCAATGCCAGCATTCAGAGCCTGTGCTCGTGGATGGTTTGCCGAGTATGGCCGTCTTTTATCCCATGCCTGTGCTACCGATGGCTGTTTTGTGGCCTGGGAGTGTGAGGATGACAGGGAACTTGCAGCTGTGGGTGGAATAACACTGGGTCTCTGGACAACAGTGACAGAGGTTCTTCCATGGCGATCCTGTGAGGAAGCCGAACCAGCTGTGTGTGAGCTGGAGGAAGAGGCTCCAACACGAGCTGAAGATGTAGGTGCTGCTGTAGGTTGGACTACATCTCCAGTGTGTCTTTGTAACTCAACCACGTGCTTTGACCGCACATGTTTCCACATATTTGTGGTATTAAGGTTACTGACACTTTTACCTCTTTTTACTTTTTGATTACACAGCTTGCATTTGACATAGCAAATATCATCTGCAAGTGTGTCAAAAAAGGACCACGCAGTGCAAGTCCTGGGAGCGCCCGTTTTGGCTGTTGGAAGATAACTGCTACGAACGGGTGCCAAACTGGAGGCTACAGGCACCCGAGTCTGCAGCCTACCTCTCCCTACTGTTTGGACCGTTGGGGCAATCTCTTCCTCAGAGCTGCTACCACCACCTTCCTGTTCCTCACGCCATGTTGGGTCTTGGACCTCATCATCTCCACTACCCTCTTCCAACATCTGCTGCTGTTGGGTGGTCTGGCCAGCACCATGCTCAACAGAAACTGGCACCTGAGTCTCATCATCATCAGATGCGTTCTGCGGTGTGCTGACCATCGGCACTGGCTCACCCGCCTCTTCACATTCAGAGAGACACAGCTGTTGCGCATCACTGCATACTGGCTCTTCTTCACATTCCAGAATGCTGCTTGGCTGGGCCCCTGTTTGCAAGCTAACAGATTCTGAGAACAGAAGCAGAGACTCAGCTGGCTCCAGTTCAGAACTCTCTGACTGCCTGGGCAATTTGGCAGGCGGTGAAGAGACAGATGGTTGTTCAACAGTGCTGTGGTCCTGAGAGGAGGTGGAAGCAATTGAAGTCGATGCATTGGCTGCCATCCAAGCAACAACGGCTTCAATTTGTTCTTCCCGCAGCAGGGGGGTACGCTGAGCTCCTACAAACTGCGCATAAAGGAACGCTCACGGGGAAAACTGGTGGATGCTGTGTCACTGGGTGCGGCAGCAGCCACAGAATCCCCACGTCCTCTCCCTGCTGAAACTCCACGGCCACGACCACGTGCCTTACTCCCTGCCTTCTTCATCTTGGTAGATTGATAAAGAAAGTCAGAAAAGTTATAAGGCCTAAGTGTGGTTATTCCTCAGAGACTGCAGTGAACACTGCAGACAACTGTTCAGTATCTGTGAAAGGCCCTTTGTGTGCTTCTATAGTGTTTGCAACCAATGTATTGTATACGGATGGAAGCGCGTCACACTAATAGATTAGATTTTTTTCAAATATAATGGAGCAGCACCAATTAGAAATAAATGTGAAGGATGAGGCAGTGACAACGCTCAGATGCCCACAAACAGCAGTGGTTGAAGAACTAACTGCAGCGTAATCTGCACTCAATAAAAAAGCTCACAGACTACAGTAAAACACTGCAGACAAACGTCGTAAACTTTAAGCCCCGTTGTGTACTTATAAGTCTGCCAACCAATGTAATTAATCAAATTAGCGCGTCACACTAATAGATTAGTTTTTGTCAATATAATGGGGCCAGCACCAATTAGAGAAAATGTGAGGATGAGGCCGTACACGTCAGCAGACTACAACCAGTTTAGAGCAACTAACTGAGCGACTGCACTCAAAAAATCAAAACCCACAACTGCAGTGAACCTGAACACACTGTTCATTCTGTGAAAGCTCCTTCTGTACTTATAGTGTTTGCAACCAATGTATTTTATATGATGAGCGCGTCACACAATAGAAATTTGTATTCAAATATAATCGGAGCACCAATTAGAGAAAAATGTGAAGGATGAGGCAGTGACACACGTCAGCAGACTACAACCAGCATGGTTGAGACTAACTGAGCGTGATCTGCACTCAAAAACAAACCTCACAGACTGCGTGAACACTGAACACAACTGTTCACTATCTGTAAGGCTCCTTCGTACTTCTATAGTGGTTTGCACAATGTTTGTATACGGATGAAGGCTCACACTAATGAGATTAGATTTTTCAAAAAATGTGCGCATACCAATTAGAAAAAAGTGAAGGATGAGCAGTGACACACGCTCAGCACATACAAACCAGCAGGGTTGAAGCACAACTGACGTGATCTGCACCAAAAAATCAAAACCACAGACTGCAGTGAACCTGAAACACAACTGTCACTATCTGTGAAAGAACTTTTCACTTCTATATGTTCAACCAAGTATGTATAGGATGAACCGTCACCACTAATAGATTAGATTTTTCAAATAATAATGGAGCAGCACACAATTAGAAACAAATGTGAGATGAGGCAGTGAAACACGCATACAGACTAAAACCAGCAGGGTGAAGAATAACTGAGCGTATCTGCACATCATAATTAAAGCTCACAGACTACATGAACACTGCACAACTGTTCATTACTGTTAAAGGCCCCGTTTGATAACTTTATAGTTTTGCAACCAATGAATTTATAGGATGAAGCGCGTCAACTAATAGATTGATTTTTTTCATATAATGAGCAGCACCAATTAGAGAAATGTGAAGAAGCAGTGAACACCTAGCGACTACACCCATGTTGAAGAACAACTGAGTTTCGCACTCAAAAATTCAACCTCACAGACTGCGTGAACACTGAAACACAAGTTCACTATCATTAAAGCTTTTGTACTTCTATATGTTTGCAACCAATGTTTGTATACGGATGGAAGCGCGTCACACTAATAGATTAGATTTTTTTTCAAATATAATGGAGCAGCACCAATTAGAGAAAAATGTGAAGGATGAGGCAGTGACACACGCTCAGCAGACTACAACCAGCAGTGGTTGAAGAACTAACTGGAGCGTAATCTGCACTCAATAAATGAAAAGCTCACAGACTACAGTGAACACTGCAGACAACTGTTCAGTAGCTGTTAAAGGCCCCTTTGTGTACTTCTATAATGTTTGCAACCAATGTATTGTATACGGATGGAAGCGCGTCACACTAATAGATTAGATTTTTTCAAATATAATGGAGCAGCACCAATTAGAGAAAAATGTGAAGGATGAGGCAGTGACACACGCTCAGCAGACTACAACCAGCAGTGGTTGAAGAACTAACTGGAGCGTGATCTGCACTCAAAAAATCAAAACCTCACAGACTGCAGTGAACACTGAAACACAACTGTTCACTATCTGTGAAAGGCTCCTTTCTGTACTTCTATAGTGTTTGCAACCAATGTATTGTATATGGATGGAAGCGCGTCACACTAATAGATTAGATTTTTTTCAAATATAATGGAGCAGCACCAATTAGAGAAAAATGTGAAGGATGAGGCAGTGACACACGCTCAGCAGACTACAACCAGCAGTGGTTGAAGAACTAACTGGAGCGTGATCTGCACTCAAAAAATCAAAACCTCACAGACTGCAGTGAACACTGAAACACAACTGTTCACTATCTGTGAAAGGCTCCTTTCTGTACTTCTATAGTGTTTGCAACCAATGTATTGTATACGGATGGAAGCGCGTCACACTAATAGATTAGATTTTTTTCAAATATAATGGAGCAGCACCAATTAGAGAAAAATGTGAAGGATGAGGCAGTGACACACGCTCAGCAGACTACAACCAGCAGTGGTTGAAGAACTAACTGGAGCGTGATCTGCACTCAAAAAATCAAAACCTCACAGACTGCAGTGAACACTGAAACACAACTGTTCACTATCTGTGAAAGGCTCCTTTCTGCACTTCTATAGTGTTTGCAACCAATGTATTGTATATGGATGGAAGCGCGTCACACTAATAGATTAGATTTTTTTCAAATATAATGGAGCAGCACCAATTAGAGAAAAAATGTGAAGGATGAGGCAGTGACACACGCTCAGCAGACTACAACCACAGTGGTTGAAGAACTAACTGGAGCGTAATCTGCACTCAATAAATGAAAAGCTCACAGACTACAGTGAACACTGCAGACAACTGTTCAGTAGCTGTTAAAGGCCCCTTTGTGTACTTCTATAGTGTTTGCAACCAATGTATTGTATACGGATGGAAGCGCGTCACACTAATAGATTAGATTTTTTTCAAATATAATGGAGCAGCACCAATTAGAGAAAAATGTGAAGGATGAGGCAGTGACACACGCTCAGCAGACTACAACCAGCAGTGGTTGAAGAACTAACTGGAGCGTGATCTGCACTCAAAAAATCAAAACCTCACAGACTGCAGTGAACACTGAAACACAACTGTTCACTATCTGTGAAAGGCTCCTTTCTGTACTTCTATAGTGTTTGCAACCAATGTATTGTATACGGATGGAAGCGCGTCACACTAATAGATTAGATTTTTTTCAAATATAATGGAGCAGCACCAATTAGAGAAAAATGTGAAGGATGAGGCAGTGACACACGCTCAGCAGACTACAACCAGCAGTGGTTGAAGAACTAACTGGAGCGTGATCTGCACTCAAAAAATCAAAACCTCACAGACTGCAGTGAACACTGAAACACAACTGTTCACTATCTGTGAAAGGCTCCTTTCTGTACTTCTATAGTGTTTGCAACCAATGTATTGTATACGGATGGAAGCGCGTCACACTAATAGATTAGATTTTTTTCAAATATAATGGAGCTGCACCAATTCCACAAAATAAAATAAAAAAAAGAGTCAGTGAGTGACACGTGCAGATGCCTACAAACAGCGGTGGATGCAGAGCAAACTGCAGCGTCACCTGCACTCTCACACACACCTTGCACAGAGCTGTTAAAACAACACTGCAAGGCAAAAGGAAGCTTTACACAGCGGTTGGTGCTAGCCTGCCTACAGCACAGTACACTAAATCGCAATCTCTAACTGTCCCTCAGAGTCAGCACAGCAGCGTTCTGTCCCTAACTGAGTTCACAGCACAGTGACGCTAAAATGGCGGCGGCGCCTTTTATAGTGCATTCTGACATCATTTCAGCAGCCAATCACAGCCATGCCATTAGTTAAGATGACCGCAGCATTACAGGATGTGCCCACACTTCATAAGATTCCTCATTGGCTGACTAAAATCACATTGCCTCTCAAAGAATTATGGGAACTTCCGATTCCGGTATACAATATTGGAAAAATATCGGAACTAAGTATCGGAATTCCGATACAGCGAATATCGGCCGATACCCGATACTTGCGGTATCGGAATGCTCAACACTAGCCTCTACTCGTGTCTGGTCTCTCTCGGGTCTTCACTCTAGTATGGTCTCTCTCAGGTCTTCACTTGGGTCTGGTCTCTTTGGTGTAAATAGAGAAACTTCTCCTTAATGGTATCAGAAAAAACAAGTGTTTTCCATACACAATACAATCCACAAAGGGCAAATACCGCAACATCATGGCCAGACCACATACCACAGACAGAGGTCAAATGCCACCACACTATGACCAGACCATATATTACCATATTACCACCACATAGTGACCTAATAATACTGCATACAAGGGACAAAGAACATCACATATTACTACCACATAGTGATCAAATAATACCACATACAAGGGACAAATACCATCACACCTCGAGAAAAACACATATTGCTACCATATAGTGACAGAATAATACCACATACAAGTTACAAACACCACCAAATTGTGATCAGACCACACATTACAACCACATAGTGACCTAACACTCCAATACTCGTCATTAATAAAAACCACAGTACTAATAACTTTAATATTAACACCAGTGACATTATATAGGAGCTCTGTATAGGAGCTCTGTATATAGTCTGTTATTTCTTCTTCCAGCCAGAACCAGTCTGGGCAGAAAGTAACACATAGCTGATCGTTTCCACATTCATCACTTTTTCCCCAACTTCTACCTCCCTTTTGTCCCCTCCCAATAGAAAGCAGTATCCTCAAAAGTATTAATGTATTAAACTATTAATGTCTGTTTTTTGTTCTGGCCCCCAGCCTGCAATAATATCCTCTGTCCTGGCCCCTTCCTTCAATAATGTTCCACATCTTGTAATAATGTCAACCATCCTGAGCCCAGTTCTGTAATAATGTCCTACATCCTATGTCCCATTCTATAATAATGTCCTTTATTTGGGCCCTTTCCAGTAATAATGTCCCTATCGTAGGCCACTTTGTTTAATAATGTCCCCCATCTGGGGCCTCTTTATTTAATAATGTTCCTCATGTTGGGCTCCTTTATTTAATAATGTCACCCATCCTGGGCCCTTTTATTGAATAAAACCACCATCCTGGGCACATTTTATTTAATAATGTCTCCCCCTGTAATAATGTCATTCATGTTGGGCCCCTTTCTGTAATAATGTCCCCCATACTGAGCCCCCCTCTGTAATAATATCCTCCATCCTTGGCCTCATCCTATAATAATGTCCCCCATCCTGGGGCCTTCCAGTAAAAATGCCCCCATCATGGGCCCCTTTATTTAGTAATGTCCCCCATTCTGAAGCCCTTTATTTAATAATGTCTCCAATCCTGGGCCTCTTTTATTTAATAACCCCATCCTGGTCCCTTTATATTAATAATGTTAGCCATCCTGAGCGCCTTCCTATAATAATGTCCTCAATCCTTGGGCTCATCCTATAATAATATCCCCATCCGGCGCCCCTTCCAGTAATAATTTCCACATCGTAGGCCCCTTTGCTTACTAATGTTCCCCATCCTGGACCCCTTTGTTTAATAATGTCCCCCATCTTGGGTTCCTTTATTTAATAATGTGTCCCATCCTGGTCCCCTTTATGTAATATTGTCCTCCATCCTGGGCCTCATTCTATAATAATGTCCCCCATCCTGGGTCCATTCCAGTAATAATGTCCTCCATCCTGGGCCCCAAGGTATAATAATGTCACCTATCCTGGACACTTCCAGAAATAATGTCCCCTTGCACGCATGAGAAGATCAGGAGCAGAAGTGTGAGATTACAGGGCAAAAACCAGACGTCACAGGTACACAGTGATGCAATGGGAGATGATTCTCATGATAATGAAGTATGAAGGCAGAGTAATCTTTTAGGCACCATCCTCCCCATAGCATGGAAGAACTCATTTAAATAAAGTGATAAAAGCGGATAGATTGGACTTTTACTAACACAGCGATACCAAATATGGTTGTATTTTTTTAAATTGTTTATTTTTAATGGGGAAAAAGGGTGTGATTTGAACTTTTTTTTTATATTTGTTATATTATTTTTGTTCATTTTCAATTTTTACTTCATTAACTAGCCCCTTAGGGGACTTGAAGATTCGATTGTTTGATCACCTGTGTCATACATAGCAGCGCATCAGCAAAGCTATGTAGAGCTAAAATCATGATCTCCTATGATTGCCAGCCACGGCCTGGCTTTCACAGAAGGATCATAATAATAACAGGCACGCGGTAATCAACAGACCCCCAGATGTCATGATAACCCAATGATGCCCCACGATCGCATCATTGGCTGGCCTATATGAGCATGGAAGGCAAACCGGGAAAGATGTGGGTTGGGTGTGTGAGCCCGCAACAAAGACAGTGACAGTACATATGAAGTACATGTACGTCATATGTCGTGAAGAGGTTAATGGTTGTGTGAGGAATGTTCTGACATTAAAATCAACTTAAAAAATCAAGATCCCTTGTCACGATCCACGTTTGGATCTGTGGCAGATCTTGTTTTCCATATTAAAACCTTTTTCCTTTCAGGCCATCGGGGTTAATGTCAGTCTTTTTGCCCGGTGGCCGCTGGTGTAATTACATTGCTGCTGACTTGTCTGGGGAAGGTGGTGACCACTCCCACCATCCTTTATAAGGTCATCTGAGGCGTCAGCTGACTGTTGGTGATACTTCTGCTTTTGGAAACCAACCAAGCTGGAGTCAGGAGCTTGCTGAGCGCAGTGCTACTTCTGCTGTTTCCCTGATCTGGTGCCTTACTCTGCTGTGCAGTGCATTGCAGCAGAGAAAGCTAAGTGTTTGTTGTTTAGTTGATTTAACCCCTAGGTGTCTGTCTTTCCTTTTTGTTATATTGGTGGTGTTCCCTTTATTCCCTGTCTCACCTCCTGGGTGGGTTTGGGGGTTTAGCTCAGGGCTAAACAGGAGACAGGGACAGGTCGGTGACTTGGGCCTCACTACCTTCAAGTGTACCCCAAAGTTAAGGAAAGACAGGGCCCTTCCTTAGACTTAGGGGCAGTTCAGGGGCCCAGGTTCCTCGTCCCCTGTATTCCTACAACTGCCCCGTGACATCTCTTTATAATTGGTAACAACTAAAGCCCCAGATGTGCTAGATGAGAGTTAAGTCTGAAAATGCTGCAGGCAGTGATGGCACCTTTAGGGAACATGCTACCATGGCTTGTAGCGTTTCCAGACTTGTCTGTCATCTAACACATCTAGAATATTAATGGTTGCAAAGGAAGCTGCCAGAAGCAGATCTTGATTACTTGTGTGCCCAAGCGCATATAATGTGGCAGAGTTTTCCTCAGACAACTAGTAATAATCTCTTTGTAAACATGCCAAAATGTATCATGTATCAGTGCATGTATTTCTGCCCGCGGCGTTCATACTGGATACTGAATAAATCAAGATGTTTTAAAAATGTTATTTAGATTTTCTCATCATTTGAATATCATTAACATGTCTGTTGATCCCGTCATTTCCATAATTCCATGACTTTTCTTTCTTGGTGTTGAAATTTCAATGATGAAGAGTGTATTTTCACTAAAAAGGCAGTGGGGAAAAACAATGTGCACCAACCTTGTGAAGACTGTCGTTGCCAACAAAGGATATATAACAAAATTTTGAGATGAACTTTTGTTAATGACTAGTGATGAGCCACCCCCGTAGTGTTTGAGTTCGGTTCGGTTCGCCGAACAGCCATGTGTTCGACGAACAGTTCGTCGAACTGTTCGTCGAACACCGTTAAAACCAATGGCAGGCAAACAAAAACACATAGAAACACATAGAAAACACATAGAAAACACTTCAAAGGTGTCCAAAAGCTGACAAATTGCTCAGAAGACACAACTAACACATGGAAAAGTGACAAGTACATATAGTCATGCGAAAAGAAAAGAGGTGGAGGAGTAAAAGGAGGGGGAGACACAGATATAGGCAAGTCATGCCCTTCTAAAACCAAAAAAGTGTCAAGCCGACACGGCCAGTCAGTTCCTGCCCGTGCGACCTGCGTGTCGCCGGGTTTGTGCCAGAGCTGCGGTGGACCCTGACGGCCAGCCCCCTCTCCCAATACTGGTGCCTGTCCGCTGGTGGGTCGAGCGAGCCCCCCTGCGGTGGAGGCAGGTCTAATCTTTTTAATTTAAATTGTCTCTCTAATTTGAATGAGTACACTTTAAATCCTTTTACAAGGATTTATTGGAGGGCAAGTCTCATGCCAGCAGCCACGGTAATTCCAGCTCCAGTAGCGTCCAGTAAAGCTGCTGCAGTTAAAAGCTTTTATAAGGATCGAGCTTGGCGGTCCACCGCAAGGCGTCCTACCGCCAGTCACAGCCCCTGTGCCTTGGGGTGCCTCCCCGATGCTCTTCACTGAGTGTCCCGGGGGCCCGAAGCATTTCCTTTGAAAAAATTAAGTGTCCAAACGACAGGTGGTGTAGCTTGCTTAACAGCTGGGTTAATCCGCTGACTAGCAGACACTGCTACTAGGCCCAAAATTATTGTCTGGGCTAGATGCAGTTAAAAATTTGTAATTAGATCTACAGCCGGTGGCTACTCCGATGACTAGCAGACACTGCTACTAGGCCCAAAATTATTGTCTGGGCTAGATGCAGTTAAAAATTTGTAATTAGATCTACAGCCGGTGGCTACTCCGCTGACTAGCAAACACTCAAGCTTTGGAGCAGACTTCTGATTCCCAGGCTATAGTATGAGTAAACAGCTCTTCACACTCAACCATGTGTGTTACCCCAAGCCATAGTGTATGTAGTTTCTTATGGTTAAAAGGGCGGTGGGGAAAGACCCAACCCACCTGTAATTGAAAATGCCAATGTCACGGAAAACACAGCAAGGGGACTCCAAAAAGAGTCTCCATTTTTTCCAAAAATTTGGGGCACAGACACCACTTAAGTAGCATCAATTGCCCCAGAGTTGCTTAAAACGGTTGATGAGGTGATTTTAACAAATCCTCAAGCTTTTACTCTCCCCAGGATGACACAGGGGTAGAAAAGTCCTTGCGGATCCATGATTTGTTCATCTTTATGAACTTGAGTCTGTCTACATTCTCAGTGGACAGCTGCGTGCGCTTATCTGTCAGACTCAGCACACCACCAGCAGCGCTGAACACACGTTCAGAGAGAACAAAAATTATTATTAATTTGAAAGCTGGTGGAGCTTAGTATAGATGGCCTAATAGAATGAGTACCACACAATGCTACAGGCCCAAAGTTATTTTCCAGGCAAGATGCAGCTAAAAATTATTATCAATTTGAAAGCTGGTGGAGCTTAGTATAGATGGCTTAATAAAATGAGTACCACACACTGCTACAGGGCCAAAATTATTTTCCAGGCAAGATGCAGCTAAAAATTATTATTAATTTGAAAGCTGGTGGAGCTTAGTACAGATGGCCTAATACAATGAGTACCACACACTGCTACAGGGCCAAAATTATTTTCCGGCCTAGATGCAGCTAAAAATTATTAGTAATTTGAAAGCTTAAAACGGTTTGGTGATGTGATTTTACCAAATTCTCAAGCTTTTACTCTCCCCAGGATGACACAGGGGTAGAAAAGTCCTTGCAGATCCATGATTTGTTCATCTTTATGAACGTGAGTCTGTCTACATTCTCAGTGGACAGCTGCGTGCGCTTATCTATCAGCACACCACCAGCAGCGCTGAACACACGTTCAGAGAGAACGCTGGCTGCGGGGCATGACAAGATCTCCAAGGCGTGAGTGGCGAGCTCCGGCCATTAATCCAGATTGGAAACCCAAAAAGAGTAAGGGTCCAGTGACACAGTCATGGCTTCGATATTCAGTTGGAGATACTCCTGTACCATCGTCTCTAGGCGTTGACTATGTGTCTGAATTCTTATCTCCTGTGGCCTTGCAAAGGATGGGCTAAAAAAGTGGTGAAAGGATTCTGCAAAATTGCTGTGAACACCAGCAGATACTGTGTTTCTGTTACGGTTTGAGTGCTGAAGACTCGACAGTCCCACGGATGGCAAGTTAGAACTGTGAGATTCACTACGTGCACCACTGGTGTTTTGTGGGAAAGCACATATAAGATTCTGCAACAGTCTCTGCTGATACTCCTGCACCGGGGATCTACCAGTGTGGCTACCCAGTAGTCAGGATTATTTCGAATTCTGACAATTCGAGGGTCATGTTGCAGGTAGTGCAGCAAAAAGGCACTCATGTGTCTTGCACATCCAGGAGCACCAAGTCCCTGTTGTGTTGGTGGCGAGATATGAATCATGCTTCCTTCCTCTGCCCTCTCCCCCCAACCTCGCACAACAGAAATGTGCCCTGGTTAATCCCTCTCCTCCACCCTCCCATGCCTGCTGCCTTGGTGCTGCTGACCTTGCAGATGTTAGCCCTTCCACATACAACTCCTCCTCCTCTACTTCCTCCACCTCCTCTTGTCCCACCACCTGACTCCGAATTCTGTTTAACATGTGCTCCAGCATGTAAATCACCAGAATAGTCATGCTGATAATGGCATCGTCAGCACTAAACATCTTCGTGGCCATTTCAAAACAGAAGGGTACATAGGTCCCTGATCTGAGACCACTCCACCAGTGTGATTTGCCCCACCTCTGGATCTCGTTGGCCCAGGCTATAACTCAGAACGTATTGCACCAGGGCTTGTCGGTGCTGCCACAGTCGCTGCAACATGTGCAGAGTTGAATTCCACCATGTTGGCACATCGCATTTTAGCCGGTGAAGTGGCAGGCCCAACGACTTCTGTAGAGATGTAAGTCGCTGAGCTGCGGGATGCGAACGGTGGAAGTAAGCACACAGCGACCAGGCCCTCTGCAGAATGCCACGTAGTCCGGGATAGTGGGCTAAAAATTGCTGGACAACCAGGTTCAACACGTGAGCCATACAAGGCACGTGTGTGACATTGCCCTGGCGAAGTGCCGCACCCAGGTTTGCGGCATTGTCGCACATGGCCTTCCCTGGTTGCAGGTCCAGTGGAGACAACCATTCATGAAACTGGTTCTCCAGAGCTGACCACAACTCCTCAGCTGTGTGACTCACATTTCCCAGACATTTCAGCGTAAAAACCGCCTGATGACGTTGAGCACTTCTGCCAGCATAGCAAGGAGGTGTGCTGCAGGATCCCTTCTGCGCAGTTAGAAAGCCTGTGGCATGACCAGACAGGCTTTGGGTGCAGGTGGAGGACCGAGAGGAGGTTGAGGAGGCAGAAGCAGTGGAGGAACTACGAGATAAAGAGGATTGACGCACAACTCGTGGGGACGGCAAGACTTGGACAGCAGCCCTTGTCCTGCTGTCACCATAGTTACCCAGTGCCCAGTCAGCGACATGTAACGCCCCTGTCCATGCCTATTCATCCAAGTGTCTGTGGTGAAATGCACCCTGTCACACACTGAGTTTCTCAAAGAAGCGGTGATGTTGTGTGCGACATGCTGGTGGAGCGCAGGCACACCTTTCTTTGAGAAGTAGTGCCGACTGGGAATCTGGTACTGGGGCACTGCGATGGACATAAGGTCTCGAATATCCTCTGTGTCCACAAGGCGGAAAGGCAGCATTTCTGTAGCCAAGAGATTACAGATGGTGAAATTCAACCTCTTAGCTTTCTCATGGCTAGGAGGAAATGGTATTTTACTTGTCCACATCTGAGGGACCGAGGGCTGGCTGTTGTGCGTAGACGGGGTTGAGTAGGGTGTCCCGGACAACTGACGATCTGTGAGGAAGATGCAGGCGCAAAACTTAGGTTGGCTTGATCCAAAGGTGGTGCTCTCGATGTCGGAGAGCGCTCAACACCAGCTGGTGTTTCCACTTCCAAATGAACTGATGATGACCTGCCAATCAGACTGGCTGTTGCTGGCAAAGAGGTGCCAGGTCTAAGTCTCAAAACAGGTCTGACTGCTGTCCCCCCAGTCACAGAGGATGAAGAGGCCGCGGTTGCGGATGCACAAGATGGGGCAGATGGTGGTTGGGCCGGCCCGCTAGGCCGCATTGTAGCACAGTGAGCTTGCCACTGCAACTTATGCTTCATATCGATGTGACTGTTCATGCATGAAGTACTCAAACTATGGATTTTTTGGCCTCTACTTAGCTTTTGGTCACAAATGTTACAGATAACACGAGTTGGGTCATCCTTATCGATGTTAAAAAATGCCCAGGCTATGCAAGGCTTAAAACTCATGTGACCTGAAGAGCCACCTTGACTTGTGGTCAGAGGCAGAGTTGTGGTTGAGGATGCAGTTGGTGACGTGCTTCCAGTACTACGTCTCTGTCCAGGAAGGCGCACCCTGACCTCATCGTCACTCGAATCCTCCTCCACCTCCTCTGCTGACCTCATCGACTGTCTGACTGTGGGTTGACAGTAAGTGGGATCTACAACCTCGTCATCATCACCCTGTGTGTACTCACCCCTGTCGTCCTCAGAGCCAACCTCTTCCTGCCCTGACACAAAACTCAAGTTGTCGCTCACATCAGGTATTTGAGTCTCATCATCATCTTCCTCATTGTCTCCACCAACAGGAGTTACAGTTTGGGAACGAGGGTCTACATTATGCTCAGAACCTTCTTCATCTGGACCTGGATCTGACTCATAAACATTCTGGGCATCAGTGCACATCATTTCCTCGTCTGGATTCACAGAAGCTCTGGAGCCGACCTCTGATTCCCAGACTATAGTATGAGTAAACAGCTCTGCAGACTCAACCATCTGTTCTACCCCATACTCAGAGGGCAGCTGGAGACTTCTTGGGAGCTGTGAGAAAGCAAGTGCGATTGGGGTGACACCTCTGAGGACTGGAGTTTTTGTGATGTTGAAGTTGAGGTGGAGGAGAGCCGACTTAAAGGAGCACTTGATATCTGTTGAAGAACCTGCTGTTTTTGTGCCTCATCTGGAATTTGTAGCAATGGGCGTGCCCGTAAGAAAGGGATCGTACCACATTGTCCACTAAAAGAAGTAGATATCTTAGTTTGGCTGGAAGATGGTCTTTCTTCTGCAGATGTTACTGTTGCTTTAACACCTACCCCACGGACACAACCTTTTTTACCTTCCCAACACGCCTAGTCTCCTTTCCACCAGCAGCAGGCCTTTTGCCACTCATTTTGGTGGTCACCAAATTGACAACTCTGGAGTTGTTTGCACAAAAAACGATGGATGAAACCGAGCAGAGTTGAGTTGTCAATTTGTGGTACTAGCCCAAAAGGATTGGCTGGGTTAAAAGCAGTAAAACAATTTTATTACATACACAGGTGGTGGAGCTTTGTAGAGATGGCCTAATACAATGAGTAGCACACACTGCTACTATGCCCACAATTATTTTAGAGGCAAGATGCAGCTAAAAATTGGTAGTTATTTTAACACTGGTGGAGCTTTGTAGAGATGGCCTAATACAATGAGTACCACAGACTGCTACTATGCCCACAATTATATTACAGGCACGATGCAGCTAAAAATTAGGAGATATTTGAACGCTGGTGGAGCTGGCAAAAAGTGATAGGAACTGATGTAACCTAGCCCTCAAAAGGGCTGCAATTACAAATAGTCACTACTCCCAAGTTGACCTATCTGTCTATTTAAGAGCACAGACCTGCCTGCTAAAACTGCTAGGAACTGATGAAACCTAGCCCTCAAAAGGGCTGCAATTACGAACTAGTCCCTACTCCCTAAACCTTCCTGTGTATTTCACAGCTATTTCGCTTGCAATTCGCAGTTGCACACACAATATAGCGCTAACAGCAGCAGTGCCGTCCAACACTGAGCTGCAGCAGTGAGAAAATGGTGACGAGGGAGGAAATGGCTGGGTCTTATAGGGCAAGGACATGTGACATACACAGCCAATGACACATGCCCTTGCTTGTGTGAAAAAAAGCACTTCGCTCCATGTGTGCGCTGCTGATAGGCTGACAGACTGCACCGCCCACTGGAAATGCGGGAAAGAGAAAAAAAAATGGAGATCTTCATTATCTCTGCAGAGATCCATCCCATGCCCCCCGCCCCGCTGTACACTCAAACTGTGTATTAACAGTGATTCTCAGCATTCCTGTGAAAAAATCCAGTGACGATTTAGGTGCACGAACAGTTATCGAACATAACCTTGAACAGCCGGATTTTTTCAAAATCGTTTGGGTTCGTTGAACGACTCGAACACCGCCCAAAACAGCTCGAATTTGAGATTGGCAAACAGTTCGCTTCGAACACAGCTCATCTCTATTAATGACCAAATACTTATTTTCCACCATAATTTGCAAAATAAATATTGCCAAATCAGGCAAGGTGATTTTCTGGATTTGTTTTCTCATTTTGACTCTCATAGTTGTGGTCTACCTATGATGTCAATTACAGGCCTCTCTCATCTTTTTTAAGTGGGAGAACTTGCACAATTGGTGGCTGACTAGATACTTTTTTTCCCCACTGTACATTGATATATCTACCTTATTAGATTTACCATAGCAGCTTTTATAACGTTATAGTAGGAATTATCTACTCCATGATAAATTCTATCAACAGGTTGTAATGAGGAATTTCGGCATTTTCATTGTAATGGTATTTACTGCTGTCCCTTTAAATACAGACACAGCTGCTTGTGTTGGTGGATCAAAATACAAAGGCCAGAGCTGTTCTTGGTCCTGAAAAGTTAGATTACTGTCAAATAGGCTACAAAATAAAATGATCTATTCCTTGTGTTGCTGTTTATTTGCCTGAGTAGTTTATGACAGAGTAATAGATTCTCTCTATACTCCAATCACTGCTGAAATTACTGCTCTAAATATTTAAAGTTCTTCAGGCTGTTCTGTGCTATGTAAAGGGGAAAATTGCTGTTAATATTAATTGTCAATTCTGCTATAAATGTATTAGAAACTGGTCCTGTCTCTTACCTAAAATTGGCTTCTTTGCAGTACCAATGTAAAAGATACCCGAATGTTGGAGATAACCTACAGAATGCAGGCTAGATTTGTGGGTTAGTACACTTTTTGAATGAAGTAATGAACAAAAACCACATAATATGTCATATGTGTACATTATGTAACACTATACAAATATTTAAAGTGTAACCGTCGCTTTAGTTTTTATTTCATAAATCAGTAGTTCACATGAAAATAAGCAACTTTGTAATAAATATTATCAGAGAGATCTGATTCTTTCTCTTTCTGAGACAGAAACAAAATGAACATATACCTTACTGTAAGTAAATAAGTAAAAGCAATAGTGCATATAAATAACATTGGATACTTAGTAAACACTGTCCTTGATCAAAAAAATCATAAAAGCCATCCCACCAGCGTCAAGGTGGACCCAAATTGGGATGGTCCTAACCGCTAGTATAAAAACCTTTCCATGTGTCAAAGTGGCGTTAATGTGAATAAGAGCTGAGTAGGACCGGAACCCCAATATGGATACTTAGCAAATAGGAAGCTATATAAATGTAATGTCCAGGTCAAAGAGAGGGAAGCCACACTTTACTTCCACTAAATGCAGAAACTTTATTTTGTTTTATTTAATTTTCTTTCTCTTCCTGGACTGATCTTTCAAAATTCTCAATTCACAGTTAAAATCTATATTTAGTGTAGACTGATTTTTACATTAGTGGTAAGATTCTATGTAAAGGGGAGGAGGTGAAAGGAGAGGAGGAGCTAGAGGTAGAGCCCCTCCCTTTATGCCAGTCTATATAGAATCTTATCAGCACCAACTGTCATCGCCTGTTTCAGTAATGCAACATTCTGTCTTCACTGAATACAGATTTTACCCCAGAATTGAGAATTTTGAAAATTAATGATCAATCCTAGCAGAGAAAGAAGCAGATTTCCCTGACAAGATAAATTACAAAGTTGGTTATTTTCATGTGTGCTGTTGATTTGTGAAATAAAAATGAAAATGACTGTAACTGTTTAAGTAAAAGAAAAAGTCTGAACACATTTTTTTCCTTATTCCCTCTGTAATTAGTTCAAGTGTATTAAAATACAGATTGCTGTTTTTATCAGTTTCCAGTGTCGTTACGGACCCATGTGACAGCTCTGCAGCATTGCTCTCACACACAGAGTCAACTTTGTGCAGCGGTAATGCTTTCCTAGTGTGAATCTATGAGACTAAGAATTTGGCACCAAAGACTTACTGTCAGGACTCAAACCCAGCAGATCTTGTGCACCAGACAGCAGTTCTTCCCTCTGAGCATTTCAGCTCAGTAGACAGTTCTGTGATGCTAGTACCTGTGTAGTTTCTGATTGTCTCCATCCTGACCTCTTGATTGACTCCACCCTGATTGAACACCCTATTTAGCACCTGGCATTGCACTCCCTTCCTTCTGAGATTATTGAGCTACCAGCCTCTAGTCAAGCTTCCTTTCACCTGCTCCTTCATTTTAAGATTCCATTGCTGCTCCAGTGTACATACTCCTTGGCTTTCCCTGACTATGTTTCGTGTTGCTCCTTTAAACTACATCGCTGCTCCTGTGTACCACCTCCTTGGCTATCTCTGACTACACTACCTGCCAGTGCTGCCATTAGTGGTTGTGTAAGGAGGAAGACCGGGCTGCGGCTACCTGCATCATGCCAGGTCCGGAACAGTCGAGGCTGCGTCCGATGTTGCCGAGGGGAAGGATTAGGGGACCGAACAGGTCCCATGACCTGGAGAGAGGGGGAGTGTCTAAGCCAGGGAGAGAACAGGAAGAGAGGGAAAAAGAGAGGAGTTTCCCACCAGCAGCAACATTGCAAGCAGGATAAGGCAAGCTGTGCGCCCAACAGCGTGTCAGACAGCGTGCGAGCGAGGCCGGGCAGAGATTAAGCGAGCGCTAGAGACGGACAGTGAGTAGGCAGAGCACCACGTGCCCTGCTAGTGAGAGGACTGTGCCCTTGCAGAGGGGCAAGTGTCAAGTACAGGTCCCGGAGGTGCGATCCCCTTTGCCGAAAGATGAGCAGCAGCAGGATTCCACACGTTGCAAGGAGTTTCCCGCAGCACCCTCCACCTTGGCTGCATAGTGTTATGGACTAGGGGCTCAACAGGTAAACCGGTGACCGCCCGTTGCCACCAGAAGCTGGATCATGATTTTCCGAGAGTCATCTAAGGACACGCACCGGCCGTTGCAGATACCACCATCTCCAGCAAACTATATTTGGATAAGGACCTGAGAGGATAACGATAAGTGTCATTTTCATATCAGACTTTCGTGTTAACCCCTAGTTTACCTCCCCTGTTGTTATTCACTGATACAGATTACTTGCCCACTGCGAGGAGGTCATTGCCAGTTTTTGTTCCTGTGTTAACCCATTAAACAATCTTGTTAGACAGCCTTGTTCTGCCATCCCTGTGTTAATGCATTACCGCAGCTGCTTACATTTGGCGTAGTCGGTAGGATGCAGTCCACGAACACAGAGGCAGCAGACCAAATTGTTATGGGTGCCCCAAAGTTCACCTTGCCACTGGGGGAAATATTCAGCAATCTCCCTAAAATTACGGGGAATAATATCACGCTGTCGGACTGGATTGAGTGGGTTAAAAGCATGTTAAGAATGTATCCCATGACCCCTGCTATGCAGGTAGAGATTGCTCTGATGGACCTGGACAGTGAGGCTAGTTGTTCTGCTATGTTTCACCCCCCTCATGAATTGACCAAGGTGCTTCAGATTCGGGAAGAGATGCATGGAGACCCCACCGATGTTGGAGAATTGCGGATATGCTTGTTCAGCTGTGTTCAAAGGGAGAGGGAATCCGTGACGCAATATATTAATGTACTACAGGAGATGCACGCACATATTGCCCAAAGTGATGATGTGGGGACAATGCGAATAGGGCCCCCTGACGTGATATTGAGGGACCAGTTCGTGGCGGGTTGGGGAGACACGTTGCTTAAGCAAGCCTTGTGGGAGTGCCTGCGTGCTAGGCCACTTATGACTTTTCTCGAAATTGGGGCAGAGGTGTGCATAAGAAAGCAGGGGCAGGGGACAGCAGCCTTGGCAGGGATGGTCCGGAGCAGTGAGGTACCCGCAATGCCTGCATCTGAACCCAAGTGGGCGCGAGAAATCCGGAAGGAGATACGGGATATGCGAGAAGAGTGGTCTTCTCTTCAGGTCCTCAGAAGAGCCCCTGTTGCAGCTCCAAATGTTCCTGGATGCAGGAGTGACTCAGAGCCCTGCTTCCTAGTTGAACCCCACACAGAGAGGAATCTGACTTTTTTCAAGTGTGGGGACACCGGACACTATGCTCGAGGGTGTTCGAGATGGGGCAGCCTCTAGCTCGGCGGCCATTAAACTAGTGGGCTCCGCAGCTGGGAAGCCAAGGACTGAGAAGCCAAGGAGGAGAGAAGGCATTCCCGAAAGTCTAATTTCTACGAGTTCTCTCATATGGGCTGAAATGAATAGGGGAGCCGTACGCTGTTTTATTGATACCGGATCACAGATAAATACCATGCTGGAAGCATGTTTCAGACGTCATTTTGCTGAGGTGACGCACCCAGAATGGGGCCCAGTAATCAAGCTGACTGCAGCCAACCAGTTGCCCATCCCAGTCGCAGGGGTGGTCTGGATGCAGATTACTGTATGCGGCAAAGATATGGGCCGGAAAGGAGTTGTGTTGGTCGTTGGAGACACTGGCAATGGTCCTATGGTGACTCTGGGGATGAATGTGCTGAGGAAACTTGGAACCCCTCTGATCAGCGAGCTGCAAGATGCTTTTCTGAACCGATGGAGCCCACGGACCCCCCGACAAAGGTGTTTCAACAATTGATATGGGTTGCCCAGGAAAATTCGAGCGAAGGGAAGGTTCTAGGAAAGGTGATAGTCCCTGCAGATGCCAAACTCATTTTACTGCCTGGTCAGACCATGCTCACATTGCCCGTACGAGCCTGTACACCTCTTGAAGGGGTGGAGGTGCAGATAGAACCAACCCCATAGGATCAGATACCCTGGGGCTCTTCGTCGCTCGGACACTGGCTACAGTTCATGATGGCAGTGTTGTGGTGCGATGTGTCAACTTGGGGGAGGAAGAACTCACACTCCTGCCTAAGAGTGAAGAGGCTCAAGTACTGGGAATGCCAGAAGAGCTGAGGCCGTACAGCTGGCAGAGATGCAAGGGGACCCTTGGACCCTAGTCCCTACAATGACGCCAGAACATCCGTCTGGAGGCATTAAGGAGGGTCGGTGAATTTTGGAAAATATGCGGGCCAAGCTGACAGGGCTCTCCCCACAGCAGGTGGAAGCGGTGCTGGAGTGCTATTAAGAGGTCTTTGCTCACCATGAAGATGACTTCAGGTGCAGCACATCGATCACCCACGAAATTTCTACAGGAAGTGCTGCCCAGTCTGGGAGAGATATCGACAGATACCGCCGCAGATGTACAAAGAGGTAAAGGAGATGCTGACCCACATGCTGCAGAGCGGAGTCATACGGGAGAGCCAGAGGCCGTGGGTGGCTCCCATTGTCTTAGTTGGAAAAAAGCACGGAATCCTGCATTTTTGTGTCGATTACAGATGACTGACTGCTTGTACAGTGCAAGACTCATATCCCCTGCCCAGAATCTAACAGTCGTTATCTGCCTTGGGAAAGGCGAAGTACTTTTTGTCCCTGAATCTGGATAGTGGGTACTGGCAGATGCCCATGGCTGAACACGATTAACCGAAGACAGCGTTAGTATTGCCCATGAGATTGTTTGAATTCAACTGGATGTCCTTTGGTCTGACTAATGCTCCCGAAACATTTCAGCGGTTGATGGAGAGGTGCCTGTGGGACTTGAATTTCGAAACAACACTCATCTATCTGGACGATATCATTGTCTATGCAGCCACCTTCGAAGAACATCTCCGGCGGCTGGAGCAAGTGTTGGGTCGAGTGCAGAATCACGGCCTGAAGATAAAACCCCAAAAATGTCACCTCTTCCGTAAGCAAATTGAATACATGGGATACATCTTATCCACTGAGGGAGTGAGACCTGCACGTGAGACAATAGCGGCGGTGCAGGGCTGGCCAACCCCGAAGACAGTGAAGGACGTTCGGGCCTTTCTGGGGTTTACCGGGTACTACCGATAGTTCATGAAGAATTTCACTAATTTTGCTTATCCACTGCTGGAATTACTTAAGGGAATGCCGTCCGGCGCAAAGAATCAGACTATCCAAAGGGGAAGTAGCCAGGAAGCAGTCTTCCGAGCCTTGAAGATGGCCTTAAACGAAGGCCCAATCCTCGCCTATGTGGATTTCTCGCAGCCTTTCATTCTTCACACCGATGGAAGTCTACTTGGACTGGGGGCCATCCTATCACAGATACAGGAAGGAAAAGAACAAGTGACTGCCTATGCAAGCCGATCTCTTCATGACTTGAAACGGAACCTGGACAACTACAGCTCCTTCAAGTTGGAATTGTTGGTCTTGGTGTGGGCGATGACCGAAAAGTTTGCGGAATACTTGTTGGGATCCAAAGTTCAGGTTTGCACTGATAACAATCCCTAGCCCACCTGGAAAATACAAAATTGGGGGCCTTGAACAGTGATGGGTGGCCCGCATGGCAAAGTATCCGTATAATATTGCTAATCGGGCCAGAGCCGAAAATACGCATGTTGATGCCCTTTCGAGAGTGACCCATGAGCGGCCTAAATATGACCGAGATGAAGAATTGGAGGCAGAAGAGATTCCTGGTTTTTGGGACTTTGCCAGGTCGTTGGTGGCAATGCAGGGACAGATCGGAGAGGCGTCTGGAGAACAGGTGCTAGGACGCCCCCGGATAACTGGTTGCACCTCCAGCAAGCTGATAAGGAACTGGCCCAGTTGAGACAGTGGGTGGCTCTGAAGCTAATTCCCAACTGACGCGAGAGAGACGCTCTGTCCCCGGGGCTCTGCAGATCCTGAGACAGTGGGAGAGACTCCAGTCAGATGACGGCCTGCTGTATAGCAGAGTGCAGATGGTGCGGGAGTTGGAAAGTGATGCTCCCTGAGAAGCTGATCAGTGTAGTGGATATGGAGGCCCATGAGAGAGGAGCTCACTTTGGTCCAGAGTAGAGGTTACAGTGGTTACAGAGGCTGGTTTATCACCCCGACTGAAGACTGCCATAGAAGAGGCCTGTCAACGATGCTGGAGCTGTGAACTAGCCAAACCTCCAGAGCAGAGAATCCCAACGCAGACCATCGTGACTTTTGCCCCTTAGAGTTGTTGATGATCAATTACTTAACTGTGGGCCCAGCCTTTGCCTGGTGATGACCGAACACTTCACTAAGTTCGCTGTGGTGACTCCAACTCAGGATCAGACTGCAGAGTCAGCAGCCCAGGCCATTTGCCGAGACTTCATCCGGGTGTACGGTTGCCTGAAGAGGATCTACTCGGACCAGGGCGCTTGTTTCCAAGGCCAAGTAATGGAAGAATTACCTAGTCTGTACCAGATCGAGAAGTCCAGGACGACGCCCTATCATCCTCAGGGAAATGGAGCCTGTGAACGTTTTAATCGGACGTTAATTCAGATGCTCCGAACATTGGAGGAGAATCGGAAAATACGCTTGCCTGAGTACGTGGCTGAATTGGTCTAGGTGTACAATAATCGAGTGCACAGTACAACAGGATACACTCCATATATCCTGCTGTTCGAAAGGAGCGACAGATTACGGAAGTGGAGTTGGATCCAGAAGAAGACTGCCCACGGATGGGGGTGTCTTCCTGGGTCTGAGAACATCGACATCGGTTGCAGACTCTTCACTGGCTGGTTCAGGCTAAGTTTCGAGAACAATAATACCATGAAACGACGTCTATTCAAGGGACAGCTCTCAAGGCCAAAGATCGAGTGTTGGTCCGAGACAAGCGGCCTCGGTGCAAGTTGGAGCATCAATGGGAAAAAACCCTGTATTGAGTGAAACGCTGAGTTGGGTCCAATGGGCAAGTGTATGAAGTTCAACCCGAAAGGGAAGAAGGAGCGCCTACCCGAATAGTCCATCGCAGCATGTTGCTTCCTTGCTTATCACAGGGTCCTGAAGAAGGAGGGAGAGTGCCAAACACCACCGAAATGCTCACCCCTACGGTTCTCGACTGTGATGAGGAAGAGACACTTGCTTCATCCTCAGGGGTGGATAATCCGCAGTCCGAAAGTCCCAGAGAAGTGCGTAGGCCTGAAGCTCCAGAGATGGCCAATTTATTGGATCAAGATATGTTCCCAACGTCTACCACTCAACCTGATTCTACCACCCAACATGAACTACGCAATACGGAGCGGACGACAGCTGGAATACCTCCCACTCATTATGAACAAGACTATTTGGCAACGAATTATTCAAGAGATGGAAGAGTGTGAACGTCTGATAAAGGAACTCTGGCCCGTGGAATGGTGAGTTAAAGGAGGGCGGGAGTGTAAGGAGGAAGACCGGGCTGTGGGTACCTGCGTCATGCCAGATCCGGAACTGTCAAGGCTGCGTCCGGTGTTGCCGGGGGGAAGGAATAGGGG
Source organism: Oophaga sylvatica (assembly GCA_033576555.1). Classification (NCBI taxonomy): domain Eukaryota; kingdom Metazoa; phylum Chordata; class Amphibia; order Anura; family Dendrobatidae; genus Oophaga; species Oophaga sylvatica. The sequence goes on along the minus strand of JARQOD010000002.1, from coordinate 350,222,544 downwards.
ACCGGACAGGTCCCATGACCCAGAGAGAGGGGGCATGTCTAAGCCGGGGAGAGAACAGGAAGCGCAGGAAAAAGAGAGGAGTTTTCCGCCAGCAGCAGCGCGAGAAGGATCAGGCAAGCTGTGCGCTCTGCAGCGTGTGGGACAGTGTGCGAGCGAGGCCCGGCAGAGATTAAGTGAGCGCTAAAGACGGAGAGTGAGTAGGCAGAGCACCACATGCTTGGTTAGTGAGAGGACTGTGCCCATGCAGAGGAGCGGGTGTCAAGTACAGGTCCCGGAGGTACGTTTCCCTTTGCCGAAAGACGAGCAGCAGCAGGATTCCACGCGTTGCAAGGAGTTTCCCGCAGCACCCTCCACCATGGCTGCACGGTGTTATGGACTAAGGGTTCAACGGGTAAAACTGGTGACCGCCCATTGCCGCCAGAAGCTGGATCGTGATTTTCCGAGAGTCATCTAAGGACACCGCGCCGGCCGTTGCTGATACCGCCATCTCCATCAGACTATATTTGGAATAGGACCTGAGAGAATAATGATAAGTGTCATTTTCATATCAGACTTTCGTGTTAACCGCTGGTTTACCTCCCCTGTTGTTATTCAGTGATTACTTGCTCTCTGCGAGGAGGTCATTGCCAATTTTTGTTCATGTGTTAACCCATTAAACAACCTTGTTAGACAGCCTTGTTCTACCATCCCTGCTTTACTGCATTACCGCACCTGCTTACAGTTGCAATACCACTACTCCAACCCAGGTCAGTCCATAACACCTATCTTGAGATAGCGACTTGCGGTCCTCACATAAACCCCTTTATTTGTTGGCTAGTCTGATTTCAGCAACAAGAGACTTCAGCAGAATGGAAAATAGAGTTAATGGATTATGTTCAAATTAGTGAACTGGTGCCAAGAAAACAGGTATCATCCAAAATTTTGACTTATTCAAAGGTCTTTTTCAAGGACAGAAAAAAAGGGGAAACGCCAGTTCACCAATGCAGCAAATCGTTCTCCGGAGCCCAGAACAAAGCCACTGCCATAGGCATCACAGGGATAAAGATGAAAAAAAATCCAGACTTTACTTGTGTTAAAATGGTGATAACATCTCCACTCAACTCTCAACTTTGTATTTTCAGTGTTTCACATCCACAATGAGAAACAGAAATTACTGAAACCTGAACAATTCTGATCCTTGGTTTCACAGGTATTTACAACTCATTTCAGGTTAAATTTCCTTCTTGGTCTTCATTGTTCTATTACAGTCTATCCTTTATTCTTTTATTGCAAACCCTATTTTATTAACAATTAATGCAAATGAGGAATGGATTTATCTCAATGTCGGGCACAGGCAGAAGAGGACTCCTGTGCAAGAACAGTATATTGGCCCTTTTCAGTCCAATAGGTCATAAGAATGCACAATTTCACCTGATTTGAAGGTAGAAATTGACCCCCTTACTTCTTAGGCTCTCATGCAGCTGCACCAATGATATGTCACTCCTGTTTATTCTGTATTCACCATCAACATGTCTTCATGGTCTGATAAATACATAGAATTGAGTAGAGCAAAAATCACACATGGGCATTGCACAATTGACTTTTGGACCTCTGTTCTTGGGATTACTAGTGATGACCTACTTATCCTTTGGATTGATAATAAATGTATGTAGTAGAGTAACCCCTTTAGTAAGTATATTGCTAGCTTCTTATACTATACATCAGGTACTTGGATAAAAAATATCTATGGTGTGTTTTAGATTAATATAGCATAATTTGATCAGTGTTTGGTTCCTCTTCATTCACTTAATATTAGTTAAGCATGTTAAAGGGCTAGTCCAGGGCTAAAAAAAACAAACAAAAAAAAAACAACTGCTACCCAAAAGCCCCACACATTTTCATGTTTTTTTTAATCCTTTATAACCTCTTTTATACCTACTGTATAAACTTTAATTTTGAAATATTTTTTCTATTTGACTTTCACCAACCGGACAGAAGAGTTTTCACTTCAAGTGTACTTAAAATCCTAAGCCCTTCCATATGAAATTGCTTTTAAGCTAAGTATCCTATTTTCACACATATCCCTATTCATTTTATTGTGTAATTTCATACCGTTTTCTTCCACATTTAAATTGATGTCTGAGATTATCAAGCATTGTGATTTACTTTTATCAAATATAAGGTGTAAACGTTTATCTTCTTTGCTGAATTTAATAGGTCATCCCTCACCTTAAAAAAATCACCTTATCCGAGCAGCATTTCTGTTTGCATTCCAAAATTTGTATGGATACACTCGTCAACATTGAAGTTGCAAAGTTGTGTAATTATAAAAATCAGTGGATTGATACTGTTACTGATATGCAAATGATGAAACAAAACTTTCAAAACATTTTGATTTATTCAGTGTCATGGCGTACACATGCATGCCTCCTCAGTGACGCCCTACTCACTATGCGGCTTCTTCATTCTTGACTTTAGCTTTGTATTATGAACCCATGCTGCCTGCCCCAACCTTGGACCATCTGACTACACATCTGTCTCGTACTGCTACACCTCATACCCTCGCGTCTGACCTTCCGTAAGCTGCTGCTGTTCCTGGGACTGCTCTGGAGTGGTACCTGGAGTCTACTGGTAGCCCAGCCTATCCTCACCCAGTAGAAGACCCAGTAGACACTTAGTCACGCCCCTCCAGGGTAAGACCAGTCCGTGGCACAGTGGGTCCACACCCATCAGCGTTACATTCCAGTGATAAGCCTGCTAGTCTCCTCCAGCCTGCGCTAGTTCTTTCTGCTTCCTTGCAACATATCACTATGGACTTCATCAAGGACCTGCCTCTCTCAAAGGGTTATGACATCATCTGGGTTGTGGTGGATCGGTTGCCTAAGGTGGCTCACTTAATACCCTGGCCAGTCTTCCCTCTGCTCCTAAGCATGCCATACAGTTCTTCCAGCATACATTTTGTCTCCACAGTCTTCGTCTCCACCTAGTGTATGGAGTCCAACTCACTACGAAGTTTTAGAGAGCTCTGTTCAAGCTGTTGAATGTCCAGCTGGACTTCTCTTCCACGTGCCATATGCAGACCAATGGGCAAATGTAAGGCCTCTTTCACATTTCCGGCGGGCGCCTGGCGGCATGTGAAAACCTTTCACACTTCCGGCGGCCAAAATGCGGTTTTTTGCCGGATGGTTTCTGATGCTTGGAGAGATAAGAAACCATCCGGCAAAAACAAAAAACGTTACATGCAGCGTTTTTTCCGGACGCCGCAATGTACATTTGCGCCACATCCGGACAAAACCGCATGCAACGCATTGACATGCGGCGCCATCCGGCGCTAATGCATGTCAATGCGAAAAAAGCCGCATGCGGCACATCAGATTTTCAGATGCGGCGCTGCGGCAAAATGCCGGGGGCGCCGCCAGGCGCCCGCCGGAAATGTGAAAGAGGCCTAACTCGTCAATTAGATTCTCAAGAGATACTTTTATCACATTATCTCTAGCTGTCACGGGTGTGTCGCTACGAAGATCGTCGCGATTGCACACCCTGACTTCTCACAGCTGAGTTTCTGGTGCTGGGTGTTTTTCGGCAGTGAGGGAGTTAATTCTCCCTCTCTCTGTGTTAGACAAGACCAGCCTCGCCCAGCTGAAATTAATGTTGTTGTAATTGGATTCCTTCAAAAACCTGCCAGTCTGCTAGGAATGTGTCGGTGAAAGCATTCATGCAGACCAGCAGAGCGGATCGTGGTATTGTGAAGTCTGAAAGTGAAGAGTACCTGGTGTGGTCTTTTTCCCCTCCTCGCTTTATCATTTATCTCCGTACCCGTTGGTGTCCCCTCTATTTTCTGTGGTATGACTTTTGTATGCAAGGTGGATTTTAGTTTACCCCTTGTACTGTCTCGTTCGTCTATTACTGTGTCTAGGCATATACCTTCCAGTCCCCTGTGTTGTGATCAGGGTCCTTCTCAGGACTAGATCACTGAGGTTCAGGGATCCTCAGGAGGTAGGGATTACGCTGGCGGCCTGGACCTCTGTACCATCAACAGTACCTCCAGGTAGAGGGATTAGTCAGGACCCCAGCTTAGGGTCAGCATAGACCCCAGACCTCCTGTATGCAGTAACAGCGTGACATTTTCACCGACCACTAAAGATTTTCTCCAGCCACCATGGATCCAGTAGTCAGTCTAGCTCGGCAGTTGCAGAGTTTGTCCATGGAGCTGGCGGACGTTAAGTCCAAGGTTTTGTACCCCCTGGAGCAAGCCGGACCAGAACCTAAAGTAGCTCTCCCTGACAGGTTCACTGGGGGGCGGGACAAGTTTTTTGCTTTCGGGAGGCATGTAAATTGTACTTTCGGCTGCGACCTTGGTCATCTGGGAGTGAAGAACAAAGGGTGGGGATTGTCATCTCGCTCCTACAAGGAGACCCCCAATCCTGGGCGTTCTCTCTCCCCCCGGGCTCCCCAGCTCTCCAGTCAGTGGATAGGTTTTTTGCAGCTCTGGGTCTTGTGTATGATGACCCGGATCGGGTCTCCCTTGCTGAATCTAAGCTACGTAGGATCCAGCAGGGAGATCGTCCGGCGGAGGAATTCTGTTCGGAGTTCCGTAGGTGGGCCACGGACACTCAGTGGAATGACCCGGCTCTTAGAAGCCAGTTTTGTCAAGGTTGATCTGACAAATTAAAGGATGTGCTGGCACAGTATGACCCTCCGACGTCACTGGAAGCCGCTATGGCCCTTGCTATTCGTATTGACAGACGGCTTCGGGAGAGGTGCGGGGTAACTTCGCCCCCTGTGATGACTCCACCTTCCTCAAGGGTCCCTTATATGGAGGTTCCCCTGGTCAGTCCAGAGGAGCCTATGCAATTAGGAGGGACATCATTCCGGGGGAGGGGATCGGTGGGACGCCACAAAACAGGAAGTTGTTTCTTCTGTGGGAAAAAGGGACATTTTATTGGGGGGTGTCCATCCCGTCCTTTGCAAAGTGAGATGTCGCCGGAAAACTATTGATCCCAGATTGTGTGGTGGACGGCAATCTGGGAGTAAGTATTTCGTCCCTAAGTTCGTCTCAGTTTCTCGTACCGGCGGAGGTGGTGGTGGGTGCGAGAACTGAGAGGATATCTGTTCTTCTAGATAGTGGGGCCGGGGCTAATCTGGTGGATGCTCGCTTTGCCCGGGTTCAAGGTATGCCTTTGAGTGTGTTGGCTAAACCCGTCCCCATATTCTCGATCGACGCCAGACCTCTCGGTCAGGGTAATTTTTTGCAAGCAGTGCATAACATAGATCTTCAAGTGGGGGCGTTACATAAAGAACTGTTGTCATTTTATGTGTTGGAGGTTCTTCCCACTCCTATAGTGCTGGGCCTTCCTTGGTTAACTAAGCATAATCCGGTTATTAATTGGCAATCCAGAGAGATAAGCCAATGGAGTGAATTCTGTAATAAAAACTGCATGAATACGGTCATTGGTGCGGTCGCTCCTAGGACCTTACCTCCATTTCTGGTGGACTTTGAGGATGTATTCTCGGAGAAAGGGTGTCAAGATCTACCTCCTCATCGCGAATATGACTGTTCTGTTAACTTGCTCCCTGGGGCCAAGTTACCGAAATCTAGGTTGTATAACCTTTCTGGTCCTGAGAGACAGGCCATGAAGGATTATATTTCAGAGAGTCTGGCTAAAGGGCATATTAGACCTTCATCTTCCCCGGTGGCCGCGGGGTTCTTCTTTGTGAAGAAAAAAGATGGAGGCCAGGGGCGTACATAGAAATCATGGGGCCCCATAGCAAAAGTCTGAATGGGGCCCCCCCCAAAAAAAAAAAACAGGTGCTCTTAACTCCACACACACACACACCTGCAGTGCATGCAGGGCCCCCTACACCCTCCACAGTGCGTGCAGCCGGGCCCCCCTCCCTAAGGTGCAAAGTGCAGTCAGAGCCATTGTAAATGTAAAGTGCCAGCACAGTGAGGGGACACATTTAACAAAAAAAAATCGACCCCAGCCAGGCTCACCATATTGTGTGTGCAGTGGCGTAGCAACTGTTTGTGGGGCCCAGGGCGGCTGAAAAATTTGCCGCCCCTTTGGTCATTGATAATCCTGAAGCATTCACCATTACAACCAAAAAAGGCTCAAAGTAAATACCTTTCACCTGTAAAATCAGCATGGCAAAAATACACACTGCAAAGCAGCAACACACAGTATGGACTTGTGTTTATGATGTGCTTTATCCTCCTTGGACAAAAAGGACTTCTTTAGGCTTGGCTCACATTTATACAGTGCAGTCTGCTGGACAAATATGTCTGAATTGCAAAAAAAAATGGTATTCAGACGTATATGGAGGCATACACAAACCATAATGGGCAACACGTAGTGTAAAAAAAAATGTTCTTCTGACTATGTTTTGCCCTGATCACGTTGTATTGTGGGAAAAAAACATAATTGACCAAAGGTACGCATTTTTAATGTGGGGTGAAAAAAAGTTTATTCCTCTGGACACCTCCTCACAGAACTGATGCCAAAATGGAGTGGGATGGGACTGTTGACACCAGTAAAACTGGATGGAAAAAAAATGATTATTTTTAAGTAAAAAAACATATAGAGACAAAGATGGAAGTACGATATCTATCAAATGTACTTGTTTAAATTCGTAGGTTGATGCATGGCATACGTTTTAATGTATACGTCCAACGCATTAAGTCTGCAGGCGTATAAATGTGAACCTAGCCTGACGGAACATGCTGCATAGTGTGCTCAGATGTAAGAAGTGTGGTGCCTAATCTGACAGCAGGTACAAGCAATGCCCATCATTCATGGCATCATATAAGACAGGTAGACGGATGTCATATCTTTGTATATGAAATGATTGGAATATGTAAGCTATGCAAAGTTCCAACATGTGTACAAACTACAAGACACATTTTATCAGAGGTAAGGTGACACAGAAATGCCGCAAACAATATCTTCCATAACATCTGCAGAACTTCCACTCTCAGGCACCTCATGAGCTCAGCACGCCCCATGTAATTGCTGTCTCCCAGGTGCATGCCTCTGGGGTGAAGGAGCAGAATAAATTAGTAACATTTATTGGCTGCACCATGATTTCCAGGGCATTGCACATTTTTAGTATTGCATGACATGCATTGTTGCACACCTTGACAGTGAAGTTGGTGGTGGGACATAGACTGGACATGGTCTTACCTACAGCTAGGAAGCATCATCCTGCCTGGTGGTGGTACAGGGGTTAAATCACATGAAACCAGCTCTAATGGAGAAGCATTGTGAGGAGTACAGAAGGTGGCTGCAGTGCATGCAGGGCCCCCCTCCTCCACAGTGCATGCAGTCAGGCCCCCTCCCTCCACAGTGCATGCAGGGCCCCCCTCCTCCACAGTGCATGCAGGGCCCCCCTCCTCCACCCTCCACAGTGCCTGCAATCAGGACCCCCTCACTCCCTAAGGTGCAAAGTGCAGCCAGAGGCTAGCCATTGTAAATATAAAGTGCCAGCACAGTGAGGTGACACATTCAACAAAAAAAATCCACCCATACCTCAGCCAGCAGGACTCACCGTCTTGTGTATCTCTCCCTAAGTGAAACTTATGAATGTTTTCTGCTTCCTGTGATGCACGTGTCTCTGGCTGCAGGCTGGCTTTCTTCTTATGCAAATGCAGCCAGAGACTTGCTGACCAGGAGACAACAAGGAAAGGGGACCTTCAAGGGGGTTTACAGTGTCCGGCCGTCGCTTATATTTAATTAAAGGAGATAGTACTGTGTCAGCACAGCACAGCTGCCAAACGACAGCGGCCGTCGTGGGCCCCTCACCTTTCTGGGCCCCATAGCAGCTGCTTAGTCTGCTCTATTCACGGAATGCCACTGATGGAGGCCTACGCCCTTGCCTGGATTTCCGTGAGCTTAATCGGATTACGGTCCGAGATCCGTATCCGCTCCCACTTATTCCCAATCTCTTCAATCAGATCGTGGGCGCCAAATGGTTCTCTAAGTTGGATCTCAGGGGGGCGTACAATCTGATTAGGATGAAGGAGGGGGATGAGTGGAAGACGGCGTTTAACACTCCGGAGGGGCATTATGAGAACCTTGTCATGCCATTTGGTCTGAGTAATGCCCCGGCGGTGTTTCAACATTTTGTTAATGACATCTTTCGCCACCTAGTGGGACAGTTTGTTGTCATATATCTGGATGACATCTTAATTTACTCGCCGGATCTTGTGTCTCATCAGGAGCATGTTAGGCAGGTGTTACAGATCTTGCGGGATAATAAACTGTACGCCAAATGGGAGAAGTGTGTGTTCGCCGTACAGGAACTTCAGTTTTTAGGATTCCTGGTGTCAGCATCCGGTTTTCGTATGGACCCTGGGAAAGTGCGGGCAGTTCTTGAGTGGGATCTGCCAGAGGATCTTAAGGCATTACAACGTTTCCTGGGGTTTGCTAACTACTACCGGAAATTCATTCGTAATTTTTCGTCCATAGTTAAACCTCTCACTGACATGACTAAAAAAGGGACGGATTTTTCAAGGTGGTCTGACAAGGCTTGTCAAGCGTTTTCCTCCTTGAAAAGATGTTTTGCTTCGGCACCCATACTTATTCAACCTGATGCGTCACAGCCGTTCATTGTTGAGGTGGACGCTTCCGAGGTAGGGGTGGGAGCAGTATTGTCACAAGGTTCGTCCCCTGGTAAATGGCATCCGTGCGCCTTCTTCTCTAAAAAATTGTCGTCCGCTGAGAGGAATTATGATGTCGGCAATAGGGAACTCTTGGCCATTAAGTTAGCTTTTGAGGAGTGGCGTCATTTTTTGGAGGGGGCAGTTCACCCGGTCACCGTCATTACCGATCACAAGAACCTGCTATATTTAGAGTCCGCTAAACGTCTGAATCCCAGACAAGCTAGGTGGTCGTTGTTTTTTACCAGGTTTAATTTTGTCGTCACTTATCGTCCTGGGTCAAAAAATGTTAAGGCGGATGCCTTATCTCGCTGTTTCCCTGGGGCCGGGAAGTCGGATGACCCGGTTCCGATCCTTCAGGAGGGGGTGGTGGTGACGGCAGTATGCTCTGAGCTTGAGGAGGAGGTATTGGAGGCTCAGGGGGACGCCCCTGTAGGACCTCCAGGGAGACTGTTTGTTCCAAATCAGTTGCGACAAAAGGTGATCGAGGCACACCATAATTCAGCTTTGGCAGGACACCCAGGGAGTAAAGCAACTGAGGATCTCCTCTCGCGCCGGTTTTGGTGGCCTAACTTACATAGGGAGGTGGTAACTTTTGTCGCGTCCTGCGAGGTTTGTGCGCGCTCTAAGACCCCACATACCCGTCCGTCTGGGGCCCTCTTACCTTTGAAGATCCCGGAGCGTCCGTGGACTCATCTGTCTATGGACTTCATTACGGACCTCCCGCCATCTTCGGGTAAAACAGTCATACTCGTTGTAGTGGACAGGTTCAGCAAGATGGCACATTTTATCGCTCTTTCCGCTCTTCCTAATGCTAAAACTCTTGCGCAGGTGTTCATTGGGGAGATTGTAAGGCTTCACGGGGTACCCTCCGATGTGGTGTCGGATCGGGGGTCTCAGTTTGTGTCCAAATTGTGGAAAGCATTTTGTACACGGCGGGGGATGCAGTTGTCATTTTCATCGGCTTTTCATCCGCAGACCAATGGTCAGGCAGAGCGTCTGAACCAGAGCTTGGAGACATATCTCCGGTGTTTTGTGTCAGAGAACCAGGAGGACTGGGCTTCTTTCTTGCCTCTGGCGGAGTTTGCTCTAAATAATAGGCGGAGCGAGTCCACTGGTAAGTCCCCGTTTTTTGGGGCATATGGTTTTCACCCCCAGTTTTGTACTTTCAATAGGGGGGGCTCTTCTGGGGTTCCTGAGGAGGAACGATTTTCGTCGTCACTTGCTTCAGTGTGGAGAGGAGTGCTGAATAATCTGAGTACTATAGGGAACCGATACAAACGTATGGCTGATAGGAGGAGAGTGTCTGGTCCGGACCTAAGTGTGAACGATCTGGTATGGTTGTCTACCAAAAATATAAAACTTAAGGTTCCCTCCTGGAAACTGGGTCCCAGGTTCATCGGGCCATACAAGATCAGTTCTATAATTAATCCGGTTGCATTCCGTCTTGACCTCCCTCCTACATTTAAAATTCATAATGTGTTCCACAGATCGTTGCTTAAGAGGTATGTGGCGCCGGTGATACCTTCACCTTTACCTCCTCCTCCTGTGGTGGTCAATGGTAACTTGGAGTTCCAGGTGTCGAGAGTCATCGATTCACGTCTGAATCGCCGGTTCCTTCAGTACCTGGTTCATTGGAGGGGGTATGGTCCTGAGGAGAGGACGTGTGTTTCTGCCTCGGATATTAACGCAGACCGATTAGTTCGGGCCTTCCACACTACTCACCAGATAAACCGGCCCTGAGGGTCGGAGGCCCCTCGTAGAAGGGGGGTACTGTCACGGGTGTGTCGCTACGAAGATCGTCGCGATTGCACACCCTGACTTCTCACAGCTGAGTTTCTGGTGCTGGGTGTTTTTCGGCAGTGAGGGAGTTAATTCTCCCTCTCTCTGTGTTAGACAAGACCAGCCTCGCCCAGCTGAAATTAATGTTGTTGTAATTGGATTCCTTCAAAACCTGCCAGTCTGCTAGGAATGTGTCGGTGAAAGCATTCATGCAGAACAGCAGAGCGGATCGTGGTATTGTGAAGTCTGAAAGTGAAGAGTACTGGTGTGGTCTTTTTCCCCTCCTTGCTTTATCATTTATCTCCGTACCGTTGGTGTCCCCTCTATTTTCTGTGGTATGACTTTGTATGCAAGGTGGATTTTAGTTTACCCCTTGTACTGTCTCGTTCGTCTATTACTGTGTCTAGGCATATACCTTCCAGTCCCCTGTGTTGTGATCAGGGTCCTTCTCAGGACTAGATCACTGAGGTTCAGGGATCCTCAGGAGGTAGGGATTACGCTGGCGGCCTGGACCTCTGTACCATCAACAGTACCTCCAGGTAGAGGGATTAGTCAGGACCCCAGCTTAGGGTCAGCATAGACCCCAGACCTCCTGTATGCAGTAACAGCGTGACACTACCTGTCAGGATGACTGGGTTTAATTCCTCCCCAAGGCGGAGTTTTCCTACAACAACCACGTTGGGAGCTTTCCGGAGCATCTCCGTTCTTTGTGATATACTCCCAGCACCTCAAGTGTCCTCTCCTATGTCTGCTTATTCCAGGGTTAAGCAGCTGATGCCAAGTATGGCAACTTCATACAGATCTGGCAGCACACACAGGCTTTCCTCAGTACCTGGTTCATTGGAGGGGGTATGGTCCTGAGGAGAGGACGTGGTTTCTGCCTCGGATATTAACGCAGACCGATTAGTTCGGGCCTTCACACTACTCACCCAGATAAACCCGGCCCTGAGGGTCCGGAGGCCCCTCGTAGAAGGGGGGGTACTGTCACGGGTGTGTCGCTACGAAGATCGTCGCGATTGCACACCCTGACTTCTCACAGCTGAGTTTCTGGTGCTGGGTGTTTTTCGGCAGTGAGGGAGTTAATTCTCCCTCTCTCTGTGTTAGACAAGACCAGCCTCGCCCAGCTGAAATTAATGTTGTTGTAATTGGATTCCTTCAAAAACCTGCCAGTCTGCTAGGAATGTGTCGGTGAAAGCATTCATGCAGACCAGCAGAGCGGATCGTGGTATTGTGAAGTCTGAAAGTGAAGAGTACCTAGTGTGGTCTTTTTCCCCTCCTCGCTTTATCATTTATCTCCGTACCCGTTGGTGTCCCCTCTATTTTCTGTGGTATGACTTTTGTATGCAAGGTGGATTTTAGTTTACCCCTTGTACTGTCTCGTTCGTCTATTACTGTGTCTAGGCATATACCTTCCAGTCCCCTGTGTTGTGATCAGGGTCCTTCTCAGGACTAGATCACTGAGGTTCAGGGATCCTCAGGAGGTAGGGATTACGCTGGCGGCCTGGACCTCTGTACCATCAACAGTACCTCCAGGTAGAGGGATTAGTCAGGACCCCAGCTTAGGGTCAGCATAGACCCCAGACCTCCTGTATGCAGTAACAGCGTGACACTACCTGTCAGGATGACTGGGTTTAATTCCTCCCCAAGGCGGAGTTTTCCTACAACAACCACGTTGGGGAGCTTTCCGGAGCATCTCCGTTCTTTGTGATATACTCCCAGCATCCTCAAGTGTCCCCTCCTATGTCTGCTTATTCCAGGGTTAAGCAGCTGATGCCAAGTATGGCAACTTCATACAGATCTGGCAGCACACACAGGCTTTCCTCCTTAAGGCAGTGTCTGGGATGAAGACCTTTGCTTGAAGGTGTCTTCGTACAAATTTGCTTCCCAGTTCCTGTGCCTGTGCAAAATCCTCAGGCAATTTAATCCAGTGACCTACCATTTAACTTCCTGCAAATTTATGATCCAAACGCCTTACATGTTTCTCTCGTGAAGCCGGTAGTCTTGAATCGCTTCAAGCTACTTTCACTACCACTGAGTTATGTTTCGGTAGCTGAGGAGTGCAGGTAAAAAAAGGAAATACACCAGAGCAGTTGGAATCTATGAGATTGCAGTACCCTGACTAACCACCGCAACTAGAGGCAGCCGTGGAGCGTTCCTACGTTGGTCCTAGACGCCTCGTCACAGCCTGAGAAACTAACTACACCTAAAGATAGAAATAGGAAAGCTATCTGCCCCGGAGCAGAACCCCAAAGATAATAGAAAGCCCCCAAACATGTAATGGCGGTTAGACAAGAGGAAATACTGACACAGAAAGAAAATAGAATGAGCAAACGCTGGGGCCCAAACTATCTAAATAGAAAAGGACAGGAAGGGTACTTACTGCAATCTCAGAAAACCCTGAAAAACACCAACTCTACTAATTTCAAAATCACCTGAGATCACACGACCTCTACCACCTAAATTAGTTCTCTGGTGTAACAAAATCAAAACAGCAGCCACTGAAAAAACTGGAAAAAGCAAAAGTACAAAACTCAGTGGCTGAACTAAACAGAGAGGGCAAAAGCCCCCGGAGGGGACCCTGAAGGCCCCCACAGAAGTGCAGGACAAAATGCAAAAATATAGCACAAACACAAAAGAAGAAAATGTCTTATCTGATAGCAGGAGATGCAGACACGACACAGCAGGCTACAAGGGAAACTGGAAAGAAGGATTCAGACCAGAACAATTGATCACCGGCAACCCTGATGGGAAAATGACTCCCTTATATAAGACCAGTCAGTAACACCTGATTCCCAGTCCTCACAATCTTCACTAGTACCGCTTGTAACCACCAGAGGGAGCCTCTGCTCAGAACTCATCTCAAACCCATTCACAACACACTGTTCCTGTGGGTCCCTAGGATGTCTTTGAGGTTAAGGGCATCCTGGATACCAAAAAGGTTTGGGGCAGGATCTTCTATCTGCTGGACTAGAAGGATTTGGACCTGAGGAGAGATCCTGGGATCCTGCGGAGAATATTTGTGCCCCTGTCATTATGGAGAGGTTTCTCCTTCTGACTTGCCAAAAAAGGGGGGTGCGTAAGGGAGGGTACTTTCACAGCAGTAACTCGCATGCCTCCTCTGCGCCACCCTACTCAGAAGCTGGAATGTAGGTCTATCCTATTCAGCCAAATTTATTAACAGGTGTGCACCTCTTTTTTAATTTTGGCATATGTGTCAGCTGCTGTACTCCAGCCGTAGCCTTCAGTTTATCTGTCATAATATACTCCACAGTTGTGGTGTAAATTATGATAACTTTGTTGGTCGCGTTGGACCACATTTCCTTCCAGCAAAGTTCCACCCACTTTTCAAAAAGCTTGCCAGTATTGGTGTACAAACACCACAATTTTGAGCAACTATGTGTCTTGACTCAGGTACCAGCATTAGTCAGGTAACCAAAAAACAAGACATTATCACTTCAAGAAGTACAGCGGTTACTAGATCCACTTGCGCTAAAACAGGTGAGTATGCCTCATGTATCATATAAATATACATTCAATTATATAATAGTTTCAACTTAAAGGGGTTGTCCAGCCTCTAAAAGCAAATGGCAGAGGTGACTCAAAATAATATATTTTGCCCTAGCCACGCCCCCTGTTCTGAAAACAGATCACTGTCAATAGACAACGTAGGTGGAGATCCTGGTGTGGGTGGGGTTAGCTTTCTGTGCTTTGCTACATGCTACATCTAAGAACTCTGATTTTTTTCACAACTGCTGCACCCAGTAAACTAAGGGATACATCATTGAATTCAGGGTCTCTGCCATCATGCTGCTCCCGGATAAGCTAGCAAATACCTTGTGACAGATTCCCTTTAAGTTGCAATCATCATATTATTTTACTGAGTTCTTCATTATTATGAAATTTGCAGTATTTAGATCGCGACACTGCACCTGTCACAGTAAGATTGTTTTTTCTTTCACAATTCTATAGGTCAAGCAAATCAGGCATACATATTTCTTGAAGTAATCTGTGCTGTTGAATATATTCCAATGATCCCTAAAATGGAACAGCATGGACAGAGAAAGCGGTATAGAATTCTACTGTTACATTTTATAATTGTACTGGAAATATTCCTAGAGGTATAAAAAGAACTGGTAGTTTCTTTGTAACTGAATCAAAGGGTTGAGCTTCCCAAAATTGCATCCGAGGAAAAGGCTGATCTGTTAAGATGGAATCATTTAGTTTTCAACAATGTCCTTCATTTTCAAATGGTTGATGTATATCCAAATTTCAAGTCTTTTTTCAAAATTTCAAGCCACCTCTGCAGAGAGACTGTGCTGTCTTTTCTACAAAGTAACTTCTTTTGAATCTATCTATTTGAATGGGGAAGGGCATCTCATTGCCTCCTCCCCTGCTATGTTCACCGCTTTGATTCTCCTTTTACAAAGACTAGTTCATTGTCTGCTGCGCATCATTTAATTACAAGTGTGTTAGTTTCTTTTCTCTGTGTAATTACCAACATGAATGGGGCCCTGGGAGATCAGAGAGAGAGCGTCACTTCTTACAGTGCAGCAATGCAATTAGGATAGAGGACAGCATTCCAGCTGCCGGCTTGTGTTATATAAAGATTTGTGTTCCCTGCCACTTAATCAAGATATTTATGTTTCCGGCTCACCTCTACAAATTGGGCCCTTAAAAGATATTTTTTTTTATAAAACGTTTTCTATTTTCTTTTAAAATTACCTTTGCTTTTTTTTCCCCAAGTGCGGTGATAATGGACTAGAAAAGTGTTTGATAATTGGCAAAAAAAAGAACTTCTGAAAGAGCTCACAGATCAAAATGATGGCATACACTGAGAGCTATTCAAATATACTGACTGTTTAAAGGACTCACCATCTGAATTATTGGCGCATATTTTACAATGAGTAAATGCAAGCAAATAGGTAAAAGAGGTTTAACAGGTGTAAGAACTAAGAAGCCTTACTTCTAATTAAACCCAAATGGTTCCAAACTTTTTCATTTACATGCGTATTTGTGTGTATATATATACCGTATATATATATATATATATATATATATATATATATACAGTACAGACCAAAAGTTTGGACACACCTTCTCATTTAAAGATTTTTCTGTATTTTCATGACTATGAAAATTGTACATTCACACTGAAGGCATCAAAACTATGAATTAACACATGTGGAATTATATACTTAACAAAAAAACTGTGTAACAACTGAAATTATGTCTTATATTCTAGGTTCTTCAAAGTAGCCACCTTTTGCTTTGATGACTGCTTTGCACACTCTTGGCATTCTCTTGATGAGCTTTAAGAGGTAGTCACCGGAAATGGTCTTCCAACAATCTTGAAGGAGTTCCCAGAGATGCTTAGCACTTGTTGGTCCTTTTGTCTTCACTCTGCGGTCCAGCTCACCCCAAACCATCTCGATTGGGTTCAGGTCTGGTGACTGTGGAGGTCAGATCATCTGGCATAGCACCCCATCACTCTTCCTCTTGGTCAAATAGCCCTTACACAGCCTGGAGGTGTGTTTGGGGTCATTGTCCTGTTGAAAAAAAATGATGGTCTAACTAAACGCAAACCAGATGGAATAGCATGCCGCTGCAAGAAGCTGTGGTAGCCATGCTGGTTTAGTATGCCTTCAATTTTGAATAAATCCCCAACAGTGTCACCAGCAAAGCACCCCCACATCATCACACCACCTCCTCCATGCTTCACGGTGGGAACCAGGCATGTAGAGTCCATCAATTCACCTTTTCTGTGTCGCACAAAGACACGGTGGTTGGAACCAAAGATCTCAAATTTGAACTCATCAGACCAAAGCACAGATTTCCACTGGTCTAATGTCCATTCCTTGTGTTCTTTAGCCCAAACAAGTCGCTTCTGCTTGTTGCCTGTCCTTTGCAGGCAGCTATAACAGTTGTTGTAGAGATGTGTCTGCTGCTAGAACTCTGTGTCACATTGACCTGGTCTCTAATCTGAGCTGCTGTAAAGCTGCGATTTCTGAGGCTGGTGACTCGGATAAACTTATCCTCAGAAGCAGAGGTGACTCTTGGTCTTCCTTTCCTGGGGCGGTCCTCATGTGAGCCAGCTTCTTTGTAGCGCTTGATGGTTTTTGCAACTGCACTTGGGGACACTTTCAAAGTTTTCCAAATTTTTCGGACTGACTGACCTTCATTTCTTAAAGTAATGATGGCCACTCGTTTTTCTTTACTTAGCTGCTTTTTTCTTGCCATAATACAAATTCTAACAGTCTATTCAGTAGGACTATCAGCTGTGTATCCACCAGACTTCTGCACAACACAACTGATGGTCCCAACCCCATTTATAAGGCCAGAAATCCCTTTATTAAACCTGACAGGGCACACCTGTGAAGTGAAAACCATTCCCGGTGACTACCTCTTGAAGCTCATCAAGAGAATGCCAAGAGTGTGCAAAAGCAGTCATCAAAGCAAAAGGTGGCTACTTTGAAGAACCTAGAATATAAGACACAATTTCAGTTGTTACACACTTTTTTTGTTAAGTATATAATTCCACATGTGTTAATTCATAGTTTTGATGCCTTCAGTGTGAATTTACAATTTTCATAGTCTTGAAAATACTAAAAAATCTTTAAATGAGAAGGTGTGTCCAAACTTTTGGTCTGTACTGTATATATATATATATATATATATATATATACATACTATATATATATGTATATATATATATATAATATATATAAATGGGTCAGATGAAGCTCTTGCCACAGCGAGAAATGGCTTGTTGACATTTTAAAGAAGCACTGCCATCAAAGTATTTATCCTCATAAAGAAGCACTCCTCCCATCACAATTTTTATCCTCTTAATATCTTGCAATCATATCATATAGCAATGTAAACTTACATGATTAAAAAGTGACTATCTGAATCCTTCAAAGCTCTGTAGAAGGAGTAAGTCTCTTTTTCCTGCGAAGTTATCATTAGGCCGGAGTCAGACACAACGTATAAAAATACGGACCGTATTTTACGGTCGTAATACGCAGAAAAGTTCCCTGAACAGTGATCCATTTGTCATCCGTTGTCAAGGTGTGGCTATGTATTTTGCGCATGTAAGCATCCGTATGTCATCCGTATGGCATCCGTATGGTGAGATTTTCTCGCCTGCTTGCAAAACCGACATATAATGTATCCCAATGACAGGTTTTAAATCACAAAATAAAGAATAGATATATACACATAGAATAAACAAATAGTTATATACAATTCACCACTTAAGATGAATATAAACAGGTAAATATAATACACATACCAGTGGATTACAAAATGGTACACACACAGCGGCTGCCCCTGTGTGGTGAATTGTATATAACTATTTGTGCATACCGCTATTTGGATACCACCATTACTTATATGAGGATTATCTATTGTATGGTCCACATATGCTGACCCCTGTTTTATGTAGGTATATGTTTTTCCGCACACTTTTTATCCGCTGTGCTTTTATCTTTATTGTTACTTAATAAAGTTTTTTCTACTTTTCAAATTGACCTGTTGACTGCCTATTTTCATTTGAGTGTTTCATATTGAATATGCAGTTGGTCCTTTACAGTCTCTAATATATACCCTTCTAATATATTGTTTATTAACTAATGAAGTGATGCGAAACTCTGACTGACATGTTGAATAATCATTGTACATAGAATACATATATATACACATGTCATTGTGACACATATATATGTATATATATTTATAGTTTGTATACTTCTACATAGCATAATAGCCGCTAATTCAATTGCCGGCTTCTGTAAAATCATTACAGAACCAGACATGAAATGACACATGGTTTACATACAGTAAACCATTTCATTTAGTTTGATATATGGTTTTGACTAATAATTTTGATGAGTGTATGTGTACAAAATTTCAGACATGTAGGTGTTAATTTAAAGTGTAAATTCGTTGTAAAAAAATGCGTGTGCTCCCACGGTATTTTCTCCACCAGACAGGGAAAGACAGAGAGTGAGGACAGATATTAATAGCCTTGAGAGGGACCATTGTTTTTGGGCACCCCCCCCTGGCTACTAACATCTGGCCCCAGCCACTCCAGAAAAGGCACATCTATTATTAGATGCACCTTTTCTGGCACTTAGCCTGTCTATTCCCGTTGCCTTTAGCGGTGGCTAATGGGTTAATAAGGGGTTAATGTCACCTTGCTATTGAAAGGTGTCATTAATCCAGGTCAATAATGGAGAGTTGTCAAATAGACAACTATCCATTATTAATCCTATTGTAGTAAAGGGTTAAAAAAACACACACATTAATTTAATATTATTTTAATGAAACAAATAAACATAGTTTTTTACCACATTTTATTACATTGCTAATTCATCTGATCCATTGTTCTACTGTAATAAAAATAAAATAAAAAGCAACAATATCCATACCTCGCCTCACCCGCTGCAATCCATCACAAGGGGTTAACCGGTTTACAGCAGGGAACGGTGCTAATGCTACCGGCCTGGCTGTAAACCCCTGCAGACCGGAGATGAACTGATTAGCGTGGGAAAGTTTCTTAATTTTTTCCCACAGGTCAGCCGGGGACTCCGTGCAGCCTCACTGACTACCGCTGACATCAGTGAGTCTGTGCGGAGTCCCCGGATGACAGGAAGTGAACTCGATAGCGTGGGAAAAAATTAACCTTCCCACGCCAATCAGTTCATCTCATGTCAGCAATGGAGCCTCCGCAGACATGAATTCATTAATTCTGCAGGGGTTTACAGCCGGGCCGATAGAATTAGCACCGGTCCCTGCTGTAAACCAGTTAACACCTTGTGATGGATTGCAGTGGGGGACCTGACTGAACAGCGGAGAGATATGGATATTGTAGATTTTTTATTTTATTTTTATTACAGGAGAACAAGTGATTCAGATATATAGCAGTGTAATAAAATGTGGTCAAAAACTATGTATATTTATTTCATTAAAATAATTTTAAATTAATGTGTGTGTGTGTTTTAACCCTTTACTAGAGCAGCATAATGTAGGAAAAGAGACTGATTCCAACAATGTATTACTTAGTTTACTGGGTACAGTAGTTGTGACACAATCAGAGGTCTTAGATGTAGCATGAAGCAGAGCTGAGAAAGCTGCCCCGCCCACACCAGGTGTGTATGTACATAGTCTATTGACAGTGAGCTGCTTATCTCAGGAAGGGGCGTGATCTGTCTAGCAGGCATGTGTGCAATAATCTATGCATTGAGAATATCTTGATGATGAAACCTTCATTGTAAGTAAACAGCATACAGCCTACTAAGTGACACATCACTGAATTCAGTGTTTTAACGCCTTCATCGTGCTGTCCTCAGATTACATAGCAAATACCTGCTGACAGAGTTCCTTTAAAAAATTGTTGCTGTGTAATGGCCCAGATACAGTTTGTCTGATATTTCATTATTCAGACACTTACAATAGACACCAGTGGCATTAGATATGTGGGCCACTTGGTTTTCACTTTATTGTGAATCTAAGTTGAGGCATGTGTGATTTTCCGACAATATATCCTATTGTGTTTGTATGCATTTCATTCATTGCATATTATCTAAAAAAGAATACAAAACAATTCCCTGTGATTCTGTCGGTAGAAAACAGTAACGCGTTTCATTTACCATTTGGCCACGTTAGAGCCTGTTTGGCACATCCGATATTCTAATAATAAAGTTGTTTTATCATTTTCATTTTAAGGTGCAGGAACGGTGCTCCTGTCTGTTATACCTAGAGAACAGCGTTGACAGCAAAGAGGAGAGAATCACAAAGTGTGCTGTTAACTCATATCACAGGCGCATTAAGAGTTTCCATTTCACACTTGAAACCTCATTTCAGCTCCAGATCCTATCATGTGGAAGCTACAAGGGAGAAAGTTCTTCGGCAATCAGTGTAAACGTGGTTTGGGCTGTGAGGATAGGTGGAGGGAGCAGGTAATGGGAGGGGAGGTGAGATAAGTGCGACAAGCTGCTGTAAAATTCAAATACTTGGGTGATTTAATCCACTGTGGGACTGTGGCAGTAAATTCAGAGTAGGCTGTGCTGATACCAATGAATGATGGGGAGAAGCATGCAACAAGTTTATCTGAGGCTGGCAGGTTAAAGGAAAGAGAGATACAAAGTCACAAGTAAATACCTACCAAATTTGACATTCACTCATGCTTTACATCCAGTTAACCCATCCAGTGAACTAAAACACTGAAACTATTTTTTTCCCCTTTGAAAACCTATTTCTTCATTGTATACGACAGAGGACAAAGATTTCCTGACAACCCTTTAAGTACCAAACATATTCTAAATCAGCTCTTTTGCTTGATGTATATAACGAACCTCTTCATACTATTTAGAGATGTCATTGACCGAAAGGGGCAAATTTACATATAGTGTCCAATATTTCCAATATTTACTTACACTGGCCAATGTTTCAACAGTCTTATAATATATAATTTGTCAGAGTGGATCATGCTGGATAATTCAACATCTTAAGACGCTTCTCTCCAACTTTACACCACCTCTTGTTTGGCTTACTTTTAGGCAGGTGCAGATAACAGTAGATTCTCTTATCCGATTATGCAAATTGGTTGATTGTGCAAATCATACGCTAATCAAATTATGATCAGAGATCAATCAGAATGTAATCATAGTGTGATGCGATTCTCTTGAATGAGAAAAAGATGTAGAAAAAAGTCTCAATTTTGTCCATTGTGTCAGTGCGCGAAAATTAGACTGTACTCAGATGACATCCGAGTGTGGTGCGATGATTTCCACAGACTTATTGACTTACATGGCCGAGTGCTATCTAAATATCAGATCAATCTTGGGCATGCAGCAATCTTTTCTTAGACAGTCTCAGTCTGAGGAAAATATTGGCTATGTGCATGGCCCCATACACGAACATTGGTCTGAGTGTGCTCTGATGTTTTGAAGATCACACTCAGGTTAAAAATAGGCTCGTCTGCACCTGCCCTTAGACACATTCTTTGCATCAAAGTTTTGCTGCACACTGAGATATCTTATACTATGTCCTTTAAAGTTAAACCAGTTTTTAAAAATAAAAAGGCTACAAGTAGTTGCATCAATCTGCGATGAAATGCATTAAAATTAGTTTTTTTTTAAGGTTGTTAATTCTTTTTCCCTACTCCCTCAAATGCAAAGTTCCAAAATTCTCTAGAAGTCCTATGTGTATAACATAAACGCTAACAACTACTGCTGAAAATGCAGCAGAAGTTGTCACAATGACTATCCCTGTTTGAATCACTCAGCATTCTGAAGCTTGTGAATTCAGATGCTTCACTCTGACCCCTTGATGTCCCTCTTCTTGACATGTATTATGCTAATTCTGCATTTCAGCCCTTGTATTTTGGTACAAGGAGGAGTAATATGTGCAGAGTCAAAGCAGAAAAAGAATAAAAAAGATAATATTGTGAGTAGGTGAAGTAACCCAAGTGTGTCTATTTGACTAAAATTGCCCTTCAAAATATTTTGTTGCTCTATAAACTATTGGGACACTTATGTATATACAACATCCTGCTACATTTTCATGTTTCCATCTATCTTGTTGATCCTTGATGCTCAATGCCAGTATGCAAATACGTAGTTTCTTGGTAGCATCACAGGAAAATACAGATAATGCTGTACCTATTGCTTAGAGGAGAGAAATGGAGAAGAAATTCTAATAGTATGACATTAAAGCACAGTCATCCAGATACGCTGCTCCTAAAAGGCTTGTATAGTTTTCAGTGGCGAGTCACGCACGCTTGAAGTTTAGCTTGTATTTCGATGACAGGTCCACTTTGAATGCTCAGTGTACGACAGTTACCTGCTATAGACAGTCAGGAGCAGAGATACAAATCCCTGATGTTGAGTTTATCTTTTAATTTGTATATGCTTTGCATTAAACTTTGTGACATTTCCACAACATCTTCTAATAAAGCCTCTCTGAAAACTCTAGGACAGCCCGGGTCAGCCGCTATTCATGAGCAAAGAAATTGTCAAACTGCTGAAAACTTTCTGGGAAGCTCGGAGTTGCCAGAAGCTCTGGAATCGTCCCTGCCACTTGAAGCTCTCATCCGCCTAGCAGCCTGAAACTGCATAAAATCAGCTTGTTTCTGAGAGAGCATCTCTGACTTGAAGCCTTTCTGGCAGACAAAAACCTATTCATGTTGGCAAGAGCAGAGAAGATAGGAGCAAGCTTTATCTTTCATGTCTATTCTGCTCCTCAGCGAGCCCTCCCTCCAGACAGCTCTTTTCATTAGACAAATGTTTATTTCCCCCTCATAGCCTTTCATAATTTCATTCTTTGCATAAAGACAGGAATAATAAGGCATCACGACTCGAGGAGTGCGACAATCCGTTTAATTTGCTGGTTATTAAAATGCACAGAACTGAAGTTTAGCTGTTCAATGTTAGCAGTGTCCTGGGTCAGGAAGCTCTGCATGTGAAAGACTGTAACTGCCCGGAGGAATATGCCACCACACTGGCAATGTAAAAGTGGAGGTGTCCCTGGCAGACACTGCATGATAAGTTACTCTTTAAATATACAGTAACAAATATATTCAGCTGAAAGGAAAACTGGCGGCATCATCACACCACAGTATCCCATCACTGGTAGACTATTTTAAAGCGTTCTCAAATTTTACTTGGACTTTGAATTCTGGGAGTTGAAATGGTTAAATGGTTCAATTTTACAAATTTCCAATAAGTTGGCTTAGATGTGTCTCGACCACGCACCACAATTGTGGGTTTCCAGGGATATGGGGTACTCGGAGCCGAGCCCATGAAAGTCTATGGGATTTGTGTCACTGGCAGCGGTGGCTCGTTCCGTGTCCCTGGCGGTCAGGCGTATGATGGGGGGAATTATTTACAGGGGATTGGTAGATAACAGTTCGTGATGCCACCTGTAGTTTTCTAGTCACTAAGACCAGCGCTGCTGTAGATCTCTGAGGGGATGTTATGGCAGCTAGATGACGGGTCCCCCACAGGTGGGACTGGTCCCTCAAAGTCTATGGTTATAATGATGTAGGGTGCAGATAAATGAATCAGTCTCACACCATCCAGCGTCTTTCCATACCTTTTACTTGTCAGATGTTTAGGCAGGTCCCGGGGAGCTGGTCAGGGTGGAGAATGTGCTTCGAGATAACAGCTGAACAGGTTAGAGGCCTCCTTTACTTTCAATATGATGAGTCCAACTTGCATGAAGCTAAGTTAACTCCGAATACTCCAGCTAACTCCATAGCTGTACTGCCCGGTCAGCATTGTGGTGGAGCCTTCCAGTGGTGAGACCCAAGTCTATATTTGCTGATCAGGCTAGACTGTTCTCCCTGACTCCGGTTACGTACCGACACTAAGGGCTGCTCCTGCGACTTATAGTCCAGCGAGACTCTGGTTGTTCCGTTACTATGCCTGAAGCGATAGCAACACTTCGGTCCCCAGTGACCGGCTAATAGTACAGATAATCCGATATCTAAGGCACTTCTCTAATTCCTTCCACTGCGCCCTTCGCCCTGCTCGCGTTCTTAACATAAGCACTCCACACTTCCTAGGATGGTACAAGTCAATCCTTTCTTACTTCTTCCTTGGAGCTCGCTGACAGATTCTCAGTATTCTCCTAGTTCAGGAACACATCAACTGAACTTCACTGTCCTTGGGACAGGCGACTGAAGTTTCTGCTGCTAACTCTTCTTTCCATCCAACTGTCTGTCTGACTTTAGGTTAAGGAACAGCTCTGACTAGGCTAGGATGAACTGGCTCACCCTTACTAGCCTCCACTTTCTGAACTGCTGACAGGAACTAACTGAGTGACTGTCTTTCACTTCCCTTCCTGGAAGACTCAGCACTAGCTGCTGTACATCACTAGCTTATATACCCTGAGGGTGTGTCTAAAGTGTGAATGGATGATGTAAGCTTTAACTGTTACCTTTCTGTGCAGACTCCAGGATTTTATGTGTGCCTTACATACCAGGGCTACACATCCCCCCTTGGT
This sequence comes from Oophaga sylvatica, assembly GCA_033576555.1. Lineage (NCBI taxonomy): Eukaryota > Metazoa > Chordata > Amphibia > Anura > Dendrobatidae > Oophaga > Oophaga sylvatica. Next base: position 350,198,120 of record JARQOD010000002.1, on the reverse strand, counting down.
AAAACACAGCACTCCCGGGCTGTAAAATATAAAAAGAAAGACATTTTGTTTTGCATTTAAACAATAACATGAAATTCATCCCATCCGGGAGGTACGAAATCTTGAACGTTACATTATGTACAATGGACAGTAAAACATTATCAAAATTATCAAAACTTTCAATAAATATACCGTATTCTTGTGAAGGACCCGCACCAAACCTTCCACGTGGGTCCTGGGTGGGCTGCAGGACTTCTGACTGCAGACCTCACTCAGTGCCACACCATACGGGTTTTATGTTCAGAGGTAGTTGTGCTGGTTTTATGTAAAACCAAGATAATGCACCGTAGCGCAACTATGTACAAATATAAGTTCTGGGCTGGCACAGTCCTCAGCCTCTCAGTCCATGGCATGGTTAAGGACACATATATACTTTTCACTTCAATATTTACATTATAATTCTAACGATATTTACCCAACCAGGGTATATTATGCAACTTATGCACACTATGTAATTTCTTCAAAATTTTTGAACTCTCTTTACCCAGCCGGGTATTTTACTCAATATATATATAAAACTATGTAAACACTATACATAGCAATAAAGTGCAAAACAGCAATTATTTATTTTATCAAAAACTTTTTACATCTTCTTAGTTGCGGTAAACCCCTGTCTGGGTCCTACCGGTCTTCACATTTTCTTGCTGACTTCCACTACATTTTCCACCCCGGGGCTGGAACAATGCGATGCTCCTTAGAGCACATGACAAACAGGTCGTGACCTGCTATCAGGGTTTGGGTCGCTACTGTCCTTGTGCGAACCGCTTGGGGCACGCCGGGTGCTTTCTCCTTGTGAGACGCCGATTGCGTCGCTGTTTGCGTAGCAGGGGGCGATTCAGCTGTAACCGCAGTTTGCGATGTAGATTGGGTCGCCGATTGCGATGCAGAGTAGGTCGCCGATTGCGATACGGAGGTGTACGCAGGGGGCGATGCCGATGCACAATGCTGGTGTGATGCAGAGCAGGAAGCAGGTGTGCACAATGGCTCAGTTGGGGACGCACTAACCTGCTGCTGTCGCTGCTCCATCACAGACGGCTGGGTTTCCTCCGGTGTCCCTACCGGGGGACTGTAATCTGCTGCGGCCTCCTTGCCTGGCTGGCACTCCGGAACGGGCAGGACCTCCTCAGCCTCCTTCTCCTCCACCTCTGCATCGGTGGGATCAGGTACAGCACTTTTGTGGCAGCCTCCGGTCGTCCTTCAGCCTTCTTCAGCAGGGATCTTGGAAAAGCAGGTGACGGCATTATGCTTGTGGGAGAGAGCACTGCGTCCCACAACAGCCGCTGTATCTGGGCACGCCAGTGTCTCTCTGTCTCCTGCAAGTCTGCATGACGCTGGATTAATCTTCTGAGCACTACATTCTCTTTCTGCAGCTCCAGCATGGTTTGCTGAAGTTCCTGTATTAGAGATGACTCCGGTTCAAGCAACAGCTTTTCTGGGGAGCAGGGCCTGCCCACCACTGCTCCACTGCATAGCTGCTCCTGTCCTTCTGCCACCTCGGTCCAGGTCTCACTCCAAGTCCGTCTCTGGTACTTTTCCAGAACAGTCTGGTCTCTTCCGTGGAGGCGGGGTTTGCGTCTCCTCCTCTTCGCAGGGAAGGTGAAGAGGAGGCGGATTTCTTTTGCTGTGGGGCTGGATCTCACATTGTAATAGGCCTTGGAGAGGGCGGCCATAACTTTTCGCGCTTCAGGGGGGTACACGCCCACGAATGCACGCCCACCTTCTTCACCAGCGCCTCAGGGCGCCAACTTGGCGGCAAAATGGCGGTATTTGGCGCCAAAAGTAACATACAGCAAACAGTTCAATTTAGGCACACAGGGCTTACAATTTTGTAAGTTTCGGATCCTGTTCGTGACGCCAAGTTTTGTCTCGACCACGCACCACAATTGTGGGTTTCCAGGGATATGGGGTACTCGGAGCCGAGCCCATGAAAGTCTATGGGATTTGTGTCACTGGCAGCGGTGGCTCGTTCCGTGTCCCTGGCGGTCAGGCGTATGATGGGGGGAATTATTTACAGGGGATTGGTAGATAACAGTTCGTGACGCCACCTGTAGTTTTCTAGTCACTAAGACCAGCGCTGCTGTAGATCTCTGAGGGGATGTTATGGCAGCTAGATGACGGGTCCCCCACAGGTGGGACTGGTCCCTCAAAGTCTATGGTTATAATGATGTAGGGTGCAGATAAATGAATCAGTCTCACACCATCCAGCGTCTTTCCATACCTTTTACTTGTCAGATGTTTAGGCAGGTCCCGGGGAGCTGGTCAGGGTGGAGAATGTGCTTCGAGATAACAGCTGAACAGGTTAGAGGCCTCCTTTACTTTCAATATGATGAGTCCAACTTGCATGAAGCTAAGTTAACTCCGAATACTCCAGCTAACTCCATAGCTGTACTGCCCGGTCAGCATTGTGGTGGAGCCTTCCAGTGGTGAGACCCAAGTCTATATTTGCTGATCAGGCTAGACTGTTCTCCCTGACTCCGGTTACGTACCGACACTAAGGGCTGCTCCTGCGACTTATAGTCCAGCGAGACTCTGGTTGTTCCGTTACTATGCCTGAAGCGATAGCAACACTTCGGTCCCCAGTGACCGGCTAATAGTGCAGATAATCCGATATCTAAGGCACTTCTCTAATTCCTTCCACTGCGCCCTTCGCCCTGTTCGCGCTCTTAACATAAGCACTCCACACTTCCTAGGATGGTACAAGTCAATCCTTTCTTACTTCTTCCTTGGAGCTCGCTGACAGATTCTCAGTATTCTCCTAGTTCAGGAACACATCAACTGAACTTCACTGTCCTTGGGACAGGCGACTGAAGTTTCTGCTGCTAACTCTTCTTTCCATCCAACTGTCTGTCTGACTTTAGGTTAAGGAACAGCTCTGACTAGGCTAGGATGAACTGGCTCACCCTTACTAGCCTCCACTTTCTGAACTGCTGACAGGAACTAACTGAGTGACTGTCTTTCACTTCCCTTCCTGGAAGACTCAGCACTAGCTGCTGTACATCACTAGCTTATATACCCTGAGGGTGTGTCTAAAGTGTGAATGGATGATGTAAGCTTTAACTGTTACCTTTCTGTGCAGACTCCAGGATTTTATGTGTGCCTTACATACCAGGGCTACACAGATGCAAAGCCGGACAGTTATCAGTTCACTTTTTATTGAACACAGCATGGTGTGGTAGTGACCTTGCCAGTCTCCAGACCTTAATCCCATAGAAAACTTATGGAGGGAGTTGAAGCTTTGAGTTGCCAAGTGACAGCCTCAAAATCTTAATGATTTAGAGATGATCTGCAAAGAGGAGTGGATCAAAATGAATTAGTTTTCATAAATATTGTACCCATTTTCTTTAAAGGGTTGTCCATCACTTCGATAATCGCTTATTAATTACTATGTTCCCCTCTTATAAAATAATAACAGGTATACTCACCTCTGGTGTGGGCGTCATCCCAGCTGGCTCTACCGGGGCTCGCTTGACACTGTGTCATGTGAGCCCTGCAGCCAATGAGCGGCTGCTTCACTCTTTCCTCCTTCAGCCACAGCTCTCATTTCTTCCCTATGTCTGATTTATCCGAAGGAGGAGAGAGTGAAGTGACATCTGATTGGCTGTAGGGCTTGCATGACATAGCAATGTCACGTGAGCCCCATGAAAGTAAGTGACAACACCGCTGGAACAGTGCCCACACATGGGGTGAGTATAGCTTTTTTTAATTCATAAGGGGGATAGTGATTGAGAAGGGGTTGTCTGAGTAGTGGACAACCCCTTTGAGAAAATAAAATCAGTTAAAATTTCTGAAAAAAAAAAATTTCCCACAAAAACTTCAAATGCATAATAACTCTTCCATCTCCTCAAAGCCAGCTAAATGTCTAAGGACAAGCATAGAAAATGTTTGCCCACTTACATTGGTGCTGGTTCCACCTCAGCTGCCACTCAAAGGGTTATTCCTGATTGGACAAGTTTGTTGAGGTTCGAGCAACTTAGACGTCCAATAAATCAGAGAATAGAGCTCTAAAATGACTTGCATGCATGTCACATCTTTATGAGACTGCCAAAGATAGCTAATCTGGCTCAAGGACTTAAAGGGAGCCTCTCATCACAAAATGACTGGCCAAACCAAGCACAGCACCTTGAAAGGGACATAGTCCTAACAAAAAATGTATCTTTAGTGTTCAAATCCTTTGCTGTGTTTGCCAAAAATTGTTCTTTTTTCAAATATTTAAATGATGCACTCAGTGCATCCTTGGGTAGCATTGCAGCTCATTGCGCCTTCCCACCTACTTCTATTCCATGTATCACTGCCATTCTCCTCCTACTTTGACAATTCTAGTGTTATTGGCTCATCTGGTGAGCAGGACTTGCCAGATGGACAACAGGCAGGCAGGTGAAGCAATAAACACCCGAAGACAAAGAGCCAGGAATGAAGACATACGCAGTAACCAATGATATATAATCAGTCCAGTCCAGCAAACAAATGTTTAAAGACAGAGTTGTATGCTAAAAAGAGAAGAAAAACACTGTTGCATCAGCATTTGCAGTGTGAACAGCACCAGAGAAAAGTTTGTTATGCTTAGAGCAGATAAAAAGTTATTCAGCAAACAAATAGTAAACCGCAGGCAGCAGTGATGAACAGGCAAACTGAATACTTCCTTGTAGGGAAGATACACAAAATTGCAGCAGCATTTTAGTGAGAACAGCATCAGTGAAGAGTTTGTTATTCTTACAGGAGATGAGCGGTTAACTGCACGTCTGAGTCTGGAACTAAATACGGATTACTGAGAAGAAAGCTTGATTTTGCTGATGAGAGCATTCTCAGCTGAGAGAAATAGTGAAGCAAACTGTCAAGTATACGGTAACTGAATACAAGACTTACTGAATACTCAGACATATACTGTATAGCCTTCTGAATCAGCCTTGGGTGATAATGTCACAGGAACTCAATGTGCTACTTGAGTGTGGAGCACTGGAAAGGGAGGCAGCCATCAGAGAAGGGAACAGGGCCGGATCATGGGGTTAAGACAGGTGAGTAACATCTGGCTTTATATGAGCTAGAGGAAGGAGATACAGAGAAAACAAGTAAGTGAAAAGGTGCACTGAACATCTCATTATAATATTGGAATAAAGAAGAATTTCTGGCTAAACACTGGAAAGGATTAGGACCTTAAAGGTGCAATTTATATTATTTTTTTTTCCCCTACAAAGTGATGTGTTTGGCTTGAAGAGTCATTCTGCATTAACAGATAACCTTAAAGGTTATATCTGCACAGAATGACTGTTCAAACTAAGTCCCGCTGCTCGGTGCTTTATAGCGGGGCCAATTCTTTAAATACACCTTCCCACCTGCTTGATTTCCCTAAATCTCTTCTTTGATTGACAGCTCTGGCATCATAGAGCAAGAGAAGGCTGAAGAAAGAGAGGAAAACAAGCAGGTGGGAAGGTGCATATAAATGACTGGCCCGCCACGGAGCACCGGTTTCAACCGTCATTATGTGCCGACAAGAGCCCCTTTAAATATACTGAAAAAACCCACAGCCATATAATGATATAATGTAGTAAAGTTGCCCATACACATGTAAAAGTGAATGGCAGATAAACGACCAGCTGTTTTGTTCATGTGTAACCTCGTGCACACTTTTGACGTAAAAGTCCATTTAGTGGTCCATAAACATGCAATATATAAATTAATAAATGGAGTTGAAGAAGACTTTGAGATTAGTTGTAAAAATCACATCACCGTGGCCAAATTTCCAATGCCATGATAGTCGATTCTTTTTGTGCCAGAATGGCGAGAAAAATAACATCATTTGCAATGTTGAGGATGGAATGCATAAAGTATGGGGCTTCTACAGGGTAACATATCCATAGTATTCGATTGATAAGCGCTATTGGGCTGGTGTCACACTTGCGTGTGTGATGCGAGAAACTCGCACGAGTCTTTCGCATCAACACCCGGCACTGCCGCCGGCACTCGGACCGGAGTGTGCGGCTACATGTATTTCTATGCAGCCGCATGCTCCGGACCGAGTGCAGGCGGCAGTGCAGTGTTGATGCGAAAGACTTGTGCGAGTTTCTCCCATCACACACGCAAGTGTGACACGGGCCTTGGGGTCTAACTTCCGTAGTCTTATCTATCACATACACACACAGTATACAAAGCTATATATCATGATTTCTGTACATGCGCAGAATAGTTCTGATTTAGTCAATCATGGGATCCAACAGATATATACTGTAGACGCCGTAATCACCAGAGCCACAGAAGCCTAGAATATTGGCAAAAGTCTTGGGCTGATCATTATTGGTCACCTACCGGTATGAGACTAAGTATGTCTCATTAATAGCATATAAAGATGCCCAGTCATAGTGTCAAATATTAGCTCTGAAAACCTGAAACTTCTCAAGTATATTCCAGCTTCTTTCATATTTTGTATTCTGTGTTATTGCAATTAATATTCCAATGGAAAACACAAAGTGCTGTCAGCCCTGCCTGGAATCTGCTTCTTCCTGCATTATATATACATTGGTGACACGGGATAATTTGCATAGCCCCAAAATAAGAGACAGAAAAAGTATCTTATTCCTCCTTAATTAAAATGTACTGCCGAATATAAATGCAGATAGAGACTGGAGAAGAACAGCATTTCACATGACATGCAGGGAAGGGGGGTAGAAAGCAGCATATAAATAGTAAGACCATCAGCGAGGATATAGTTAGTTCAATCCCTGTGACTTCTTGAACGGAAAAGTTGTGAAGCTAAATAGAGACATATAAGGGAAATGAAGAGGCCACAAATAGAAGAAAATCTTCTATAGTGTGCTTATAATGTCTCGTGGGCTATTTATGTGGCTCTGTATACTGTATTTCCACATCTACAATAGTGAAAATAAGTATTTGATACACTGCCGATTTTGCAAATTTTGCCACCTATAAAGAATGAAGAGGTCTGTAATTTTTATCATAGATTCACTTATTTTCTCCACTGTATATAGTAATGAGTAATAGAAAATATCCCAGAGTGTATTGCATTAGAATCCACACTGTGCTGCTAAAGCCCAACTCGACCTAATTTATTTTGTATGCATATGTTGATATAATTTAATTTATTGACACACTGCTCTATCATTTCCATATTTGATGCAATTCATAATTCCTTTAATGTGTTGAATTTGATCTGTCATCAGATTTTCCAAAACAAAGTGCAAGCGATATTAAGTAAGTAAGTGTCTTAGACCTGTTGAGCCTGTTGTACTTACTCTGAAAAAAGTTCAAGTCGAAATGGCTGTATAAAGTGTTGAGATTTAAGACACGTTCACATGTTTAGCACTTGGTCATTATTTTACATCAGTATCTGTAAGCCAAAATCAAGAGTGGGACAGTCAGTGGAAAAGTATAATAGAAACACGTCACCACTTCTTGGCTTACAAATACTGATGAAAAATATTGAATGTGTCAATGTGGCCTTAAGCTCAATCTTTACTCACCTGTCCCTCCACCCCGGCTGCCAAGCTCAATCTTTACTCACCTGTCCCTCCACCCCGGCTGCAGCTGATAGCTCACACTACTCAATACAAGCTGCTGCTATCAGTCATGCTCGATGGGCAGAGACTGAATGCAGATGGACTCATGAGCTCCGTCACTTTTACCTAGATCTGTATTGATATCAGGATTATGCAGCCATTCTGATATGACTTTTCAAGCTAAGCACACCAGCCTCATCAGGTCTATCAGATCTATTTAATAATGTATGCTGTTTGTATTCTGAAATCTGGTGATTTATTTGCTTTAAGACCAGAGAAAAAAATTCTGCATGTTACTGGGCAGTAACAGAACCATGGCCAAAATGACACTCACCAGTATTATTTACAGATTTAAAAACTATATATATACATGTATATATTATACATACAGTACAGACCAAAAGTTTGGACACACCTTCTCATTTAAAGATTTTTCTGTATTTTCATGACTGTGAAAATTGTAGAATCACACTGAAGGTATCAAAACTATGAATTAACACATGTGGAATTATATACTTAACAAAAAAAGTGTGTAACAACTGAAATTATGTCTTATATTCTAGGTTCTTCAAAGTAGCCACCTTTTGCTTTGATTACTGCTTTGCACGCAGAAAAGGTGAACGGATGGACTCTACATGCCTGGTTCCCACCGTGAAGCATGGAGGAGGTGGTGTGATGGTGTGGGGGTGCTTTGCTGGTGACACTGTTGGGGATTTATTAAAAATTGAAGGCATACTGAACCAGCATGGCTACCACAGCATCTTACAGCGGCATGCTATTCCATCCGGTTTGCGTTTAGTTGGACCATCATTTATTTTTCAACAGGACAATGACCCCAAACACACCTCCAGACTGTGTAAGGGCTATTTGACCAAGAAGGAGAGTGTTGGGGTGCTGCGCCAGAAGACCTGGCCTGCACAGTCACCAGACCTGAACCCAATCGAGATGGTTTGGGGTGAGCTGGACCGCTCACCGCTTCAATTTTGAATAAATCCCCAACAGTGTCACCAGCAAAGCACCCCCACACCATCACACTAACTCCACCATGCTTCACGGTGGGTACTAGGCAAGTAGAGTCTATCCGTTCACCTTTTCTGCATGTAAAGCAGTAATCAAAGCAAAAGGTGACTACTTTGAAGAATCTAGAATATAAGACATATTTTCAGTTGTTTCACACTTTTTTGTAAAGTGTAATGTATAATTCCACATGTGTTAATTCATAGTTTTGATGCCTTCAGTGTGATTCTACAATTTTCATAGTCATGAAAATACAGAAAAATCTTTAAAAGAGGTGTGTCCAAACTTTTGGCCTGTACTGTATATATATATATATATATATATATATATATATATATATATATATATATACATATATATATATGTATATATATACATATATACATATATATGTATATATATATATATATATATATATTCAACCATTTTCACTTCAATTTTTTTAAATATCTATAAAAAATTATATACCACTCTTATGAAGATCTGTGGCAATATTTGTATTTCCTTGGGTTTAGACACTCATCTTTTTCCATTGCCGCTCACCTCTGCCTTTTCCTAATTTACAGAACAAAGTATCTTGAGCAGATGGAACCCATAATTGCATTGTTTGTAATTTGTAGCCTTGGAAACAAATAATTCCACATATATGCTTTAGACACAAACCTTTTCTTTACAAAGTTCACACACTCTTTGGATCCAATTAATTAAGGTGTTTAAGTCAGAATTTTAACATACACCACCTAATTATGTTGCATAAAAATATTTAACGCTTACATATCAGTCCCAACTAGCTATGCCTATATGGGCGGATCATGGTCACGGCGGGGCTATGCCTACCAATCAAATTCATGATAAGTTATGCTACTTCAGTGTCGTGCCCTACTCCAGAGGTGCATTCCAGTCACTGACTGGTGTAACATTTCTGGCGACAGTGCTCACTGGGTAACAGATGCGAATAATTCATTAAGCGGCGTACGCCTGTCAATGATTTAGGTACAGTGTACTCTAGAAACATACAAAACACCAGTCATAATGAATCAGCTTTTTTATGTTTCATAGTTTTAAGTTTGAAACAAGACACAAGTTCATTGAGTTCAACCTATAACCTAAAAATTTGATCCAGAGGAAGGCAAAAACCCCATGAGGCAGATGCTATTTGCCCCATATAAGGGGAAAAATACCATATCGACTCCATATCTGATAATCAGACTAGTTCCTTGGATCAATGTCCCATCACTGAATTTAGTACATATAACCTGTAATATATTTTTCAAGAAAGGTATCCAGGCTCTCCTTGAACTTTAATGAATGAACCATTAGACGATGTGGCAGAGAGTTCCTAAAGGGCAGACAAATGATCCTTGATTCCCTGGTTTGTCAGTTGTTATTAAAATTGATGGAATGGGTAGCTCATTGTTTCGGGGTTACCTTGGGGAAAATGGAGGGTCACAGTACGTCTTAATTTTTGGGGTATTAACATCGACACAATAAGGATGGAGTGCAGGTTTCCTAAGGAAAAAATTGCGGCATACCGTGCTGAGATTCACAAAGCGAGTCGGCTTAAGAAAATGGAATAAAGGACGTTCAATCGTTGCTCAGGAAGCTTAATTTTGCTTGCCAGATTATGCCTATGGGTTGGGTTTTTTGGGTCATTTGGCATCGGTTAAGGAGGGATATCATCTCCTTGGCACTACATTATGGTTAACTAGGGATCTTAAAGATGACTTGCTTGTTTGGAAACTTTTTTAGACAAGTATAATGGTTGGTCCCTAATAATATAGGTGACTGTGGAAAATGTGCATTGCGATTTATTTACTGACATGACCAGTAATGCGGGTTTTGCCACTTACCTCAAAGGTCAGTGCTGCATGGGTGAGTGTCTGGAGTCATGGATTGAGGCTGAGTTCACCAGGAACCTTACTTTATTGGAATTTTTTACAATCATAGTGGCTTTGTCAGTGTGGTGGGAGCAATTTAGCAACAAAAAGGTCAGGCTTCATTGTGATAATACGTTGTTGGTGATGGCTATTAATAATTCATCTATATCCTCTCCTTCTGTGGTTCGTTTGCTTCGTCATTTTGTCTTGCATTGTCTTTGCCTTAATTCATGGGTGGTGGCGGTTCAGGTGCCAGGAGTTGGGAACTAAATTGCTTCTTGATTGCAGTGGGAGCATTTTTGGACCTTGACAGCAAGAGTGGAGTCTGCGGGCTGCCCGTGGCTGTGGAGCTCTGGGAATTGGTGTTCGAGCATCGGGATCATTGATTAGGGCTTCCCTTGCACATAGTACGTGGGTTGCATGTGAAGCAGCTTGGAAGGAATGGGAATTTTGGGTTCAACAGTTAGGGGATGTTGGTTCAGAAAAGGATTACGTAGGCGCTTTGCTTTGTTAATTGAGTATGGTGGCTAAGAACGGATGGTCAATTTTGGGGGTGAATCGATTTTTGGCGGGGGTAGCGTTTGGCTGTAAGCTTAAGGGCAGGTAGGATATCATGATTAATTTTTTGATGTGCCAGGCAGTAAAAAGGCCAGTCTTTTTTAAGTTATTGGTGGAATTGGGTGGGAGATCTGTGCAAGTGTGCAACTCTCCTTTTCGAGGAAGTATTATTCGGCAGGCTTTCTCATGGGCGATTTTTGGAGCTCTGAGAATAGGGCTAAAAAGGGAGGCATATTGGGTAAGGATGTTTCAGTACTAAGTGATTCCGTTAAATTTTATGTGCGCCGTTCAAATACGGACCAGATGCGTAAGAGAAAAAAGAGATGTTCTGAGTGCACTAAAAGGGTCCAGTGTGTGATCAGTAACTTGTTTTAAAAGTTATTTGGTGTTAGGTGGGCCCTTTATTAAAACATAGGTATGGATGCTTTTTGTCCAGGTGTCAGTTTTTGGCAGTTTTCTTTTTTTTTAATTTATGGCTTTAGGGATTGAGACAGGCAGGTTTTCACTTTATTCATTTAGAATAGGTGCTACTATGGAGGCGGATATGAGGGGTCTGCCTTCTGAAATGGTGCAGAAAATAGGTAGGTGGGAATCTAGGAGATTTAAAGTATATGTGCACCCTCATTTTCCTCATTTTGTGTAATGGGTTGGGGCTGAGGCAGGTGTTACAGGTTTTTGTTGTCTCATTTTGCTTTAACAAAAAGTGGTGGGATTAGTTGCATTTGTTTTCATCTTCCTGCCCTTCCCTCACCATTCCCCCAACCCCTTCCTATTTTTTTCTCTAGGCGGGCACAGGTAGTGTGGATACTAGGACACTTGTTCGTATATTAGGGAGCGTTGAGGGCCAACATACGGGCATAATGGGTGTCAATTGGGTCTTTCCAAGAGCGAGGTCATGATTAGGTGGTTGGGGGGTACGAGGTATGAGTTGGCGACATGTATTACCGGATTTCCACCATTTCACTAGGCTGGTATTGCAAGTTGGTGGAAGTGAATTAGGAACTCGTCCCTGCAGGGATTTATTCAGGGATATTAATCACAAATTCACAATCTATTGCACCTTTGGATATCATATCCGAGCATGTAGATCATTTGATCGTATATTGTGCCCAAAAAAATGTGGTGTGCTGCCAGTTTTGTTAAAAAGATCGACAAAACAAGGATAAAAGTGAACAAGGCAGTGGGGAATTTTGTAGCTAGGAATGGTGGGGTCATAGTGAGGCATATGGATCTGGAGTCCAGCGAGGGGAAGATCTAGCCGAATGAGTGGGTGCATTTCAAGTCAATAGGCATTGACTTTTGGGCCCCAAGTATACGAGAGTATGTAGAATGAGGGCTTCTTTTGCAAGGGTAACTCGCATTATGAGGTGTCTGGTAATACTTGCTATGGTGGCGGAAATGGGTTTTTGGAGTTGGTGGCAACAAAATGTAGTTGAGGGTTATGCACTGAGTAGATGTTAACCTCCTATTGGTTTTAGAATTTTGGTACTGCCTGGTTTGGGGCTCTTCAGGGTGGGATCGGTGGTACGGAGTTGTTTTTACAGCAACAGAGGTACCCCTGAGTCTTTGGTCACAGCTGGGGCTAATGCTGGATGTTTATTTTATTTTGTTTAGCTCCAAAATCCTCCTTACCTCAAGTTATTTATTATTTGTTATGTTTTCTTATGCCGATTTGGCCAATTAAACCCAAAAACGGTATTACGCCTGTTTATTAGGGAAACTAGGTGGGGCTGGTGTGGTTTGGGTAGGGAAATGGGTAATAAATAAGGGGCAACCTCTACAATACTGAAATCATGGATGTACCAGTTGTATTTGATGCTTGTATTGTAAATGACCATTGTTGGTAGGTTATGTTTTTTCTTATGACTTTTTCAAAATTTGAACTTGACATTTATAAGCTATAACATGGATAAGGTTCGTAAGGCCTAAAAGTTTAGCACTACCCTCATTTTCCCTTTTTAATCTTAAGTTGATCATAAGAAGACTTTGTGTGAACATAAGATGAATGTAGCAAGGAAGGCATGACAGAAGGTGTAGCTGCAATACAGTCACTTCCAGGCAACAAATCAATTGACTGCGATAGCAGTTTTGTGTCTCCAATCAATCTATCTCCATGACTGTCACATCGCTATAGAATGTAAAGAAAGTTTGTATGCCATGCCTGACAATACAAAGCCCCACTATACATACTTACATCTTTATTAATGTATTTCAATTTCCTACATTTTATAGGACGCCCTCTCCCTTTGATGTTGTCGTCACGTCATGTGCTGCCTGCTCTGCCCTGTCCTTTGTTTGATCCTGTATTGTATTTCCATACACTGCATTTTGCCATCAATACAACAAACATAAATACATTCATACAGGAATAAATACAATAGTATAATATCAGAATTGACCCACTATTTGACCAAGGCAAGCGGGTGCACCTGCAATGACAAATATAATGACAAATACTGAATTAATCATCCACAGACCCGAGAAGAGGAAAAAACAAATGGGTGCGTGAATGTTTTCATGCAGACAGAAAGAAAACCCTAAAAAGCCTTTGGGTCTATTGGGCAAGGACTGAGAGCAGAGCAAGAGAAGAATCCTTCCATCTCGAACAACCCCTAGACATTAATCCCATACACCAAAAGACAAGCAGAACACACATTACAGATGTCAGGACTGTGCTTCAAACCAATTCCTTCTAACAAAACCGCTCTACTGAAACATAAATTAGCTGCCGCATTAGACAGCAGCGAACCAGCATCATAAATAAGGCAGAACCATAACGCCACCATAAAGAGAGTGGAAAAGCCACGAAATGAGATAACGCAAGCAAAACAACATCACAAAACCAGTATATTTTAGCCGCACTCGCATATAAGCATAATACCCATTCTCCCCCTGGGTGACGTATATCTTGGCAGTTTTTATTAGCCTGGAAAACAGGAATGCACGATCTTATAGTGCAGAGTGCCATAAAAGCTGTTTATTCCCCTCTCTGATATATATCACATTTCAGTGCAGAGAACAGTGAGTGGTATTAGAGGAGTACAGCCGTGGATTTCAGGGTGGCTTTTTATGACTTTTTTGCACAGTAACCTGTTTATTAAACAAAAATGGCCACATCTATCTAAATCCTTATTTGCAAATAGTTCTTGTGTGCAGAAAATATAAGTGTCGCTTATTAGGAGTCATAGATGATGGACGAGTGCAGAACACAAGTGTACATCCCTAATTCTGCATGATGCCCTCACATTTGCCTACAATGCACACTAATGTTCACCTCCGCCCATGATCATTGCTCGCTGGAGGTGTCATGGTGTGCAGGCTCATTATGAACACATCGAAGAATTGTGCAGTACCTTAAACCTACCGTTATGGCAGTCACTATGGCCCACCTCTGAGTATTCTATTTAGTGCTTAGTATGTAAGATACGCTATGTCTTCAGAGCTCATTTTGATATACTATATGGTGCAAGAGCTGATAGCTGGTTGCTAACTCTTTGTGAAGCAAATTCTAAATATTATACTTATTCTTTACATTTCATATCAGCACGTCATAATGTAATCTTTCTACAATGCTTAGGATAAAGGACAAAAAATGCTGTCTTTTAAAAATGATATTGGGAAGTTAGAGTCAGTTCAAAGGTGAGCAACTAGATTATTTGGAAGACTCCCATGATGAGAGGTTAGAAAAGTTGATTATTTATCTTAGACCGGGATCACACTTGCGAGAGACTGAACGCTCTGATCCGAGTGTCGGCGGCAGTGCCGGGTATTGAGGTGCGAGACTCGTCCGAGTTTCTCGCATGTGAGTATGAGCCCTAAATGGCATTGTGGGCTTTATATAATCTATCGATAGAGAATATATAACTGATGGGGAAAGGTTGATGTTGATGGACCTAGGTCTTTTTTTCAACCTATGTAACAATGAAACTGTGTAACATCAATAAAATGTCTATGGATGGCTAAGGGTTTGTGCACACATTATGTTTTAGTTAACATTTTTATTTTTTTTCATTGCCATGGCTGCATGAAGCTATGATTTAGATTATTATTTTTTTATTGTTCTTTATGAATGTTCCCACATAGCATAAATGCTGTGTTTTTTCCTGAGAGTTTTTTAATTCTGAAAATCCAATGTGTTTAGTCCAAGCAAAGTCAATGTGATTTAAAAAAAAACTCATGCCCACTGTGTGCCTTATGGGTGCTATTGAACTGTGCATTCTCTGGTGCCTTGTTTTTTTGCCAATCCAGGGTTGTTAACTGTCCAAACATTCCAGGACAGTACTGAAAAATACACCGCTTTTTTACCCTGTGCATAAAAAAATGTCATACATTCGTGACTTTTTTTGATGATTGAGACATGTGAGCAGCAAGGTGAATAAAAAAGATGTTTTTTTATACATTGTACATTTATTATGTTCTGTGGCTTTTAGAGATATACTGTATATTGATTTTTTATTATTTGTTTAAACTTTATGGAACCTGATGGGGCCAGAACATTTTTTTGTCACTCAAACCTGATCTGGGTCTACCTCAGCAGACATCTAGTGATCATGTGATCACTTTGGAAGTATGAAGCCTAACTTAGAGAAACTAGAAGCACAGATAAACTTTTTCTGTCTTCTCCCTAGAGTATCCAGTAGTCTATGACAGCAGCATTAAAAGGAAATCCTCATGTCTATAAATTGGTTTATTCAGTTAAACATCATGAAAATAAGCTAATTTGTAATTGACGTGCTTTTTCTACCTGCTGTCATTCTCCAGCTATGAGAGCTTTTATCTTACATAGTGTACAGCTTGTTTGCAAGGAGCTGAAGTACCAGAGCCTTGTCACTGCACAGTAGCTACATTCTACACTAAGGTGCTAACTCCTGAGATACCAGTCGGCTCTCTCCAGACCATTCATTTCTATACAGCAGTTAGCTGCTTACCTTCCTCATCATCTCAGCTCCTGACTAAGTTACTATCAGTCCTGCAAAATCACCAGATTACAGCATCACCTATTTCCAAAGCCGTTCTCCTAATCACTGCTCCCTTGTACAAAGGAACTCTCCTCTCTATATGCAAATAAAATAATAATGGTGTAGCCTTCGTAACAAGCACTGACAGACCATTAGGGTGTCACAGTAGTATGAGCTCAGCAGTAAGATGAAGCTACTGACCAGAACTGTCACCAAAGAACAAGTGCTCACATTCAACCCTGCAACAAGGAAGTAAGGAGACTTGAGGGCTGGTACTGCTCAAGATACAACTTGAGAATAACCTTTTAATGATGCAACTTAAAAAATGTCACTGCAGACTCAAACCCACATCTCAGAGGGTTAAATAAAAGCTTATGGCTCTTCTTCTCATCTGTTTTAGTAAGCAATGGCACACATCAGCATACATCATGATGAACAATCCAGGATCATTAACTCTGTGTTGTGCTGTTATATGGTTATTCCCATTAAACATATGGACAACTGGGTGTTACCATTCAAAAGGGTGTGTCTCTTCAATGTTCTGCTCTATCAGCAGTGATTGGAGAGGGTCATTGTGTAGGGACACATGCCCAACTGGTGATGGAACAGCCCAACACAAGGGTATAAGAAAAGATGATTTACTATTATTTGAAAAAATAGAACAATTGTTTTTGGGTTTTTTAAATGCAGAATGACACTAAATTGCACTCTGCATACAAGGTACAGCAAATACATGTTCTGGGTCATTTTATTCTTTATTTACACTGGCTTCAGGACTTCTGATTATTGGTTATGACAATTACAATCAGAATCTATGGCCCTGTGCTGGACACATTGTACACGCTATCCAAACAGCATTGTTCTATCGAAGTTTCCTTTGTTTTGATGGCGAGAATTTCGCTATGTCCTGTGCCATTCTTGCTGTCAAAAATGACAGATCCTCCAATGGAGACCCTTATTGCCAAAAAGCAAAGAGAACTAAGTTCGTAGACTAAAACGACTATATAACATGACCATTATGTTGGCTTTTGTTCTGTTTTCTTGACATATCTTTTGCCTTATCAGTCACTTCTTATAACAGTCCACAAGATCCCTACAAATTCCTGACAAATGAAAGCAAGCTGGTTCTGGTATCAAAGGGGTATTCCCATGTCCAAGATCCTATCCCAATATGTACTAGGTGTAATAATAAGAATATTAGCAAATACCTCTAATTAGAAATGTAGTATAGTTCTTCTGATTCGCTATGTCGCTTTCCTCATATGCAGTGCATTAGCTTATGAATCCATGGTTATGACCACTATCAACGAACTGTCACTATGAGCGGTCATAACCATGGAAACCTAAGCTACTACAATGACCTATAAATGGGGTAAGAGACATAATGAATCAGAAGAATTATACTACATTTCTAATTGGTGGTATTTTCAATTATTATTATTATTACACCTACTACATACTGTGATATGATCTTAGTGTGAAAATGAGTATCACGTCATGGAATCATGGGCTTTTTGTCTCATTTGTTCATTGC
Source organism: Oophaga sylvatica (assembly GCA_033576555.1). Lineage (NCBI taxonomy): Eukaryota > Metazoa > Chordata > Amphibia > Anura > Dendrobatidae > Oophaga > Oophaga sylvatica. Next base: position 350,180,629 of record JARQOD010000002.1, on the reverse strand, counting down.
TGCAATGTATGTGGCGTCAAAGTAAATGTTAGCTCGGTTCCTGTCTTCTTATTCCCCAGTATTTGCTCTACAGAAGTGTATAGTGATAAGGAGGTTATTACTTCTACATATCCGCACAGTGTTATTTACATGTGCTTCATATTATCATACAAAATATAGGCCTCTTACGCTCACCATATACATGGAGAATTGGAAGCATATTGCTATACACATTGACTGATACACTCCGAGCCCTATCTTTCCCTCCACAGAAAGCCTAGGAAAACTATTACTGCCTTTAATTGTAGAGCAGTTTTCAGTCTCCACTGTATCGCACGCTGAATAGAGAATAATCCATTAAAATAGCTGGCTCCTCCCCGCGTGTGCGAGCGTGCGAGTGTGTATGCGGTTTTATTAGTCCCTGAAATGAAGTGATAAAGTACAGCCGGAGTATTACAGTTGATCTCACCTCATGCCCTAGGCTTTGCAAATCTTGGGAAAGATTATAGATGCATGGTGCCTCGTCTGATATTTGAAGCAAGAATACTTTATAACTGAAATCTGTCTTCTCCGGGGATGAAAGCCAAACAAATTTAAGGATTAAATCACACAGAGGTATAATCCCACAGGAAAACCTGCTTCAGTTATTATGATTATATTGTGATGAAGGCAGAGCGCTTGTGAATACCAGTGCAGGAAATCATTTTTTTCTGCTTCCGAATTGTAGATTATAAGACATTTTTTCCAATGAATAATAAACTCAATGCATGCTGTACCCTTCCCTCATCTTACTTCAAACTACACATCGTATATATATAAATATATATATATTTATTTATATATTTAGACACATATTATGTCATTATGCAACATTTTGCAGAGTAACTATATATATATATTTAAATATTTGTTTACACACATTATGTCATAATATAACATTTTGCAGAGTAACTGTATATATATTTACTTACACACATATTATGTCATTATATATATATATATATATATATATATTTTATTTACACACATATTATGTCATAATATAACATTATTCAGAGTAACAATACATATATATATATATATAATATATATATATATATATATATTTATTTAAACACATATTGTGTCATTATATAACATTATGCTGAGTAACTATCTGAGTATATATATATATATATATGTTCCAATTAAGTGCAGTTCAGTATGCATTAACCTACGGAGATGTACATCATGGCATGTGTTCTCCTCCTACACTAACCTACATGTAGCACTATATAAACACTCTGTTTATGGCAGTAGTACAGAAGTTGTAGTTGTTTATTAACATAGCGGAGGTATTTGTGTCATGGGGCACAGTGAGCGATAACACCATGATAAGTTTTCATTGTTTTTCCATAAGAGTTCAAGAAAACCATGGGGAAATATTTCTCAGTGCAATTGCACCAGTCTTCTAGCGTAAGAACATTGCCATTTCTGACATATTGCCGTGGATTAAGCACACATTGTTCAGCTCTGTAGCTAAATATTTCCACCATTTCCCAAGCAGTAAGTGCAGCCGAGCTACAGTCTGACTTCACGCAGTACTTTGGCAAATTCCCCAATCAGCATGTACAGTGATGAAAGATATCTCCATATTGGCACATAACTCTAAAATTAAAGGGGGTTTTCAAGAACTTGAATATTGTTGCCCAGTAGAGTAGGTGGTCATTATCAGATCGGTGGGGCTGCACAAGCTGGTTGAGGGGGTCACAGTGAACCAAAATGATAAAGCGCCATATATTGTATAGTGGCCATGGATGGTAATGCAGGTTTCCCCATATACAGTAAGTGAATGGGAGAGTGATGCAATATTAAAGGTGAATACTGACAACAAATC
>JARQOD010000002.1:350138141-350178674 GCA_033576555.1 Oophaga sylvatica | reverse complement strand
GGGAAAAAAGGCCCCAGGCCCCCCATGTCCCCCGACCCCTCATGGGCCCCCCAAACCCCCCTTTCTTGCCCCGGGCCCTTCTGCCCCCCGGGGGGGCCCCGCCATTGAAAAAAGGGCGGCGCAAACTCAGGGCCTGCCCTAAGTGTGGGGGGGAGGGGAAATTTTTCTCTGGGCCCCGGCTCCCGGGGGTACCCCGAGACCCCAGAGAACAGCCCGGGGTCTATCCCCGACCCCGTTTGCGATCCCCTAACAGCAAAGGGCAAAAATCCAAAAAAAAAAAAAATTTCTCCCCCTTGTTTACGCACTAAAGGGGGAAAAAGAGGTCACATCCCCGATCACCCCCCCAAACCCCGGTGTCCCTTCCTCCCGAGGCCCCGGGAGCCGGCGCTTCTTCCGAAAAAAAAAAATGGGGGCGCATAGCAAGTGCCCCCCAAATTCTTGGGGGAAAAATTCAAAATTTTTTTCATTCATTTCATAAAATACATTTTTTATCACTTTTAAACTATCCAGTGACAAAAAAAAAAAAAAACAGTAATAACCCCCCATTTAACACCCCTTATTGGGGCAAAAAATAAAATAAAAATATATTTTAATTTTATTTTTTCTTTGGTTTGGGTTGGGTTAAATTAGGATGGAAAATTGGTTAAAGGGTTTCTTTGGGTTTGGTTTTTAATTTGGGTAATTTTAAAAGGGTGGGGGTTATCCCGTTATGGCAGTCCAGATGGATGCGTTACACTGCGGATAAGCGGTGTAAAACCGTCTGAAACGTGCCATTTTACCCCCATTTAGGGGGGGCCCTCGCGCGCATTCGTAAAACGCATGCGTTTGCGACGTGCCCCATTCAACGGAGCCCGGGCCGGGCGGCCCCTGGGGCCCCTCACCCTGTGCGAGAATCTCTGTATTCCCGCCAAACGGGTTTTGCTAACGGTCGCGAGCTATAAACCCACCAGCCCGTCGCGCTTTGTTGAACACTGGGGAAAAAGCAAAAAGAACCTAGCCTTAGGGGAGGTTAAAAAGGTTATAAATTTGGGTTTTGGGGACAAAAGGGTTGGGTAAAAAATTTGGGTTAGGGGGAAATTAAAAAGTTAGGGGTTCAATTAAGGTTAGGGTTTCAAATTGGGTGGGATTTAGGTTAGGAATAAAAATTTGGGGTTTGGGGGGTGTTGGGGTTTGGGTTGGAGCTTAAAAATTTAGGGGGTTTTCCCCTATTTTTGGGGCCATCAGGGGGTCTCCCAAAAACAGTGGCGTTCAAAAAATCAAAAGGCTCCCCCCCTTCCCACCCGCTGCGCAAAATAGTGGTTACCCCAACATATGGGGGGTTCCCTACTCAGGGCAAATTTTCACACCAAATTTTTGGGGTTCTAAATTTTCCTTTAACCCCTTGGGAAAAATAAAAATAGCTGGCTAAAATAATCATTTTTGAGAAAAAAAATGATTTTTATTTTCACAGCTCTGCGTTTATAAATTCTGTGAAACACTTGGGGTTCAAAGTGCTCACCACACATCTAGATAAGTTCCTTAAGGGGTCTAGTTCCAAAATGGGGTCACTTGTGGGGGGTTTCCACTGTTTAGACATATCAGGGGGTCTCCAAACACGACGTGGCGTTCAAAAAGTCAAATGGCGCTCCCTCCCTTCCGAGCCCTGCCGTGCGCCCAAACAGTGATTTACCCCAACATATGGGGTATCAGCGTACTCAGGACAAATTGCACACCAATTTTGGAGTTCTAATTTCTCCTGTTACACTTGGGAAATTAAAAAATAGCTGGCTAAAAAAATCATTTTTGAGAAAAAAAATTAGTTTTTATTTTCATGGCTCTGCGTTTATAAATTTCTGTGAAGCACTTGGGGGTTCAAAGTGCTCACCACACATCTAGATAAGCTCCTTGGGGAGTCTAGTTTCCAAAATGGTGTCACTTGCAGGGGGTTTCTACTGTTTAGGCACATCAAGGGCTCTGCAAACACAACATGACGCCCGCAGAACATTCCATCAAAGTCTGCATTACAAAATAGCGCTCCTTCCCTTCCAAGCACTCCCATGCGCCCAAACAGTGGTTTTACCCCACATATGGGGTATCAGCGTACTCAGGAAAAATTGCACAACAACTTTTTGGGTCCAATTTCTCCTGATACCCTTGGGAAAATAAAAAAATAGCGGGCTAAAGAATCATTTTTGAGGAAAAAAATGATTTTTTTATTTTCACGGCTCTACGTTTATAAATTTCTGTGAAGCACTTGGGGGTTCAAAGTGCTCACCACACATCTAGATAAGTTCCTTAAGGGGTCTAGTTTCCAAAATGGTGTCATTTGTGGGGGGTTTCCACTGTTTAGGCGTATCAGGGGCTCTCCAAACGCGACATGGCGTCCAATTTCAATTACAGCCAATTTTGGTTTGAAAAAGTCAAACGGCGCTCCTTCCCTTCCAAGCCCTGCCGTGCGCCCAAACAGTGGTCCCCCCCATATGGGGTATCAGCGTACTCAGGACAAATTGGACAACAACTTTTGTGGTCTAATTTCTCCTGTTACCCTTGGGAAAATAAAAAATTGGGGACTAAACGATCAGGTTTGTGGAAAAAATATGACTTTTTATTTTCATGCCCGGGAGTTATAAACTTCTATGAAGCACTTGGGGGTTCAAAGTGCTCACCACACATCTATATAAGTTCCTTAGGGGGTCTAGTTTCCAAAATGGTGTCACTTATGGGGGGTTTCCACTGATTAGACACATTGGGGCCTCTACAAACGCGACATGGCGTCCAGCCAATTCTGCATTGAAAAAGTCAAATGTCGCTCCTTCCCTTGCGACCTCTGCCGTGCGCCCAAAATGTGGTTTACCCCCACATATGGGGTATCAGCATGCTCAGGACAAATTGCACAAAAACTTTTGGGGTCTTTTTACCCATGGGAAAATAAAAATTGGGGTGAACAGATTGTTTTTGTGGAAAAAATATGATTTTTTATTTTCACGGTTCTATGTTATAAACTTCTGTGAAGCACTTGGAGGTTCAAAGTGCTCACCACACATCTAGATAAGTTCCTTAGGGGGTCTAGTTTCCAAAATGGGGTCACTTTTGGGGGGTTTCCACTGTTTAGACACATCATGGCCTCTACAAACACGACATGACGTCCAGCCAATTCTGCGTTGAAAAAGTCAAACGGCGCTCCTTCCCTTCCAAGCTCTGCGATGCACCCAATCAGTGGTTTACCCCCACATATGGGGTATCAACATGCTCAGGACAAATTGCACAAAAACTTTTGGGGTCTTGTTACCCTTGGGAAAATAAAAATTGGGGTGAAAGATTGTTTTTGTGGAAAAAATATGATTTTTTATTTTCACTGTTCTATGTTATAAACTTCTGTGAAGCACTTGGAGGTTCAAAGTGCTCACCACACATCTAGATAAGTTCCTTAGGGGGTCTAGTTTCCAAAATGGGGTCACTTGTGATGGGTTTCCACTGTTTAGACACATCAGGGCCTTTACAAACGCGACATGGCGTCCAGCCAATTCTGCGTTGAAAAAGTCAAATGTCGCTCCTTCCCTTGCGACCTCTGCCGTGCGCCCAAAAAGTGGTTTACCCCCACATATGGGGAATCGGCTTATTCAGGAGAAATTGCACAACAAATTTTGTGGTTCATTTTTTCTTTTAACAGTTGTGAAAATAAAAAAAAATTGGTTCCGAAGTAAAGTTTTTGCAAAAAAAGTTAAGTGTTAATTTTTTCCTTCCACATTGCTTCAGTTCCTGTGAAGCACGTAAAGGGTTAATAAACTTCTTGAATGTGGTTTTGAGCACCTTGAGGGGTGCAGTTTTTAGAATGGTGTCACTTTTGGGTATTTTCTATCGTATAGACCCCTCAAAGTGACTTCAAATGTGATGTGGTCCTAAAAAAAATTATGTTGTAAAAATGAGAAATCGCTGGTTAACTTTTAACCCTTATAACTTCATAACAAAAAAAATTTTGTTCCCAAAATTGTGCTGATGTAAAGTAGACATGTGGGAAATGTTATTTATTAAGAAATTTGTGTGACATATCTCTCTGATTTTAGGGCATAAAAATTTAAAGTTTGAAAATTGTTAAATTTTCAAAATTTTCGCCATATTTCCGTTTTTTTCATAAATAAACACAAGTCATATCAAAGAAATTTTACCACTAACGTGAAGTACAATATGTCACGAAAAAACAATCTCAGAATCAGCTGGATTGTTAAAGCGTTCCAGAGTTATAACCTCATAAATTGACAGTGGTCAGAATTGTAAAAATTGGCCCGGTCATTAAGCTGCAAAATGGCTCTGTCAATAAGGGGTTAAAATTTATTCTATAAAAGCGTCATGTTGTTGGTGAGTCTTACTAATGAAGATAGCCAACGGCCGCACATAGCCATCTTTTCAGCACCACACACTTTGAAATGTAGCAGCAGGGGGACATGCAACCCCCATTCTGGCAATTATTGGAAATGCAGCAGTCGGAGCTACACTAATCTAACAGTTATCGAATATCCATAGAATAGGTGAACATTTTTTTTATACTAGAATACAACTTTTAATACCTGTTTTTCACAAACCTTAGTAGATGTATAGAACAGTTGCAAACATGTCTGCTGCATGTGAATATAACCCTATCATATTGGTTTCTATGCAGTTTCAAAATCATTAAAATTATTCCGACAGCACTGTATAAAATCGCAGCTTTAATTGCCTATTCCAAATGAAAACCTAATGCCTCATTTTCCTGCATATCGTCCTGTGAGCATGTATGTTTTCCTCATGGCTAACTGGGTGCAGATGTATAGTACCTTGTCTAAATACTGCTTTGTAAACAGTAATAATGTAATTAGTGCACACATTTGGCTTCTCACAAGAGGGTTTATTCGCCATAAATATTACAATTTAACAGAGAACAAAGAAACCAAGCAGACAGAGAGGTGAAAAGAAAATATTATTTCAAAAAAGGACTGATTTATTTTTATTTTGGGCTTTTAATTTTATATTTTGTCTTCTATGCAGGTTTCTCGTATTGGTGGCATGATGACTATTACAAACATTATAGGACTTATTGCAGTAATAATAATAATAACAAATTTATCTATTACATTTGATTCACTAAATACAATTACATGAAAGGATGTGGACACTTTTGGGGGCTTTTTGTTTTACCTACAGTGGGTGTTCACTACTTGATTACCCCTGCTTAATCAGAACTCCAATTAAAATAATAATAATAATAATGGATAATCACTTCACAATGTGGCGCCTTTCCAGTGATGTCGACATAGCTATTATCGGAGGGTACCATGACATTTTTGTGTCATGTGACTGCTACAGCTAAAAAGCGGCGGCTGTTTGGCTGCAGCTGATTAATATTCCATAAGGGAAGACAAAATAATAGAGGCTGCAGGACATCAATGTCACGTCATTCTCTTGGAACAGCAGCATCGACATGGAACTGAGCTGCTGCAGGAATTGCATACGCATTATTTTTGTTTTAATTAGGTTCAAAATTGATTAAACAAGGGGTTTCCCAGAATTGGGCAACCCCTTTAAATGCATGTATTTTGACTAAAAAATCTTTTTTTCAATAGGATTTCCATAAAAACTTTGCATTGTTTATCTTTTATAGAGAAATATGAGCATACATGTACATCTGATTAGCTCCAAATTTATTCTGCAGCAGGACAACAACCCACTGTCATTAATCTTCAGCTATCTTCAGCGCAAAGAAGAACAAGGTATCCTGAAAGCTATGATATGGCCCCCACAGAGCTCTGATTTCAAACATCATTGAGTTTGTCTTGGATTACTTGAAAAGATAGATGGATTTGCACAAGCCTACAGCCACAGTAGATCTGTGGTTAGTTCTCCAAGATGTTTAGAACAACTTCCCTGCCGAGTTCCTTCAAAAAATGTGTGCAAGTGTGACTAGAATAATTAATGCTCTGATGATGTTTTGAAGGCAAAGAATGGTCACACTAAATATTGATTTACATTTTTCTTTTATTCATTCACTTTGCATTTTGATATATAAAAATAAACTATTATAATTTCTATTTTTGAAGTCATTCTTACTTTTCAGCATTTTTATGATAAAAAACGGACATACCCTAGATCTCATCTTCACTTTCCATTTTATATCTATGGCTAGGTTCACATCGCGTTAGTGCCATCCGTTTAATGGATCCGTTAAACGGATACGCTAACGAGGAGCCCAAAATTGTATTTTTTATACGATTGCGTTAACGCATACGTTAACGCATGGTAACATTGCGTCGGCATGCGTTAGTAATAGAGGTATATGCACAGCGAATGCTTCCGTTCGCTGTGCGTTAGACCTAATGTACCAGAAAACGTGGTAGAACGCATTCGAAGGTTCGTCACAACGTAACGTACCATCGCTAACGTATGCCAATTTTGACATGCGTTAGGAAGCGTTATGCTAATAGATGGCAATGGGTGCGGTAACCTCACCTCAGACAATCACCTGCTTACATTCTCATGTTCTCTTCAACTCAGTTCGAAGTCCAACAATTAGAACTCCCTTGTAGAAATCTCAAATTCAAATTCAAAGAAGCTTTATTGGCAGGACTAAATACACATTAGTTTTGCCAAAGCAAGTGTACAAAAGGGGGATAGGGATAGGGATGTTGAGTAGGGGCAGATCCAGGGTGGGGGCTATGGAAGTCCATGGCATAGGGAGGGGTGATGGGGGCGCAGGTCCAGGGTGGGGGCTATAAAAGTCCATGGCATAGGGAGGGGTGATGGGGGCAGATCCGGGGTGGGGGCTATAGAAGTCCATGGCATATCATAGTTCTCTATCTCGCAGTCTATGACATTCGCTCACGTACCGCGCTGCTATCTCCGCTGCTCTCTCTTCTTCCCCCAGCAAGATATATGTTTTCTCTTCCTCCTTCATGGTGATGAAATCCGGGAAGAGATGTGAGAGTCTCCTGAAGTGAGTGTCCCTCACTGCTGAGTAATCTCTCATGCCTATATATTCACAAACTCTCTGACACTCTTTTACAACTGTCCATCATATCTTTACTCCATGACATAGACACAGCCACTGATTCCTACAACGCAACACCCACATCAGCTAATTTCTTGGTTGTCTCTCTTGTGCAAAGCAGAATGTGAAGATGTAATAGACAACCCTGCCATTCCAATCTCACAAAAAAAGCTGAGGCAAATGTCCCGAGGCAAGAAAATGCACTCACTTGCATGCACTAGCACATTCAAGCAAGCAATTTTCAAATTTAGGCCAGCCCTCACGTCTGATAAAGAGGAATACTTCCCATCCCTCATATCTTCTTTATCCCATAAACTCAAACAGTTATTCAACACTTTCAATTCCCTCCTTTTTCCACTGTTTCCTCCTCACATCTTGCTCATTTCATGAAACGCCGAACCAATCAATCGGCATGAACTGATCGCGCTGGGACCCAGGATCGATCCTCAGGACCGTAACCCCCAAATGGATCAAATACTGCAGTGAACTGCTGACCATGCAGGAAACCACAATCTGTTCCACCTCATTCTCCATCTGCCCATCCACAGAAACCGAAGGCGGAGGGGATGGAGATCCATCATCGGAAGGTACAAATGACTTCAGGAGAGACTTATGGAACACATTGGGGATACGAAGCGATGGAGGAAGGCGTAAGCGAAAAGCAACTGGATCGACAACCTCAATTACCTCATAAGGACCTATAAACCTGGGACCTAGCTAAGCAGAAGGAACTTTCAGCTGAATGTTCTTGGTAGATCACCATACTTTATCTCCCACCAGGAATATAGGTCCTGCAGACCTTTGCTTATCAGCAAACTGTTTATGTTTGCCCTCCCTCAACCGCTGAAATGGCCAAATCCGCAGCTGGACATCTCGAGTCCATCCTCTAAATCTCACCAAAATAAGGGTGAAAGCCATAATTGCAAAAGAACGGAGAGGTGCCCGTGGACTGATTAATATGGTTATTAAAGGTAAACTCAGCCACTGGTAACAAAGAACACCAATCATCCTGCTGAGACGTGACAAGACACTGCAAAATTTGTTCAAGAGACTGATTGGTACTCTCTGTTTGACCGCTGGTTTTGGGATGATAGGCCGAGGAGAAGGACAAACTAATACCTAACCTTTTACAAAAAGCCCTCCAGAATTTGGACACAAATTGTACCCCTCTATCCGACACCACACTCAAAGGCACACCATGCAATCGCACCATGTGCTCAACAAACAACCTAGAAAGTGTTTCAGCATTAGGCAGTTCTGCCAAAGGTACAAAATGCACCTGCTTACTGAATCTGTCCACCACTCAGACCACAGTTTTGCCATTGGAAGAAGGGAGATCAGTGATAAAGTCCATGGACAAATGAGTCCAAGGTCTATCCAGAATTAGCAATGGCACAAATTCCCCGGCCGGTCAGTTATGAAAGCTTTTAGCACGTACACAAGTATCACAGGAAGACACAAACACTGACATCAGAAGCCATAGCTGACCACCAAAACAGCCTAGCAATAGCTCTATGAGTGGCCGAGATTCCAGGATGCCCACTAAGAGCGGAATTGTGGAACTCCTGGAGCATGCTAAACCGGTACTGAACCAAGACAAAGAGCTTCTTGTTGTCAGGCAGTGATGGAGGAGCAAGAGACTGAGCCCCACGAATCTCCGGCTCCAATTCTGAGGATACCACTGCTACAACCACCCCGTGCTGAAGAATGACGGAAGGAGGTTCAGGAGGTGGTATCGGATCCAAGCAGCGAGATAAGGCATCCGCCTTGACATTCTTGGAACCCGGTCGAAAGATGATAGAAAAGTTAAAGCGTGAAAAAAAAGCGACCACCTAGCCTGTCGGGGAGTCAAACGTTTGGCTGACTCAATATAAGACAGATTCCAGTGGTTAGTAATCACCGTGATACGATGAACAGCCCCTCCAAAAAGTGCCTCCATTCTTCAAAGGCCAACTTGATAGCTAAAAGCTCCCGATTCCCAACATCGTAATTTCTCTCAGCGGGAGAGAATTATTTTGAGAAGGCACAGGCCCTCAGGTTAGTCAAAGTGGCAGGTCCTTGGGACAACACCGCCCCCACCCTCACCTCTGACGCGTCTACCTCGACGATGAACGGTTCAGAAGGATCAGGCTGGACCAAAACAGTGGCAGACATAAAGCATTTCTTTAATAAAGCAAATGCAGCCACAGCCACAGCTGACCAGCTTTTGATATCAGCCCCCTTGTGAGTAAGATCAGTGATGGGCTTGACCACCTGTGAAAACCCCTTAATGAATTTCCTATAATAGTTTGCAAACCCCGAAAAAAACATTGAATACCCTTTAAGTCTCTGGGTTGCAATCAATCCACAATGGCCCATACCTTCCCAGAGTCCATACGAAACCCTTTGTCAGACAAAATGAACCCCAGAAGGGACAATTCTTGAACAAAAAATGAGCATTTTTCAGGTTTTACAAAAAAGCGAGTTCTCCCATAACCTCTGGAGAACCGCACGTAGATGATCCATGTGAATTTGTTTGTTAGATGAAAACACAAGGATATCATCTAACTACATCACCATAAAGTGCCCAATAAAATCAGAAAATACACGGTTAATAAAAATTCTGAAAAACAGCTGGCGCATTAGTGAGACCAAAGGGCATAACCAAAGTCTCAAATAACCCTTCAGAAGTGAGAAATGCCATTTTCCACTCATCTCCCTCCCGAATACGGATTAGATTATTTAGAAATTTTTAAATTTAGAAAACCACTTTGCCCCCGATAATTGGTTGTACAAATCAGGGATGAGCGGGAGGGGATAGGTAATTCTCATTGTGATCTTATTCAATTTCGGAAAATCGAGGCACAGGTGCAAGCCACCATCTTTTTTTTTTGCAAAAAAGAATCCAGCCACCACTTGGGAGACAGAGGGACAGATGTGGCCTTTACGTAGGCTTTCAGAAAGTCACTTACACCAAGCAGGCCTGTCGTGCAGCAGCGAGGCTGCCACCAGGTGGCAGCAGAATAGTCAAAAAAGCCGGGTCAAATCCTAGACTATAGTGCAGTACCAAAGGAATAATCAAACTCAGGGTCAGGGACAAGCCTGTTTGTTTTGGGTTGTCATTATGATTTAAAAAGAGAAAGCACAGTAGTTTGACAATAAATGGCTTCACTCAACCACTAACCAGGAGTGGATAAAAAATGTTGGTGCTATCATTCATATTCTCTGAAAAAGGCCAAGAAATCAAAAAATTCTGCCAGGGTATGTTTGAGCACAACTGTATATACTGGCAACACTAAAATCTACCTTTCTTGTCCAGAACTCATCTCTCTGCTGTCCAGGATCCCATGTTGTCTATCAGACATATCTGTTATGTTTTGGTAGCTGAGGAGAGCAGGCAAAAACGGCAATACACCAGAGAGGTTGGAATCTACTGGATTGCAGTACCCTGACTAACCACCACAACTAAAGGCAGCCGTGGAGCGTTCCTACGTTGGTCCTAGACGCCTCGTCACAGCCTGAGAGGATAACTACACCTAAAGATAGAAAGAGGAAAGCTATCTGCCCCGGAGCAGATCCCCAAAGAACATAGGAAGCCCCCAAACATGTAATGGCGGTTAGACAAGAGGAAATACAGACAGAAAATAGTATGAGCAAACGTTGGGGCCCAATCTGCCTAGACAGAAACGGATAGGAAGGATACTTACTGCAATCCAAAAAACCCTAAAAAAAATCCAACGCTACTAATTGCAAAAACACCTGAGATCACACGACCTCCCCACCTAAATTAGTTCTCTGGTGTAACAAAACTCAGCCGCAGCCACTGAAAAAAACTGGAAAAGGCAAATGAACAAACAACAGTGGCCCCAGAGGAACCGAGAGGGGCCCAAGCCTCCCGGGGAGGGGAACCTGGCCAACCTCACAGAAATGCAGAGAAAAATGCAAATGGCAAGCACAAAAACAAAAAACAGAAAATATCTTATCTGAGAGCAGGAGAAGAGGCAAGACTCAGCAAGCTTCCAAGTGAACCAGGAAACAACGTTGAGACAAGAACAATTGATCACCGGCAACCATGATGGGGGGAAACCTCCCTTATATCCAGCCAGTCTGTAATTTCTGATTGCCAATCCTCATTGAATGGTTCAGTACTGTTTGTAACCAACAGAGGGAGCTTCTGCTCAGAATTCATTTCTAAAACGTTCATAACAGTACCCCCCCCTTGAGGAGGGGTCACCGAACCCTCATTTGTGCAACCAGGTCAGTCAGGATGAGCTCTGTGATATGCACGGATCAGTCTCCTAGCATGGATGTCCGAAGCAAACACCCAAGAATTGTCCTCCTGACCATAACCTCTCCACTTAACCAAATACTGGAGTTTCCGTCTAGAAAAACGAGAATCCAATATTTTCTCAACCACATACTCCAGATTGCCCTCAACCAAAACAGGGTCAGGAGGCGCAGCCATAGGAACCACTGGCTCGACAAACCTCTTCAATAAGGACTTGTGGAACACGTTATGGATCTTAAATGTCCCTGGAAGAAGTAAACTAAAGGAAACAGGATTAAGAATCTCCATGATCTTATAAGGTCCAATGAACCTAGGCTTAAACTTAGGAGATGCAACTCTCATAGGGATATTTCTTGAGGACAACCAGACCAAGTCCCCCACTTTAAACCGAGGACCATCAGTCCTATGCCGGTTGGCAAACCGCTGGGCTTTCTCCTGAAAGAGGGACAACCTCTCCACTACCTTGTCCCAAATCTGCTGCATACGCTCCACAACAGAGTCAACACCCGGACAGACAGAAGCTTTCGTCTGTCCCGAAGAAAATCGAGGGTGAAACCCAAAATTGCAGAAAAATGGAGACATCAAAGTGGCAGAGCTTGCCCTATTATTAAGAGCAAACTCAACCAAAGGCAAAAAAGAGACCCAGTCATCTTGATTAGCAGACACAAAGCATCTCAGATAAGTCTCCAATGTCTGGTTTGTTCTCTCAGTTTGTCCATTGGTCTGAGGATGAAAATCAGAGGAGAAGGAAAATTGAACACCAAGTTTAGAACAAAAAGTCCTCCAAAATCTGGAAACAAACTGGACTCCTGTGTCAGACACAATGTTCTCAGGAATGCCGTGTAACCGTACCACGTGCTGAAGGAACAAAGGCACCAATTCGGAGGAGGAAGGTAACTTAGGTAATGGCACAAGATGTATCATCTTGGAAAACCTATCACAAATCACCCAGATAACGGTCATTCTCTGAGAAACAGGAGGTTGGAAATAAAATCCATAGAGATATGGATCCATGGTCTCTTGGGCACAGGCAATGGCATCAACAAACCACTAGAGCGAGAGCAAGGCTTGGAGCGAGAGCAAGTCCCACAGGACTGCACAAACTCTCTGACGTCACGAGTAGTGTTGAGCGATACGATACTGCAAATATCGGGTATCGGCCGATATTAGCTGTATCGGGCTTTCGATTCCGAGTACCGATATTTTCGTCATATCGGATACCGGAATCGGGATTGTCACTGTCACTGTCAGTGTCCGTCGGTCGGGTCTGTCAGGAGTCAGCGGCACTTACCTGGCAGAAGATCTCCGGCGGTCACGGGCTGGACTGCTTCATGGCCGCCATCATCTTTCCCGGCGGTCACATGCAGTTTCTCGCGATAACTGCAGTGACTGCTGGGTAATCCCGGCCGTAAAGCAGTCAGTCCGATGACGTCACCGCGGGGAAGCAGGTAATCAGCTGTGCTGCGTTGCGATGACAGGCTCTACCTGTCATTGCGATGTAGCAGAGCTGGATTGTCGTGGGACTGTCGTTACTATGGACTGCGTCGGACAGGTGGTATACTGTTGTTTTTTTTTTTTTCTTTTTTTACAGGAGATCAATGGCGTCGCAGGAATGAGTGTATAATAAAATTAATGAAAACTGTGTTGTCTCTTTTATTTCATTAAAAGACTTTTTTCTTGCTTTGTCTTTTTTTTATACATTTAATAACTTTGGGATTAATAATGGATCAGTGTCTTATTGACACCTCTCCATTATTAAGCGGGCTTATTGTCACCGTGCAATCAACGGTGACATTAACCCCTTATTACCCCACTTGCCACCGCTACAGGCAGTGGGAAGAGCCGGGTAAAGTGCACAATTGGCACATCTTTTGATGCGCCAAATGTGGGGCTGCTGTAGCCTGGTATTATCAGGCTGTTGAGGGCCAAAATCCATGGGCCTTGACAGTCTTTTAATACCAGGCGCGCAGCAGTCTGCATTTTACTTGGCTGGTTAACAAAAATAGGGGGACCCCTACGCCGTTTTTTTTTTGAGGGGATCCCCTATTTTTGTTAACCAGCCAAGCTAAGCAGACTGCTGTGGCCTGGTATTATCAGGCTTGCAAGGTCCATGGATATTGGATCCTTACCAGCCTGAAAAACCAGGCCTCAGCGGTCTGCTTCATCTGGCTGGTTAACAAAAATAGGGGGGACCCCACGCCAATTTTTTTCGAGGGGATCCCCTATTTTTGTTAATCAGCCAAGATATGCAGACTGCTGTGGCCTGGTATTATCAGGCTGGCAAGGTCCATGGATCTTGGCTCCTTAACAGCCTGAAAATCCAGGCCTCAGCGGTCTGCTTCATCTGGCTGGTTAACAAAAATAGGGGGGACCCCACGCCAATTTTTTTCGAGGGGATCCCCTATTTTTGTTAATCAGCCAAGATATGCAGACTGCTGTGGCCTGGTATTATCAGGCTGGCAAGGTCCATGGATCTTGGCTCCTTAACAGCCTGAAAATCCAGGCCTCAGCGGTCTGCTTCATCAGGCTGGTTAACAAAAATAGGGGGGACCCGACGCCATTTTTTATTCGAAGGGAACCCCTATTTTTGTTAATCAGTTCCCTCTGACATCACTGATTGTGTCCCTGGCTGACCTGAAGTGAAAGTGGAAAGCAATCAATTAAGCTTTCCACTTCCTCTCCTGTCAGCCAGGAGAGGAACTCATTCATTTGGGGGTTTACTGTGAAGTCCCTGCAGTAAACATTAACCCTTTCTGAAGGATTACACCGTGGGACCTGACTGTGCATGGGATAGGTAAGAATAATTTTGCTTTTTTTTTTTATTTTTATTACAGGAAATGGTTTTTGCAGTCAAATAAAAGATGGTCAAAAACATGTGTCTTTATTTCATTAAAATGATTTTTAATTAAAGTGTGTGTGTTTTATTTTTATTTCATGCAATAGGATTAATAATTGATAGTTGTCTAATTGACAGCTCTCAATTATTAACCTGGCTTAAGGTCACCTTTCAATTGCAATGTGGCTTTAACCCCATATTAACCCATTCGCCACCGCTACAGGGCAATGGGAATAGACGGGCAAAGTGCCAGAAAGGGCGAATCTAATTATAGATTTGTCTTTTCTGGGGTGTCTGGGGGCAGATGTTAGTAGCCAGGGGGGGCCAAAAATAATGGTCCTCTCTGGGCTATTATTATCTGCCCCCATTCGCTGGCTTTGTCTGTCTGGTTGCGAAAATAGGGCGGGAGCCCACGCATTTTTTTTAAACAATTTTACACCTCATATATATATATATATATATATATACATGTCATTGAATTTGTGACACATATATATATATTTATATTTATAGTTCATACACTTCTACATAGTATAATAGCCGCTAATTCAATTGACGGCTTTTGTGAAAATGCAGAACCCGACATGAAATGACACTTGGTGTACATAGGGTTAACCATGTCTTTTCATGTCCTTTGCTATCTGATTTGCACAAACAATTACATCAGTCTATGTGTGCAAAATTTCACACCTGTAGGGTTAATTAAAGGTGTAAATTCGTAGCAAAAAAGTCCGTTTTTTTACAACGAATTTACACCTTTAATTAACCCCTACAGGTGTGAAATTTTGCACACATAGACTGATGTAATTGTTTGTGCAAATCAGATTGCAAACGACATGAAAAGACATGGTTAACCCTATGTACACCAAGTGTCATTTCATGTCAGGTGCTTCTGTCTTTTCACAGAAGCCGGCTTTACCCGGCAATTGAATCAGAGGATATTTTACTATGTAGAAGTGTATAAACTATACATATATGTATATATATATGTCACAATGACATGTTATATATATATATATATATATGTATTCTATGTGTGTATATTTAGTGTTTACAAGGAAATAAAGGTTTTTTTTAGTTGCAATATTTTGTTCCCATAGACTTACATGGGACTTCCGGTATCGGAATCGGATATCGCCGATATTTAGTGATATCGGCGATACCATTCCGATCCGATATTTTTAGATATCGAGCAGTATCGCTCAACACTAGTTACGAGACAAAGTAGGCCACCAAAAGGACTGACTCACCAAGTCTCTGGTACCAAAAATTCCGGGATGACCGGCCAACGCGGAACAATGAATCTCAGACATCACACTCTTCTTCCACTGGTCTGGGACAAACAATTTCCCAACAGGACAGCTCTCGGGTTTATCCTCCTGACACCCTTCCAGAGCCAGTCTCAAATTGGGCGAAATGGCGGAAAGAACTACACCCTCTTTCAAAATAACAGCAGGATCAGATAACTCAGGAGAGTCCGCAAGGAAACTCCTCGAGAGGGCATCTGCCTTAACATTCTTAGTGCCAGGAAGAAAGGAAACCACAAAATTAAAATGTGTGAAAAACAAGGCCCACCTGGCCTGTCTAGGATTAAGTCGCTTGGCTGATTCCAGATAAACCAGATTCTTATGGTCCGTGAGGACCACCACCTGATGTTTGGCTCCCTCCAGCCAATGTCTCCACTCTTCAAAAGCCCACTTCATGGCCAATAACTCCCGATTACCCACGTCATAATTACGTTCCGTTGGAGAAAATTTTAGAGAGAAAAAAGCACAAGGGTTACTTTTAGAGGTCTCAGGATCTCTTTTGGGACAAAACGGCACCTGCCCCAATTTCAGAGGCATCTACCTCCACCTGAAATGGCAGAGAAACATCAGGCTGCCGTAGAACAGGAGCAGAAGTGAATCTCTGTTTAAGTTCCTGAAACGCAGAGACTGCCTCAGGAGGCCAATTCACCACATCAGAACCCTTTTTGGTCAAATCAGTCAATGGTTTAACAATAACAGAGAAATTACCAATAAATTTACGATAAAAATTGGCAAAACCCAAGAATCTCTGAAGAGCCTTTAATGAAGTAGGTAGGACCCAATCACAGATGGCCTGAACCTTGACCGGATCCATTTCAATAACAGATGGAGACAAAATGAATCCCAGAAATTAGATCCTCTGTACGCCAAAAAGACACTTTGATCCCTTCACATACAGAGCATTCTCTCTCAAAATCTGGAACACAGTCTGAACATGTTTCACATGAGAGTCCCAGTCATTGGAAAAAATCAAGATATCATCCAAATAAACAATCAGAAATTTATCCACAAAATCCCTGAAAATGTCATTCATGAAGGACTGGAAGACGGAAGGAGCATTAATGAGCCCAAAGGGCATCACTAGGTACTCAAAATGCCCCTCTGGGGTATTAAACGCCGTCTTCCATTCATCCCCGTGCTTAATGCGAATAAGGTTATACGCCCCCTGAGGTCAAGCTTGGTAAACCAAGTAGCACTTTTCACCCTGGAAAACAGGTCAAAAATCAAGGGTAACGGATATTGATATTTCACAGTGATATTGTTCAAGAGGCGATAATCAATACACGGCCTTAATGAACCATCCTTTTTGGCCACAAAGAAAAAACCGGAACCCAAGGGTGAAGAGGATGGTCTGATATGACCCTTCTCCAATGAATCCTTGATATGAAGACCGCATAGCGTCATGTTCAGGTACAGACAATTTAAAATGGTGACCTTTAGGGAATTTACTACCAGGCACTAATTCAATAGCGCAGTCATAGCTCCTATGGGGGGGCAAGGATGCAGATTTACTTTCGCTAAACACATCAAAAAATCAGTCAAAAAGTCAGGAACATCTTGAGCCTGGGAGAGGCAGAAAAAACAGGAGTGTTGGCATTAACACATTGGCAGCCCCAACTGGTTACAGACACAGATTTCCAATCCAAAGCAGGATTATGAGACTGTAACCAAGGGAAACCTAGTACAATAATGTCATGCAGATTATACAACACCAAAACTTTGCAACTCTCCTGATGATCAGGTTCAACCCTCATTATCACCTGAGTAGAAAACGGGTTTATTCTCCGCCAAGGGAAACCTAGTACAATAATGTCATGCAGATTATACAACACCAAAACTTGCAACTCTCCTGATGATCAGGTTCAACCCTCATTATCACCTGAGTAGAAAACGGGTTTATTCTCCGCCAAAGGGGTAGAATCAATCCCCAGTAGGGGAATAGACTTCCGTAGGGGCATCAAGGGAAACCCACAACGTTTAGCAAAATCAAAATCCATCAGGTTAATAGCTGCTCCCGAATCAACAAAAGCCTGAGCAGAAAATGTGGACAGGGAGCAAATCAGGGTAACAGTCAACAGAAATTTAGTCTGAACACTACCCAAGACAACTGAGCGTGCAAAACGTCTTCCCCTCTTAGGGCAGACTGACATAGCATGAGAGGCATCACCACAGTAGAAACATAACCCATTGCGTTTTCGAAACTCATGACGCTGTGCCCCAGAAGCCACTCTATCACACTGCATGGGTTCAGAAGCTGGTTCACAAGGCAACACTATTCCACGCATACTTCTACGCTCACGCAAACGTCTGTCAATTTGAATCGCTAATGACATAGAATCATTGAGACCAGAGGGAGCAGGGAAACCCACCATAACATCTTTTACATTCTCTGACAGACCCTTCCGAAAACGGGCTGCCAAAGCATCATCATTCCATTTGGTCAGGACTGCCCACTTTCGGAATTTCTGACAGTACAATTCAGCGTCCTCAAGCCCCTGATTTAATGCCAACAAGGTTTTTTCAGCTTGATCAGTGACATTAGGTTCATCGTACAATAACCTCAGAGCCAGAAAAAAAAATGCATCAACATTACTCAAAACAGGGTCCCCAGGTGTCAGGGAAAAAGCCCAATCCTGAGGATCGCCGCGCAGGAGAGAGATGACAATTTGAACCTGCTGTGCTGCGTTCCCTGAGCACTTAGGTTTTAAGGCAAAAAACAACTTACAGTTATTTTTGAAATTCAGAAATTTAGCTCGATCCCCCAAAAACAAATCTGGCATGGGGATCCTGGGTTCCACAACTGGCAACCTAGCAAGAAAGGTAGCAATATTCCGAACCTCAGTGGCAAGCTGATCCACACTGCCAGACAACTGTTCAAACTCCACTGAGAGAAAAAAAAAACTCCTCCTCAGCACCCAGAGAAAAAGAGGGAAAAATGCAACAAACAGAAAAAAAAAAATCTCTGACAACTCTGACAACCTTTTTTGTTTCCACACTATTTTTCCCTTCTGTGAGTACCATACAATTTTCAGTTGGGCTGGTGATACTGTTATGTTTTGGTAGCTGAGGAGAGCAGGCAAAAACGGCAATACACCAGAGAGGTTGGAATCTACTGGATTGCAGTACCCTGACTAACCACCACAACTAAAGGCAGCCGTGGAGCGTTCCTACGTTGGTCCTAGACGCCTCGTCACAGCCTGAGAGGATAACTACACCTAAAGATAGAAAGAGGAAAGCTATCTGTCCCGGAGCAGATCCCCAAAGAACATAGGAAGCCCCCAAACATGTAATGGCAGTTAGACAAGAGGAAATACAGACACAGACAGAAAATAGTATGAGCAAACGTTGGGGCCCAATCTGCCTAGACAGAAATGGATAGGAAGGATACTTACTGAAATCCAAAAAACCCTAAAAAAAAGCCAACGCTACTAATTGCAAAAACACCTGAGATCACACGACCTCCACCACCTAAATTAGTTCTCTGGTGTAACAAAACTCAGCCGCAGCCACTGAAAAAACTGGAAAAGGCAAATGAAAAACAACAGTGGCCCCAGAGGAGCTGAGAGGGGCCCAAGCCCCCCGGGGAGAGGAACCTGGCCAACCTCACAGAAATGCAGAGAAGAATGCAAATGGCAAGCACAAAAACAAAAAACAGAAAATATCTTATCTGAGAGCAGGAGAAGAGGCAAGACTCAGCAAGCTTCCAAGTGAACCAGGAAACAACGTTGAGACAGGAACAATTGATTACCGGCAACCATGATGGGGGGAAACCTCCCTTATATCCAGCCAGTCTGTAATTCCTGATTGCCAATCCTCATTGAATGGTTCAGTACTGTTTGTAACCACCAGAGGGAGCTTCTGCTCAGAATTATTTCTAAAACATTCATAACACATATCCTCTTTCTTCTCATCACGATTCCTATAACTAAATATGAAAAAAAATCATTATCTTTTCTCCATTTCCTACCAGATTTATGTATTACAATAAATTACATTGTGCTATCCTCTATATCACAAGTCTGCTGCCTTGGGGTAACACTTGACTTTGCCCTGTCCTTCAAACAAAGCATCCAAGTCCTTACCTCCTGCCACCTCAAGCTCAAAAATATTTCCAGAATTTGTCATTTACTCAACACCAAATCAAATAAAATTTTAGTACATGACTTCATTGTCCCCCAACTTGTCTATGTCACGGGTTTACCATGACAGAGAGGAGCTAGAGACCACAGCGTCTGATTTCTCTTATTCCTGCACTGATTAGAAGCACTTCACCTTCATAATAAACGGTGCAGGTTTCTTTTGGCAGTGCAGGGGTTAATCTGCTCAGTTGAGAGCTCCTGGAAGCTTCTCTGAATTAAGGCTCAGCTGTTCACTCCCATCTCCTATATTCTTCTTTTGTTTTACCCCATTCTCCATTCTCTGGTGTATTCCTCTGTTGTTTGTGAGAGTATATTTGTATGATTGTTATTTTTGTTAATCCCTGTTCGTATTACCTTGCTAGTCTGGTTGGTGTATTACGGCACACTACAGTCATGGCCAAAAGTTTTGAGAATGACACAAATATTAATTTTTACAAAGTCTACTGCTTCACTTTTTGTAATGGCAATTTGCATATACTCCAGAATGTTATAAAGAGTGATCAGCTTAACAGCAATTACTTGCAAAGTCAATATTTGGCTAGAAAATGAACTTTATCCCCCAAAACACATTTCAACATCATTGCAGCCCTGCCTTAAAAGGACCAGCTAACCTCTTTTCAGTGATTGCTCCATTAACACAGGTGTGGGTGTTGATGAGGACATGGCTGGAGATCGATCTGTCATGATTAAGTAAGAATGACACCACTGTACACTTTTAAAGGAGGCTGGTGTTGGCATCATTGTTTCTCTTCTGTTAACCATGGTTATCTCTAAAGAAACACGTGCAGTCATCATTGCAATGCACAAAAATGGCCTAACAGGGAAGAGTATCGCAGCTAGAAAGATTGCACCTCAGTCAACAATCTATCGCATCATCAAGAACTTCAAGGAGAGAGGATCTATTGTTGCCAAAAAGGCTTCAGGGCGCACAAGAAAGACCAGCAAGCGCCAGGACCGTGTTTCAGCTGCGGGATCGGGCTACCAGCAGTGCAGAGCTTGCTCAGGAATGGCACAGGCAGGTGTGAGTGCATCTGCACGCACTGTGAGGCGGAGACTCTTGGAGCACGGCCTGGTCTCAAGGAGGGCAGCAAAGAAGCCACTTCTCTCCAGAAAAAACATCATGGACAGACTGATATTCTGCAAAAGGTACAGGCAATGGACTGCTGAGGTCTGGGGTAAAGTTATTTTCTCTGATGAATCCCCTTTTCGATTGTTTGGGACATCAGGAAAACGCCTCATTCGGAGAAGACAAGCGCTACCACCAGTCTTGTCTCATGCCAACTGTTAAGCTTCCTGAAACCATTCATGTGTGGTGTTCCTTCTCAGCCAAGGGAATCGGCTCTCTCACAGTCTTGCCTAAAAACACAGCCATGAATAAAGAATGGTACCAGAATGTCCTCCAAGAGCAACTTCTCCCAACCCTCCAAGAGCAGTTTAGCGATCAACAATGCCTTTTCCAGCATGATGGAGCACCTTGCCATAAAGCAAAGGTGATAACTAAATGGCTCAGGGAACAAAACATAGAGATTTTGGGTCCATGGCCTGGAAACTCCCCAGATCTTAATCCCATTGAGAACTTGTGGTCAATCATCAAGAGACGGGTGGACAAACAAAAACCTAAAAATTCTGACAAAATGAAAGCATTGATTGTGCAAGAATGGACTGCTATCAGTCAGGATTTGGTCCAGAAGTTGATTGAGAGCATGCCAGGGAGAATTGAAGAGGTCCTGAAGAAGAAGGGTCAACACTGCAAATATTGACTTGCTGCATTAACTCATTCTAACTGTCAATATAAGCTTTTGTTACTCGTATGTTTGCAATTATTATATTTCTGTCTGTGATAAAAACATCTTTCAAACACACATAAAAACCAGAGGGCAGCAGATCATGTGAAAATATAATATTTGTGTCATTCTCAAAACTTTTGGCCATGACTGTACTACTCCCCTCTTCCCTCTGTGGGGGAAGGGTACAGACTGAGTGTGGATTCTTCAGGAGCTAAGGCAAGGTATGTGGCCCCGGAGTCTTCACCATGAAAAGTAATCCGGGGAACAGGCGAGTTAGGGTGCCCCTAGTGTTAGGGACAGGGAAGGATCCCCTGGTCCCAGGACACCCAACAACAGAGTCGTGACAGTTTATTGCAATATCCTCCTGTGTGGTCTCCCCATAAACACTCTCATGCGTCTCTAATTTATCTTTAGTTCCATTGGCCAATTAATCCTCTTCTTTCTTTACTGCTCCTCAGCCTCTGCTCTCTGCCAATCCCTTCACTAACTTCAGTGAATCCAATTTAAGTTATTAACAATGACTTACAATGCCATCCATAACCTGTTTCCATCATCAATCTCTAAACTAAGCACCTGATGTCTTCCTATATGTAATTTCCGGTCCTCATAAGATCTCCTTAAATCCTCCACTTTTGTACATGCCCCACCCAATTGCCTCACAGATTTTTTGTGAACATGTCCTAAAGTCTCTTACATTTGAAACCTTTAGGATGCAATCTGAAAATTAATCTTTACATGAAAGACTACAACGTGCAATAAATCCAATGGCACCTCAGTATCACCAAGCTGTGCCAAACCACTGATCTATTGTTTCCTTCCCTAATGCCCTGTAGACTATAAGCTAGTGAGGTGGAGTCCTCTCCTCTCTTTACGAGTATGCCAGTTTCTTTACCATATTTTATCTATGCTTCATGTGTTGTATGTATGTATGTACAGTAATTGGATCTGCCGCCAGGGCAGTGGGATACTCGTTACCGGGTCGGTGTCTTAAAGGGATGTGTCACGGCAGCAGTAACCCGGTTTGTGGCCCTGGGCGTCCAATAAAAGGGGAATATTTACAAGGGATGATAGAGTTTGTAGTATATGTTTCGTGACGCCACCTGTGGTTTCTGGTCAAAGGTTACCAGCGCTGCAGTGCAGATCCTCTGGGACAGATGGTGTGATGCAGCAGAGTTAGAATAGCTTCCCACAGGTGAAGCTTGTTGTCCTAGGGCAGAGAGATGTTGTAGAGAGTAATGGTGCTGGGAGATGTAGCAGAGTGGAGTGTGTGCAGCAGCAAGAATTTGAGGAGACAGTCAGATGCAGTTTCCAAAGGCTTTACTCACAGTTCTGGTGCACACAGGTGCCTGCTTGGTACAGTGTCCTCCAGGTGTGGGGCTCAGCAAACTCCCAGATAGATTGGTATGCACCTTTCCAGTACTCCTTTCAATATGTTCCTTTCTCTGTCGTCTCACTGTGCTGTCTTACTCGCCTCTCCTTCCTGTCCAACACCTCGCAATCAGTGTCCCAAGCCAGTAGCCACGGAACCTGTTGGATAACACCTTCTCTACGTTTCCTTGCTCCTATATGGCTTCCTTTTCGGCGAAGATGATTGTGGTTCAGTAGCTGAGGCACCTAGAGATGCCACTGCCTCCAGCTTGCTAGCTGAGTCTTAAAGTTCTCCACTAGGCTAAGGGGCTGGTGTCCCTTCTGCGACCTGTTCCTTCCACAATTGGATCGGGCTCCACCTATGGATCACTCACGATCCATGCCCCAAGGACACCTTCTATCCTTCCAGAAGCTTCCCTCGCTCCCAGATGCTTCTCTCGCTCTCACGTTCTCTGTCTGGGGCCGAGCTCCTACCAGCTCCAGGTCCTCTCCAAGACTCTCTCTGCTTCTGCAGACTCTTTCCTTCCGCAGCTCGTCCTGACAGGGAGCTGCTTCACCACACGTCTGTTACTTTCACTTCCTCCTCACGTCTGACTCACTTTCCCATGCTCTAAAGCTTCATTTCCCCTCCTTACCTAACCACCCTCCTTTCCTAACCAGCCTGGGATGAGACCATCCTCCCTTAGGGTACGTCCAGGGTGCCCGGCTGCTATAGTATGTGTTGGGTGCAGGTGTTAGAGTCCTGGGTGGCACTCCCTCCTTACCTGAGAGTGGGGTATCACACCTCTGGATGAGGTGCAATACCTCTGTGGCTACTGAACCCTCAGGGGCGCCACATAATTCTTTTGACATGTACAGCACCCTGGAATTAATGATGTTTTAACTAAAATTGGACTGCCCATGGACATTATGCGTCCAAACAGTCTGCATAATACCCTGCAGATAAACTGACTGAAAATAAATAATAATGATAATAATAATAATATTTTTTTCAGACTGCTGTAAATCTGCTTGAATATTAAATGAAATAGGTACACAACTGCTATATACTTTTTGTCATGGACAAGGCATTTTCATATTTCATCAGGCACCCTCCCGAAAGACCTGGAAAAGCAACGGGTAGGTGCATCCTGCATTGTGTTCCTACAGTATCGGGCAGCAAGAAGCTAAAAGATAATAGGCTGCCATGAGCTGTGACACTAAGTAGGAGTGGTCCAGTCTCAAACTGCTATGCTGTATGTAGAACCTGGACGGGACTCAGCAAGTCCTTCGCTAATGAATACTCAACACTTCTTGAATAGCCCCAAACTGGATAAGAAAAGGATTAAATATGTTTAAGACAAGTTTTGGGAGAGTTTTGTGGGACAGCCAATCAGTGGACAAGGATGATTTGAAATGAAGGGGTTGGATGAAATAATGGGACAATATATAAAAGGAAGCTATAGGGGTTCTTCTTACTTTCAGCCATTTTGGTTGACAAAGACATCCTTCCTCCCACCCATCAAAATGTAGAAGGTTGTTTTGCTTTGTATTTATTTCCTTTTTCCCACTGCAGTTGTCACATCTTTTTTTTATTCATGCCATACAATGTTAGCATAAGAAGTAGTGTCCAGAGTGCCACTGTCACTCCGTGGTATGTCTATCTGGATGACAAGTCATTTTTCTCCAACAGCAAGATAGCAGGCATGGACAAGTTTTATAGATAGGTCTTTGTTCAATTGTTAAATAAAGCTATGTGCAACCCACCTTTAACCCCAAAAATTGTGTCTGCCTTATGTCTCAGTTTTAAGATAATAGTTTACAACTAGGTTTGGAGTTGTCCACTGTCTACTTCTTAGTAATGGTACACAGGTCTTTACAGTCTTAGATTTATCTTTGTTATCTCTGTCGCTGCTTATGCATTGTAATGCAGTGAGATAACAGTGAGTATAAAGAGCTATTGAGTGCTTTGGTCATGGAGAAAGGATGCACCGCACTGCTCGCCAAGAAAGAAGCAGAGATAACAAGTCTGTCATGTTCCCCTAACAGCCGCAGGTGGAATCGCAATCCACCCTCAGCTGTTAGCATGTTAAATCCCGCTGACATTTTACTTGGGCAAACCATGTGTGCATCATAAGACACGCCTGTGATGAAGGAACAGCCACCATCTTGGATATTATTATTATTATTATTATTATTACACATTTATATAGTGCCATTTATTCCATGGCGCTTTACATATGAAAAGGGAAAATATAGACAGGTACAATAAACGTGTGCTAGACAAGGGACACACAAGTACAGAAGGAGCGAGGACCCTGCCCGTGAGGGCTCACAGTCTACAGGGATGGATGAGGATACACTAGGAAAGGGTAGAGCTGGTCGTGCGATGGTTCAGAAGACTGAGGATCATTGTAGGCTGTAGGCTTGTCGGAACAGGTGGGTCTTCAGGTTCTTCTTGAAGGTTTCCGTTGGATATTGGCCTGTTCCAGCGACCATTTTGTCTGTTCACAGAGCCACAGGCTGCTAACTGCACCTGGCCCCATGGCCTGTGGGCATATTCAATACAACAGGGTTTAGTGTCCACTGTGAATAACAAATCCTTTTAGTATGCTAAGTAATTCAGGCCCAAAACAGGATTTACTGCTCCAATGTTGAATAGCAAGGTCTGTTAGTATGATAATGAGATAAGGCCAAAACAAGACCTCAAAGTTTTAGTCTGGAGCCATGGTAGCCTGGGGCCTGGAGATGCCAGGGGGCCTCAATTCGATTATACCTGCCAGCTAGACACAAAAAACACCTCCATTGTATTTCCCAGACCCGACAGCTCCGTTCTAGGATTATGAATTATGAGCACATCTTTGTAGGTACAGACTTATAAAAAATATCTGCGTGATCCTGCGGACCTCGAGCATCTGGCAGTGCAACTCCCAGTCGGTGATGGCTCGGGGACCTGAGATATAGAGATTGGCCCTCCACAGAGACCCAATCGGGCCAGGTTTGATCTCCAGGCGACAGGCAAAACACACTGCATCTGCTGGTACCTCTCGTGTCCTGATCCGATCATCCTGGAGAAAGTTAACCCCTTTGTTAGATATTGAGAATAAATTCTGCAGGGAGCTGATAAGATTCTATATAGACTGGTCTGGAGCAGTGTTCCCCAACTCCAGTCCTCAAGGCCCACCAAAGGTCATGTTTTCAGGATTTCTTTTGCATTGCACAGGTGATGCAATTAACACCTGGGCAATACTAAGGAAATCCTGAAAACATGGTGGGCCTTGAGAACTGGAGTTGGTGAACCCTGGACTGGAGGATGGAGGAGCTCCATCTCTAGCTCTTCCTCCCCTCACCAGCCCCTCTCTAGACAGAATCACCAACTCATCTCCTAGCTCAGTAATGGGAAAGTCTGTCTTCACTGAAGACAGATTTTACCTGTGAATTGAGAATTTTTAATTTTTAAATATCAGTCCTAGCAGAGAAAAAGGATAATTTCTCTGACAAGACATATGACAAAGTTGCTTATGATATCATATGTAGTATTGATTTATGAAATAAAAATTAAAATAACTGTTACTTTTTAAGTGCTGCTATTTGGACGCCACATACAATATAGGAGATGATTTCAAAGTCTATTCTCCTTTGATTCTACAAATCACTGCACTGAACTGATCTCTGCAATTTTCAGACTTTTTGAGCCTATTCCATTCCACAATCTGTATTCTATATACAGCAAAAGAGTGAGCTGAGCTACACCAGATGCAGTCAAAGACTATTCTGTGTCATTTATAGAAACATGTAATTATAGACTAACGTTACAGTTAGTCATTGAGTAATTAACCAGCAGTCATTTAAAGAGTTAATCAATAGACATAGACATACAGTCTCCTATTTAGACTGATGATACTGTCTGCCACTTATAATAATGATGGTATTGCCCTGGTGTGTTCATGCTAGTAATACATTACACATAAGTGCACCTGTACATTGAGGCACTTAATGATCAGAGATATGGATAGGGACTAATGCTGATAGAGTAATATTTAAATTCAAATTGTGTTCTTTACTTACCACACTACTGTATACTAAATATAAGCTCATGTAGTTCTTAAAGATGGTGGAATATGAGACTGAGGCCAGGGCGAGAAACTCGCGCGAGACACTCGCCTCAATATCTGGCACTCCTGCCGGCACTCGGGACCGGAGTGTGTGGCTGCATGTATTTCTATGCAGCTGAACGCTCCGGTCTGAGTGTCGGCGGCAGTGTCGGGTATTGAGGCGAGAGACTCGCGCGAGACTCTCGCCTCAATACCTGGCATTCCCGCCGGCACTCGGGACCGGAGTGTGTGGCTGCATGTATTTCTATGCAGCTGAACGCTCCGGTCCGAGTGCCGGCGGCAGTGCCGGTTATTGAGGCGAGAGACTCGCGTGTGTGACCCCGGCCTTACTTGGTACTATCCGGCGGTCAGGCTGTAGTGGGGTATAGACAAACATATGCAGGTAGAAGGATTGGTGAGCTGGCAGGTTACTGTTGTGGAAATGGATGGCCAGTGGTCGGGAGATGTGACAGCCAGGCCGGTGAGGTGGTGGGGAGCATAAGTGGACCTCTGAGTGAAAGTTAATACCATGCTTTAAATGAGTGACTGATTGAGTCACGGATTGGCCAGTAATCTAGCAATAGACCATAGTTGTAGATGGTAAGT
Source organism: Oophaga sylvatica (assembly GCA_033576555.1). NCBI lineage: Eukaryota > Metazoa > Chordata > Amphibia > Anura > Dendrobatidae > Oophaga > Oophaga sylvatica. Next base: position 350,151,294 of record JARQOD010000002.1, on the reverse strand, counting down.
CAGTGTTTTGTGGGAGCGGCTGCCTGACCAGTGACGGCTACTGCATATCTTCGGCCAGAGTGGAAGACTGGATGGCTATGTAGAGTTTTCCAGGGCTGTGGGAACTGTCAGTTTGGTTTGGAACCAGTTACTGATGAGTAGTGTTGAGCGATACTGCCCGATATCCCGAAATATCGGATCGGATTGGATCGGCCCGATACTCAGAAAGTATCGGGTATCGCCGATCCGATACCAGAAACCCAATGCAAGTCAATGGGACAGAAATATCGTAATTAAAAAAACCTCTTTCTTTCCTTGTAAACACTAGATATACACACATAGAATACATATATATTTACATGTCATTGTGACATATATATACATATATTTATAGTTCATACACTTCTACATAGTAAAATAGCCTCTGATTCAATTGCCGGGCAATGCCGGCTTTTGTGAAAATACAGAACCACCCGACATGAAATTACAGACCCGACATGAAATGACACATGGTTTACATAGAGTTAACCATGTCATTTCATGTAGTTTGATATATGGTTTTCACTAACAATTACATGAGTGTATGTGTGCAAAATTTGACACATGTAGGGGTTAATTAAAGGTGTAAATTCGTTGTAAAAAAACACATTTTTACACCTTTAATTAACAGCTACATGTGTCAAATTTTGCACGCATACACTCATGTAATTGTTAGTGAAAACCATATATCAAACTACATAAAATGACATGGTTAACTCTATGTAAACCATGTGTCATTTCATGTCGGGTCTGTAATTTCACAAAAGCCGGCAATTGAATTAGCGGTTATTATACTATGTAGAAATGTATGTACTAATAAATATATATATATATATATATATGTGTCACAAGTTCAATGACATGTTATATATATATATATATATATATATGAGGTGTAAAATTGTTGAAAAAAAATGCGTGGGCTCCCACCCTATTTTCTCAACCAGACAAAGCCAGCGAGTGGGGGCAGATAATAATAGCCCAGAGAGGGACCATTATTTTTGCCCACCCCCTGGCTACTAACATCTGCCCCCAGACACCCCAGAAAAGGCAAAACTATAATTAGATTCGCCCTTTCTGGCACTTTGCCCGTCTATTCCCATTGCCCTGTAGCGGTGGCGAATGGGTTAATAAGGGGTTAAAGCCACCTTGCTATTGAAAGGTGACTTTAAGCCAGGTTAATAATTGAGAGCTGTCAATTAGACAACTATCAATTATTAATCCTATTGTATGAAATAAAAATAAAACACACACACTTTAATTAAAAATCATTTTAATGAAATAAACACACAGTTTTTGACCATATTTTATTTTACTGCCATTCCTTGCGAAGCCCTTGTTCACCTGTAATAAAAATAAAAATAATAAAGCAACATTATTCTTACCTATCCGATGTTCAGTCAAGTCCCCCGATGTAATCCTTCTGAAAGGGTTAATGTTTACTGCAGGGACCGCAGCTAATGCTGACAGCCTCACAGTAAACCCCTGACTGAATCATCTCCTCTCCTGGCTGACAGGAGAGGAAGTGGTTAGCATAATTGATTGCTTCCCACTTTCACTTCAGGTCAGCCAGGGACACCGCACAGCATCAGTGACGTCAGAGGGAATCCCGGCTGACCTGAAGTGAACCGATTAACATAAATAGGGGATCCCCTAAAAAAAAAATGGCGTGGGGTCCCCCCTATTTTTTTTAACCAGCCAAGTAAAAAGCAGACTGCTGCGGCCTGGTATTAAAAGACTGTCAAGGCCCATGGATTTTGGCCCTCAACAGCCTAAAAATACCAGGCTGCAGCAGCCCCTCAATTGGCGCATCCAAAGATGCGCCAATTGTGGCACTTTACCCGGCTCTTCCCACTTGCCCTGTAGCGGTGGCAAGCGGGGTAATAAGGGGTTAATGTCACCTTTGATTGAACAGTGACAATAAGCCCGGTTAATAATGGAGAGGTGTCAATAAGACACCGATCCATTATTAATCATAAAGTTTGTAAATTTGTAAAAAAAATACACAGCCAGAAAAAAGTCTTTTAATGAAATAAAACACCAGACAGTTTTCATTATTTTTATTGTACGCTCATCCTGCGACGCCATCGTTCTCCTGTAAAATAACAAACCAACACACATACTCCCTGTCCGAAGCAGTCCAAAATCACGAGTGTCCCACGACAAGTCCAGCTCTGCTACATCTGCATGCCAGGCTGAGCATGGCATCCAGATGTAGCAGAGCTGCTTACCTGAGGAGATTCCCCGGTGGTGACGTCATCGGACTGGTTTACGGCCAGCTGTCGCGAGAGTACAGCTGGCCGAGATTACCCAGTACCCGGCAGTCACTGCAGTTATCGTGAGAAGCTGCATGTGACTGCCAGGAGGAGGGTGATGGCCGGCCTGGATGGATGGATGGACATGACCGCCGGGGATCTTCTGCCAGGTAAGTGCTGCTGACTCCTGACAGACCCGACCGACACTGGCAGTGAAACTTTCGGGAACTTCCTGTGTCACATACTTCGTTCTGTGACACAGGAACTCCCCATAGACTTTACTGCCAGCTTCCGATTCCGGTATCCGATATGCAAAAAATATCGGATCTCAGAATCTGAATTCCGATACAGCGAATATCGGCCGATACCCGATATTTGCAGTATCGGAATGCTCAACACTACTGATGAGGGTATTGAACCCAAACAAAAAGAAAGCTGTAGCAGGTATTTTTTCTATATTACAGAAATCCCCATGGATCTGTAGTGAGGTGTGTTCTTTGTATGCCTAAACCATGGATCTTTATAGGCCTGAAACATGGCCTGGAAATGCAGACCACGTCTCAGCTTGGACTAAACTGGACTGTAATTGGATAAAAGAACCTAGCTGCAGCCATTAAGATCTAAGTAAAAGGCTGCCCAGCCATCATTGTTTGTGTGAGAGGAGGGGACCTAAAAAGTGGTCTGAACATTCTGGATAAAATTTGGAGAGAACATGTTAGAGGCAATACTGTTGTAGGCAGAACCCTTAAGGCAAAGTGACAGTGGCAGAGGGGCTTCCAGGATCCTGAACAGCAAAATCTGGTAGAAAGTACTGAGTCGTATTTGTAAGAACTACTGTATATTAAATACTGACGACTGACATGCAACAGGAAAGATGAGTATGGTGAGAGACTGTGTGAGGTAACACAGCGTTTGTGTAACATTTGTGACAGGAACAAAATTAAAAGATCCGTTTGGTGTTATTCTAGTTTAGTAATTACAACATTCAAACATAATGCCTAAATTGTGTATTAAAACAATCACCTACAGTATATTTTGCCTTCTTCTTGTGAACTTTCCATGCACCGCTGCACTTGTCCGGTGCTTCCATGGAGCAACGCCCCACCTGGTCCCTGGTGAATCCACAAAAAAAATACATTCAAGGCACCAGAGCGATCCCGTGATCAATTCTGTATTAGGGCTGGCTCACACAAGTGATGAAATCGGACAAGTGCAATCCTATAAATCGGATTGCACTCGGCACAATGTTACTCTATGGGGCAGCTCACAACCGTGATTATTTTCTCATGCCGATTTAACTGCGAGAATCGGATCGCACGCTCCCATACAAGTCTATGGGTGTGTGTGTGAGACATCGCACTGCACTCTGATATCACCCGAGTGCAGTGAGTTTCCCACGGACCCCGGCAATGGAGGAGATGTAGAAATTACTTTCTCAGTCTACTCCGCACGTCTGCTGCGATTATCGCATACAAGGGGATCGGCGCACAGAGCACTGACACTCGGATAATGCTCGCAGCAAGGCTGGAGCCAAGGGTCATTAGCATATCACATCCAATGCCATACGCTAGTGTGACTCCAGTCTTAAAGGAAACCTGTCAGGTCCGTTGTGTCCCCAGAATCACCAGTAGTGTACGCCTCCCGGGTTCAGAGGAGCAATGATGGGAGTATAGCGGACTTTAGAAATACTTTTTCTAAAGATCTCTTTATGAATGTAATGTAATACAGGGAATGTTAGGCAGGGAATTTACATATGCAGATACAACTGCTGGTGGTTCTGGGGTCATGGGGGACCTGACAGGTTCCCTTTAATCAAAACACATAATCAGGCAATAAAGAGCAGAGTTTCAGCTGCAATAAGTATGTGCAATACATACAATACACTGTTATCTTTGCTAGATTTTTGCTTCACAAAGGCCATATTGTGGCGAAACATCACTCATTTTTGCCTGCTTGTGGGCAATAATTAATAAAGAGTTAATCGTAGGATCAGCACACTGGCTCAGTGCACGCAACATTAAGCCTGGCGTTGTCGTGTTAAATATGAGACCAGTCAAATTCAGACCAGTCATATATTATAGAAAGGCAGTACTTAGAGAATGGATATGCAATGAACCCAGGCAATTTTAAAATGTGTCTTAATGACTCTGAGTAGTAGTATATGACCATTCATGTATCTACCAAGATAGCAGGCACAGCAGCTGCCATTGGACCCAGCAGCCAAGAGGTATGCAGGCCAATGCAATTAAAACTGCAGTTACATTGATTAAACAACGCCTTTTTTTTATAACTATCACATTAAAGCCTTGTTCATACATTCAGTATTTGGTCAGTATTTTACCTCAGTATTTGTAAGCCAAAACCAGGAGTGGGTGATAAATACAGAAGAGGTGATGTGTTTCTATTATACTTTTCCTCTGATTGTTCCTCTCCTGGTTTTGGCTTACAAATACTGAGGTAAAATACCGACCGAATACCGAACGTGTGAACGTGGCCTTAGAGGCCCAAAATTCTTAATTACACTTATCGGCGGCAAAGGATCTTGGCGGTTTCAATATAGGTAAGAAGATACAGTTATTTAGTGGGAATGTGTCATCTAAAATTATCTATTGTTTAAAACAGGTTATTATGTTAAATGGATTTTTTTTTAAAAAAAGCATTGTATTATATGTATATTTTTTTAATTTTTCAACACACTATCTATATTTAAAAATGTAGAAATCTTGCAATCAACTTTCGAACTGGCCAATAAGCCTAGTACTACATTTTTTCTTTGGCCGGCGTCACACTGGCGAGTGTGATGCGAGTAAGTCGCACAACTTTCTCGCATTAACACCCGGCACGGCCGCCCGCTCTCGGACCCGAGTGTGCGGCTGCATGTATTTCTATGCATGTATTTCTATGCAGCCGCACACTCGGGTCCGAGAGCGGGCGGCCGTGCCGGGTGTTGATGCGAGAAAGTCGTGCGACTTACTCGCATCATACTCGCCAGTGTGACGCCGGCCTTTGTGTTCTGTACAGGGGACTTGACAGCAGTCTCATTATCATCAGAGACAGTTTTACAATGACAACACCTCGATATACAAGAGACTGCACAGGATTCACCATTTACAGTAGGTTGTGTTCACAGCACACTTCCTTACAATTTTCGCACTGGGGATTTTTCAACCTCGAACTTCATGTTGTCTCAGGAAAAATACATGTACATTAGAAGCAATGAACAGACTCGGACCCTGTCTTTTGTATTGAAACATCTAATGTTCATGCGCAAAGCGGTGAAGGGAGGTGAACAGGGTCAGCTGTTACGTGGCCTCCTGTGATTGGAGCATCCTGTGTTATCAGCTGTGTATAGAGGTATTATCTGTTACTATAAGGCTTTGTTTCCATGGTACAGAAACACAGCGCTTTGGACGGAGCGGAAATTCCGCTCCGCCCAAAGCCCCGCCCCTTCTGAACGCACGCTCATTCCGGATGTGTTCAGGACACCTCCGGAACACATCCGGAATGATCGCAGGGCTGCATAGCCCTGTGTTATTTCCCTTGCGACGACGCAGCGTCGCCGCAAGGGACTAGGACATGCTGAGGTCTGAAAAGACGCGCCGCATGTCCTGGAAACGCAGGTCTTCCGCCTGCGTGTTTTGCAGCATAGTGGAGACGGGATTTCTTGAAATCCCCTCCACTATGCTGTAACATCTGGACGCTGCGTGTTTGACGCTGCGCCAACGCACAGCGTCAAACACGCAGCTAATCCGGACTGTTTCCTGATAGTGGAAACATACCCTAACCCTACTTCTGCTGATAAGGAGCTTTGAGCATACTCTTCCTGAAAAGGACAGGGGGAAAAAAGTCTAAAAAATCCCAGTGGCCAATGTGACAATTTGCAAGATTACTAGTCTTGTTTGTATTAAAAATCGAGATATGAAAGGGAAAAAAACATTGGCAAAAAATTTAAAAAATGCATGTAATTCAAACACCTGATTTAAGTATAACCGGTCATTTTGTGATGATAGCTTCCCTTTAAAATCTTTATTCCTAAAGCAAACCCAACCCAAGCAAACTACTTGAGATTTTTAATCATGCTTTTTTAGATCCTGTACCTAAAGGGCCTATTATAATTTTTATCTGTTAGAAATAAATATGAGTTCTTTTTAAATAACAGCAAGTAGATATCTTAATTTTCACACATATTAAAAAATACATAATTCATTAACTAAAGTTTTTTTATGGAACATAGAATGCACTTTAAGCCATAGCCCAAGTCTTTGCACTATATTACAGCCAATGTAACCACATTCTCATTAAAGGAAACGTCCAATGGTGTTGCTTCAGGAGTGCGTTGCTCCTGGCCTCCTGCTTCCAAGGGTGGTGCACTCCAGAAGAGTGACAATTGTCATGGTCCAAACTGAGGACTCTTCCACGCTGCTATTAGGGGCAAATTCGCCTCTTTAGCATGGTGGAATTGCTGTGAGACTGAACTTGGTCAGATCCAGCTTCAGAGCAGCGCAAGTGGGCTCAAAACCATAGATCCTGCTCACACCACATGCGTCTTACCTAGCTAGCCGGTCCGGTTGGGACTGAAGGTTGACCGTAACAAAACCAACAAGCTCTTTCTATGAAATTACATTTTTTACAGCCACTTTGCAATTTTACCCATTAATAAACTTAAGACAAGCCCTTTACATAACACTTGAAAGTGACGCAATAATATCAGGGCTGCAGTAATGGGCACATGTAGTTCTATGAAGTGTGGACGAATCCGTGCATATGGATTATTCTGCCTTATATTATCTTTGTTCTCTTCACTAATAGACTTAATGGCACGCTATATTAAAATACTACATATGTTAAAAAAAGTAAAATGATGCTTTTTTCCTAGGTCATCTCACTGGTTAGTAGCTCATTCTTCTTTCGTCCAGTCTGCATACAAAGACAACACAGCTTCATGTCATTGTGTCCTAGTCACCGACTCATGCATCGCACATTTTATTTCTATTCTAAGCTCTGTTTGCAGATACCGTCGGGTCTCTACAGAGTAATTTACTGGCAGAATCCCTTCCCGAATCCAAGCTGTAAAAACAGCTGAGAGCGTAAATAATTCATGCAGACAATATGACTTTTTTATGTAAATTTGGTGCATTAACCCTCTATTATAATGATGGACTGCAGATATGGGGTGATGCCGGCTTGGTAAGAGCTAATGGATGGCCGCCATAAATTCACTGCACATTTTATTGTGTTGCTGAAAATTGTGCCTTTAGGCTCTGCTGTTTACTTTTATGTAAAACTCTGGCTTTCCTAAATATTACAAATATTTTACATCCGACTCTTCAGTTTTTGGGCTCTATTTCTGAGGGAAAAGGCAAAAAAATATACTTTAATGTATTATAATTAAATTGGTATTTTTGCTGTCAATATTCTCAGCAGATCCTTGTTCAAGGACAATATTATTGATTTCCGAAGGCAGTTTTTGTAGACTTGTAAAGCAGTAGTCAGCATCAGGATCTATTTTTCTGCCACTGCTGTAAAGTAGCTTTCTCTAGAGTTAAAGGATGTATCTCTTTCATAATATTAGCTTGACTTTTTTTTCTGGCGGAGCAATTATGCTGTGTAATCCATCTACAGTGTTAACTACTTGCATGAGAGAAGATGGGAGGGAGTTAATGGGAACTTATAGAAAAATACAAAATCTACCTTTATTAATATTAGCAGAGAAAAGGAATTTTAGTTTACCCTTTTTGATCCCAAAAACCACAAAAGTGGTGTAAAGGCTTTGAAAAATTGCACATTTTTTGCGCAATGCGGAGTTGCGCATAAAATCTGCATCACATCAGATCAAATCTACATAAATGGGGGGAGCTGGGATGGTGCTGGGGCAGGGGACTGGGTGTGGTCATGCCTGTCTATTCATGAAAAGTGCTGCCATTTTTTAGACCAGAAATGCATTTCTGGGCTGCTCATGCCTCTTAGAATATTCATTAAGTGGCCTGTACCTCTTAGTGAATTCTGTGTCTCCTCTATGCCAGTCTTGATGAATCAGCCTCATTGTCTTTTAAAGAATGTAGAAGAAGTTAGTGGACAAAATTCCGCGCTGCCGACAGAATGGAGACGTATATCCCAGTATGGTACAGTATGATGGTGGTTTATATCAACGCGTTTTGAAGTATGTAACACCTACTTCAGGAAAAAGCATACTGGGATACATGTCTCCATTCTGTCGGCAGAGCGGAATATTGTCCACTAACTCCCTCTACAGTCTGATGTCTGATGGTCACTTACAGACCTGTGGATTGGCTGCAGCTGATTTTCTACAGTGGGGGAATAAAATATTTAGTCAGCCACCAATTGTGCAAGTTCTCCCACTAAAAAAAATGAGAGAGGCCTGTAATTGACATCATAGGTAGACCACAACTATGTGAGTCAAAATGAGAAAACAAATCCAGAAAATCACCTTGTCTGATTTGGTAAGATTTATTTTGCAAATTATGGTGGAAAATAAGTATTTGGACACCTAAAAACATGCAAGATTTCTGGCTCTCACAGACCTGTAACTTCCTTAAGAGGCTTCTCTGTCCTCCACTCATTACCTGTAGTAATAGCACCTGTTTGAACTTCTTAACAGTATAAAAGACACCTGTCCACAACCTCAAACATTCACACTCCAAACTCCATTATGGTGAACACCAAAGAGCTGTCGAAGGACACCAGAAACAAAATTGTAGCCCTGCACCAAACTGGGAAGACTGAATCTGCAATAGGTAAGCAGCTTGGTGTGATGAAATCAACTATGGGAGTGATAATAAGAAAATGGAAGACATACAAGACCACTGATAATCTCCCTCGATCTGGGGCTCTACGCAAGATCTCACCCCGTGGGGTCAAAATGATCACAAGAACAAGCAAAAATCCCAAAACCACATTGGGGGACCTAGTGAATGACCTGCATAGACCTGGGACCACCATAACAAAGGCTACCATCAGTAACACACTATGCCGCCAAGGACTCCAATCCAGCAGTGCCAGACGTGTCCCCCTGCTTAAGCACATGTCCGGGCCCATCTGAAGTTTGCTAGAGAGCATTTGGATTATCCAGAAGAGTATTGGGAGAATATCATGTGGTCTGATGAAACCAAAGTAGAACTGTTTGGTAGAAACAAAACTCGTCGTGTTTGGAGGAGACAGAATGCTGAGTTGCATCCAAAGAACACCATACCTACTGTGAAGCATGGGTGTGGTAAAATCATGCTTTGGTGCTGTTTCTCTGCAAAGGGACTGGGACGACTAATCCGTGTACATGAAAGAATGAATGGGGTCATGTATTGTGAGATTTTGAGTGCAAACCTCATTCAATCAGCAAAGGCATTGAAGATGAAATGTGGATGGGTCTTTCAGCATGATAATGATCCCAAGCACACTGACAGGGCAACGAAGGAGTGGCTTCGTAAGAAGCATATGAAGGTCCTGGAGTGTTCTAGCCAGTCTCCAGATGTCAACCCCATAGAAAACCTTTGGAGGGATTTAAAAGTCCGTGTTGCCCAGAGACAGGCCCAAAACATTACTGCTCTAGAGGAGATATACATGGAGGAAAGGGCCAACATACCACCAACAGTGTGTGGCAACGTTGTGAAGACTTACAGAAAACGTTTGACCTCTGTCATTGCCAACAAAAGATATAAAACAAAGTATTGAGATGAAATTTTGTTAATGACCAAATACTTATTTTCCGCCATAATTTGCAAAATAAATCTTGCCAAATCAGACAAGGTGATTTTCTGGATTTGTTTTCTCATTTTGCCTCTCATAGTTGTGGTCTACCTATGACAGTGATGGCGAACCTTGGCACTCCAGCTGTTGGAGAACTACAACTCCCAGCATGCCTCAACTGCTGCAGGTTGCAAGGGCATGCTGGGAGTTGTAGTTTTACAACAGCTAGAGTGCCAAGGTTAGCCATCACTGACCTATGATGTCAATTACACGCCTCTCTCATCTTTTTAAGTGGGAGAACTTGCACAATTGGTGGCTGACTAAATACTTTTTTCCCCACTGTATATTATATGCATTTTTAACAGATTGAACAGGTGAGTTTAATTTGAGTGCTATACTAGCTGTATTTCTCAGATAAGACCCTATTTGTGCTGATCTCTCCTACTGTTTCTAGATTACCATTGTCTTTTAAGACATGAATCAGCATACCCTTGAAATTTTCTTACCTTTCACAATGATCTGCGTGGTTTGGATTCATCAGGTTTTTTTTACACACTTCAATAACTTTTTATGTTACTTTGTTTAGGACACAATCCTATTCTTCCTTGAAGAGTTCAGTTGTTTCTGCTAGACTAGTTCCAGAGCTCACTATTTTAGAGTCATTGCTTATACAGCAAAGAAGCCATATCAGAATTTTTATTTACTTACAGTTAGAAACCGTGTAGATCATGAAAAGTTATTTAGGTCATATTATTAGTCTTTTTGTGATATTGGATAAATTGCTAATTTGCCCTTTTAATAGCACGACTTCAGTCAAAAAGTAAAATTTTGCCATTCCAGAATTCATGTAGGACTATTTGGTGGAGTGTTCTTGGAGCACCTGGACACCTGTAAGTCCTTTAAAGGGAATCTGTCACCCTAAATTGGCGGGATATTTAAATGATGGCAGTCAGGTCAGATGGGCGGTGTTTTCGGTACTTGCCTTAACATGTTGTTCACCGCTGTCTCCATTATTTCTGGGAATTGTAGTCGTTGCCCTCCATATAACGCGCCTGCGTATTGCAATTTGCGGGCAAAGCATACTGCGCGTGCGCAATTCAAGATTGCAATGTGCAGGCGCGTTATATGGAGGGCAACAACTACAATTCCCAGAAATAATGGAGACAGCGGCGAACAACATGATAAGGCAAGTACCCAAAACACCGCCCATCTGACCTGACTGCCATCATTTAAATATCCCGCCAATTTAGGGTGAGAGATTCCCTTTAAGATTGATAGTGGTCATAATGTTTGCAGCCACTAAAGCAGTGCAACTAAGAGATAGCCTGATCCTGGTAATGGTCTCCCTTAGTTGAAGTGCTGGAAAAGATGGTCAAATAGAACATCTACTGTAGATTCTGGATGGTGCCTCCAACAACTCATAAGGAAGATGAAATATAAAAACCTGTGATGCCTGTCACGACGTATAACAGATATATTCAAAGATAGCAACCTATATCTAATGTGACATCATTCTAAATTTCATATAATAGAGAAAATCAACATGTATACATAGTATCTGCCAGCAATGTCTTACCTGACATAATATCCTATGTATTGTGGGTCAATACTGTGTACGTGTCACGCTGTCTCTGGATAGAGGTGGACCGGGGTCTATGCTGACCCTGAACTGGGGTCCTGACTAGTCCCTCTACCTGGAGGTACTGTTAATGGTACAGAGGTCCAGGCCGCCAGCGTAACCCTGTCTCCTGTAGATCCCTGACCACTGTAATCTAGTCCTGAGAAGGACCCTGATTACCACCACAGGGAATGGGCAGGTCACAGCTTACACACAGTCTAAGACAAACGAGACAGACAAGGGGTAAAGAAAACACAGCCTTGCATACAACACTTCCACTACAGAGGAACACAAAAGGTTAAGGAGATAAACAATAAGCGAGGAGAGAAAAAACCACAACAGGCACTCTTAGCTTAAGTCTTCTCAGAAACGATCCGCTCTGCTGGTCTGAATGAATGCTTTCACCGGCAACTTCCCCAGCAGACCAGCAGGTATATGAAGGAAGCTAATTAACAAAACATCAATCGCAGCTGGGCGAGGCTGGTCAGCCCAGCACCGAGAGAGAAAGAATTAACTCCCTCAGTGCCGAAAAACACCCAGCACCAGAAACTCAGCTGTGCGAAGTCAGGGTGAGCAATCGCGACGATCTCCGCCGCGACACACCCGTGACAGTACCCCCCCTTCTACGAGGGGCCTCTGGACCCTCAGGGCCTGGTCTATCTGGGTGAGTAGTGTGGAAGGCCCGAACCAAACGGTCTGCGTTAATATCCGACGCAGAAACCCACATCCTCTCCTCAGGACCATACCCCCTCCAATGAACAAGGTACTGAAGGGACCGGCGATTCAGACGTGAGTCAATGATCTTCGATACCTGAAACTCCAAATTACCATTGACCACCACTGGAGGAGGAGGTAGAGGTGACGGTATAACTGGTGCCACGTACCTCTTAAGCAACGATTTGTGGAACACATTGTGGATTTTAAATGTAGGAGGGAGGTCAAGACGGAAAGCCACCGGATTAACTATTGAACTGATCCTGTATGGCCCGATGAATCTGGGACCGAGTTTCCAGGAGGGAACCTTAAGTTTTATATTCTTGGTAGACAACCATACCAGATCGTTCACACTTAGGTCCGGACCAGACACTCTCCTCTTATCAGCCATACGTTTGTATCGGTTCCCCATAGTGCTCAGATTATTAAGCACTCCTCTCCACACTGAAGCAAGTGACGACGAAAATCGTTCCTCCTCAGGAACCCCAGAAGAGCCCCCCCCATTGAAAGTACAAAACTGGGGGTGAAAACCATATGCCCCAAAAAACGGGGACTTAACAGTGGACTCGCTCCGCCTATTGTTAAGAGCGAACTCTGTCAGAGGCAAGAAAGAAGACCAGTCCTCTTGGTTCTCTGAGACAAAACACCGGAGATATGTCTCTAAGCTCTGAGTCAGACGCTCTGTCTGACCATTGGTCTGCGGATGAAAAGCCGAAGAAAATGACAACTGCATCCCCCGACGAGAACAAAATGCCTTCCAGAATTTGGACACAAACTGAGACCCCCGATCCGACACCACATCGGAAGGCAACCCGTGAAGTCTCACAATCTCCCCAATGAACACCTG
>JARQOD010000002.1:350005716-350138041 GCA_033576555.1 Oophaga sylvatica | reverse complement strand
AAAAAAAAAATAGTTTACCTTGGAAATGGGGGAAAAAAAAAAATTTAAGGGAAATGCTCACCGGGAAATGGTTGTGGAAAGGGGGGCACAACCACTGTCAACAGAAAAACAAACCCCGGGGTCGTATCCACAGTACAGCAGACAGCCTCCAGACCAGAACACAACGTTTTTGGGTTCAGAAATCTTGTAATGTATGTAGTCAGTTCAAAAGCTCTTGTGCTTTGGGGGCGATGAAAAACCGGAGTCACAGGTTTTATATAAAAGTCCCGTATTACTTCATACAAGTTGGGGAAATAGTCACACATTTGCAGACACAGAAACAGGAGACCAGCAGGCCGAGTAATCAGCTCACAATACCCCAATACAATTCAGGATCTTCTTCTCTGTTTCCGTAAGTCCCTGCAAAGGGGTCTTTTAAAAAGCAGGGGTTTGATCCCCAAGTGCCAGAGTTCCCTCAGTAGGGAAAGCGGAGTACAAGGTCCCAAAGGGTTTCGGAGCAAGTCACAGGTTCACGCCAAAACGAAAAGGGGGCAACTTGGGAATCCCAGCACTCGGGGCTACGGCAGGAGCCTGGACTCGCCCCTCTAGAACCTCAATCCTGGCTCGCAAATCCTGGGTAGTCTGTCCAACCACTTGCAAATTGTGATTATTGAGGTCCTGTAGATTTGTAAAACGGGTCTTTATATTCTGCAAATCTGCACGGATATTATCAGTCACTCCGCAAAGTTCCTTTATGCGGGCCTCCATTTTCCAGATCTTTTAAGACAGGATTACTGGAAGAAGAGGAGAGAAAAAAAAACAATAGTGTTCACCTGTGGCAACACTGCAGAGAGAAAAAAAAATTAAGGGAACTGCTCACCTGGAATGGTTGTGAGAAGTCACAACCACTATCATCACAGAAAGTTTCAACCAGACATCTGATATCCAGAGTTACAGCAGACAAAAAAGAGAAAAGGAAGGAAAAAAAAAAAAAACAATAGTGTTTACCTGTGGTAACACTGCAAAAAGAAAAAACTTAAGGGAATTGCTCACCTGGAATGGTTGTGAGAAGTCACAACCACTGTCATCACAGAAAGTACAACCGGACGTCTGATATCCACAGTACAGCAGACACAGCCTTCCAGACCCAGCAGACACTAACGTTTTGGCTTCAGAATCTTGTAATGTATGTAGTACAGTTCATATAGCGTCTTGTGCTTGGGTGCGATGAAAACACAGGAGTCACAGGTTTGATATAGAAAAGTCCTGTATTACTTCATACAAGTTGGCAGAAATAGTCACACAGTTTGCAGACACAGAAACAGGAGACACAGCAGGCCAGAGTAATCCAAGCTCAGCAATCACTCTCCAATACAGATTCAGGATCTTCTTCTCTGTTACCGTAAGTCCATGCAAACGTGGGTCTTTCAAAGAGCAGGGTTCAGAGTCCACAAGTGCTTCAGAGTTCCTCAGTAGGAATAGCTGGAGTACAAGGTCCAAGGCTTACAGGAGTCAAGTCACAGGTTCACTGCAGGCTAGATTCTGAAGCACTGATTGCTCAGCTGTGGCTGCTTAAGAAGCAAAGGAGAGAATCAGGGCGGGAACATGCAAGCTGGAAACTCCATTTTGACTGAGGGCAAGATAGCTGCAGCAAGACAGAAAGTAAAATGGCTGACGAACAAACTGAGTTTCAGGAATATATACATAGAACCTTACACCCTCTGATCCTCACTCCCCGACGACTGCGGCCGCAGCCGAGAATACAATTTACATGCTTCCCGGAAAGTAAAAAACTTGTCCCGCCCACCAGTGAACCTGTCCGGGAGAGCTACTTTAGGTTCAAATCTGGTTTGCTCCCGGGGGTACAAAACCTTGGATTTAATGTCCGTCAGCTCCATGGACAAACTCTGCAACTGCTGAGCTAAATGGGCTACTGGATCCATGGTGGCTGGGGAGAATCTTTAGAGTGGCCGGTGAAAATGTCACGACGTATAACAGATATATTCAAAGATAGCAACCTATATCTAATGTGACATCATTCTAAATTTCATATAATAGAGAAAATCAACATGTATACATAGTATCTGCCAGCAATGTCTTACCTGACATAATATCCTATGTATTGTGGGTCAATACTGTGTACGTGTCACGCTGTCTCTGGATAGAGGTGGACCGGGGTCTATGCTGACCCTGAACTGGGGTCCTGACTAGTCCCTCTACCTGGAGGTACTGTTAATGGTACAGAGGTCCAGGCTGCCAGCGTAACCCTGTCTCCTGTAGATCCCTGACCACTGTAATCTAGTCCTGAGAAGGATCCTGATTACCACCACAGGGAATGGGCAGGACACAGCTTACACACAGTCTAAGACAAACGAGACAGACAAGGGGTAAAGAAAACACAGCCTTGCATACAACACTTCCACTACAGAGGAACACAAAAGGTTAAGGAGATAAACAATAAGCGAGGAGAGAAAAAACCACAACAGGCACTCTTAGCTTAAGTCTTCTCAGAAACGATCCGCTCTGCTGGTCTGAATGAATGCTTTCACCGGCAACTTCCCCAGCAGACCAGCAGGTATATGAAGGAAGCTAATTAACAAAACATCAATCGCAGCTGGGCGAGGCTGGTCAGCCCAGCACCGAGAGAGAAAGAATTAACTCCCTCAGTGCCGAAAAACACCCAGCACCAGAAACTCAGCTGTGCGAAGTCAGGGTGTGCAATTGCGACGATCTCCGCCGCGACACACCCGTGACAATGCCAGCAGAAGCTTCAGCATATGTCTATAAGGGGTGATTATGGATGGTCTAGTGTGCAACTTTACATAGTATGGATACACTGGCCCTCGTTGGACAGAGTGGTTTCTCAGGAAAGACAAAAGGAATGCAGACATGTAAAGACAGAAAGTCTGCTCTCCTGATCTACGTGTCTCATACTGGTAACACCACTTTCATTAAATAAAGCTCTGGAGGCAGATTCTCAAGGAGATCTCTGTCCGATGCATAGATCTTAAAAGCTCATTTACATATTAATAAACACCGATTTCTTCGGAATAAGACATCGGACTGCAGATATCAATGTATCACTTTATTCACCTTCCTATGACATTTATGCCCATATAGGTGGTTTAGGAGAGTTAATCCTACTGACAGATTCGCTTTAATAATTTATGTAAATTCAATACAGAACTTAGTTGTAAGATTAGGGTACATCATAAGTCACAGCCCAGCTGGTTACATTATAGAAGAAACCTACACACTGTCATGTACTCCTGCAGAATAATAGTAAACTTTTTCCCTAAAGTATCTTGCTAACTGGTACACAATTTTTCCCTTCGTGAGATATATTTATTAAACTGTTAGGATGCCAGCAATATTCCTGGCTCTCGGAACCTCAGCATTGCACAGAACCAAAAAAATAGGTAGGAACATGACTAAATCATGGTGGTGCACAGGATTTATTCACACTGGACGCTATGGGGATAGTAACTGCGTCCTGCAGTATCTTTTTGAATAGCTGCTCCTTTACAAAGTCTTTATTTAGGGAAATTGTTCAACAGGTCTTTCGGGGACTGCTGTCTCACGAGTGGTTAACATCTGCTGGGTGGTGTTATTGGCTTTCCTTTAAACAGTTCTATGAGATTATATCACTTGCTTGACTTTGATTTCTGTGGGCCCATTATCTCTACTGAAAATATTTTTTTTGCCCTCAAGCCACAAGGGTCACATCAACTACTGCACACCCACACCAAAAACTCTTTTTTACATACAGGTGCATACACTGGCCTACACCCAAATTGACACCAAGACGCCAATTTCATAAAATTTTACTACCACTACACCTCCTGTATGTAAGTGGTGTATATAGAGTCTGATGGGCCCTGGTGCAAGATTTGGACCTAGGCCTCACCCTATCCTGATATATACATGTATATATATATATATATATATATATATACATGTATATATATATGTCCTCCGTCCTGGTATACATGTCCCTCATCCTGGCCCAATCCTGGTATAGGTATACATATATGCCTTCCATCTTCCATCCTGGTATATATGTTCCTCATCCAGGTACAGTCATGGCCAAAAGTTTTGAGAATGACACAAATATTATATTTTCACATGATCTGCTGCCCTCTGGTTTTTATGTGTGTTTGACAGATGTTTTTATCACAGACAGAAATATAATAATTGCAAACATATGAGTAACAAAAGCTTAAATTGACAGAATGAGTTAATGCAGCAAGTCAATATTTGCAGTGTTGACCCTTCTTCTTCAGGACCTCTGCAATTTCCCTGTCATGCTCTCAATCAACTTCTGAACCAAATCCTGACTGATAGCAGTCCATTCTTGCATAATCAATGCTTTCATTTTGTCCGAATTTTTAGGTTTTTGTTTGTCCACCCGTCTCTTGATGATTGACCACAAGTTCTCAATGGGATTAAGATCTGGGGAGTTTCCAGGCCATGGACCCAAAATCTCTATGTTTTGTTCCCTGAGCCATTTAGTTATTACCTTTGCTTTATGGCAAGGTGCTCCATCATGCTGGAAAAGGCATTGTTGATCACCAAACTGCTCTTGGAGGGTTGGGAGAAGTTGCTCTTGGAGGACATTCTGGTACCATTTTTTATTCATGCCTGTGTTTTTAGGCAAGACTGTGAGAGAGCCGATTCCCTTGGCTGAGCAGCAACCCCACACATGAATGGTTTCAGGATGCTTAACAGTTGGCATGAGACAAGACTGGTGGTAGCGCTCACCTTGTCTTCTCCGAATGAGGCGTTTTCCTGATGTCCCAAACAATCGAAAAGGGGATTCATCAGAGAAAATAACTTTACCCAGTCCTCAGCAGTCCACTGCCTGTACCTTTTGCAGAATATCAGTCTGTCCATGATGTTTTTTCTGGAGAGAAGTGGCTTCTTTGCTGCCCTCCTTGAGACCAGGCCTTGCTCCTAGAGTCTCCGCCTCACAGTGCGTGCAGATGCACTCACACCTGCCTGCTGCCATTCCTGAGCAAGCTCTGCACTGCTGGTAGCCCGATCCCGCACCTGAAACACTTTTAAGAGATGGTCCTGGCGCTTGCTGGTCTTTCTTGGGCGCCCTGAAGCCTTTTTGGCAACAATGGAACCTCTCTCCTTGAAGTTCTTGATGATGCGATAGATTGTTGACTGAGGTGCAATCTTTCTAGCTGCGATACTCTTCCCTGTTAGGCCATTTTTGTGCATTGCAATGATGACTGCATGTGTTTCTTTAGAGATAACCATGGTTAACAGAAGAGAAACAATGTGTAATGTATGTAGTACAGTTCATATAGCGTCTTGTGCTTGGGTGCGATGAAAACACAGGAGTCACAGGTTTGATATAGAAAAGTCCTGTATTACTTCATACAAGTTGGCAGAAATAGTCACACAGTTTGCAGACACAGAAACAGGAGACACAGCAGGCCAGAGTAATCCAAGCTCAGCAATCACTCTCAAATACAGATTCAGGATCTTCTTCTCTGTTACCGTAAGTCCATGCAAACGTGGGTCTTTCAAAGAGCAGGGTTCAGAGTCCACAAGTGCTTCAGAGTTCCTCAGTAGGAATAGCTGGAGTACAAGGTCCAAGGCTTACAGGAGTCAAGTCACAGGTTCACTGCAGGCTAGATTCTGAAGCACTGATTGCTCAGCTGTGGCTGCTTAAGAAGCAAAGGAGAGAATCAGGGCGGGAACATGCAAGCTGGAAACTCCATTTTGACTGAGGGCAAGATAGCTGCAGCAAGACAGAAAGTAAAATGGCTGACGAACAAACTGAGTTTCAGGAATATATACATAGAACCTTACATTACTCCCCCTTAAGGACAACCTCCGGATGACCTCAGACCAGGCTTGTGTGGGTACCTCTGATGAAACTGACGGAGCAAGCGAGGAGCATTAACGTTATTGACTGGTTCCCATGAGTTGTCCTCCACTGGGTAGCCCTGCCATTTAATCAGATATTGTAACTGATTTCTATACAACCTGGAATCTAAAATCCTTTCCACCACAAATTCTTCCTGACCATCGACTAGCACTGGGTCAGGGCAAGGAGAGGAACGTCCAGGAAACGTATTGGGTGTCGCAGCCTTTAGTAGGGATACATGAAAGACAGGGTGGATTCTCATAGTTCTGGGCAGTTGAAGACGACAAGCAACGGCACTTATAATTTTACTGATTTTATAGGGTCCAATGTACTTATGTCCCAACTTAGACGATGGAATCCTTAACTTAAGATTTCTGGTTGACAGCCAGACCAAGTCTCCTACCTTGAAAGCTGGTGCAGGTTTACGAAATTTATCTGCTGCTTTCTTGTACCTTTCTTGAGCCGATTCTAGATTTTCCTTTAGAAGATCCATATTCTTCTGTAAAGACGTGATTCTTTCAGCCACTGCTGGTAAAGGCGTTTCTATGGGAAATCGTGGTAGAATGTTAGGATGATAACCTAGATTAGAGTAAAAAGGAGACTGTTTAGTGGAGGCACTCTGAGAGTTGTTATACGAGAACTCAGCTAATGGAAGTAGATCCACCCAATCATCCTGTAGGTGGCAGATAAAGCAGCGGAGATACTGCTCCAGGGTTTGATTGGTTCGTTCGGTCTGTCCATTAGTCTGGGGATGAAAAGCAGAAGAAAGGTTTACTTTAATGTCCAATGCTGCACAGAAATTTTGCCAAAACCTAGAAGTGAATTGCACCCCTCGATCCGAAATAACCTCATCCGGTACTCCATGTAAGCGAAACACATCTTTAATCATCAAATCTGATGTCTGTTTTGCAGTGGGTAAGCCGACACAAGGGATAAAATGAGCTGCCTTTGTTAGACGGTCAACCACCACTAGAATGGTGTTCTTCCCCTGAGAGGTTGGTAACTCCACAATGAAGTCCATAGAAATGGATCCCCACGGGCGGGACGGGGTGGGAAGAGGCTGTAACAGACCAGTTGGTGAGGAGCGAGGTGTTTTGCACCTTGCACAGACCTCACATGAAGTGACATAATTCAAAACATCCTTCCTGCAAGTGGGCCACCAAAAGAAACGAGAAAGAAATTCCTGTGTCTTTAGAATTCCTCTATGCCCAGCTATCTTGGAATCGTGAATGAGTTGCAATACTCTTAATCTGACTGTTTTAGGAATATACAGACGTTGTCCCTGAATCCACACACCATTCTTAAAGACAAGACTTACGTCCCTTGGGGGTTGTGCCAAAAAGGAATCCGCATGGTATGCTTCCTTGATGTCCTTAAGTAGGTCTTGATTATGAATTACTCCTAGGAATCTAGAGTCAGGAAGAATAGTCTTAGGAGGAGTAATTGGACGTGTCTCTGCTGAGTAAATCCTAGAGAGTGCATCAGCCTTTCCATTGCGCGATCCTGGTCTATAAGAGATGATAAAATTAAATTGGTTTAAGAAAAGATTCCAGCGAGCCTGGCGAGGAGTCAGGCACTTAGGGTGAGTTTCCACGGTCAGGATACGCTGCGTGTTTGGCGCTGTGCGCTGGCGCAGCGCCAAACACGCAGCGTCCAGATGTTACAGCATAGTGGAGGGGATTTCAAGAAATCCCGTCTCCACTATGCGTAACAATACGCAGGTGGCAAACCTGCGTAAACGGACATGCGGCGCGTCTTTTTAGACCGCAGCATGTCCTCGCGTATTGCGGCGACGGTGCGTCGCCGCAACATAATTAACACAGGGCTATGTAGCCCTGCGCTCTTTCCGGAGGTGTTCCGGAGGTGTCCTGAACACCTCCGGAAAGAGCGCGCGTCAGAAAGGGGGCGGGGCTTAGACGGAGCGGAATTTCCGCTCCGTCAAAAGCGCTATGGTTCCGGACCGTGGAACCATAGCCTTAGCCGACCTGATAAACTCAAGGTTACGATGGTCTGTCAGGACGACTATTTGCTGTGCAGCTCCCTGAAGAAGGTGTCTCCATTCTTTGAAGGCGGCAATAATGGCCAACAACTCTCTATTGCCCACATCGTAGTTCCTCTCAGCCGAAGACAACTGCTGGGAAAAGAAGGCACAGGGATGCAAGACATTCTTCTCACCTGTTCTCTGAGAGAGTATAGCTCCAACGGCACAGTCTGAAGCATCCACCTCTATTATGAAGGCAAGCTCGGGGTTGGGATGTACTAGGATAGGTGCAGTGGTAAATTTATCTTTTAGACGGGAAAATGCTTCCTGGGCTTGGGGAGTCCAGGAAAACCTAGACTCTTTCCGGGTAAGTTGAGTGATAGGTGACACTACCTCAGAGAAATTTCTAATGAAACGTCTATAGAAGTTGGCAAACCCGATGAAGCGCTGTACCTCCTTCACATTTCTAGGACTTGGCCAATCCTTGATGGCTTGGGTTTTGCTTCCATCCATACTAATTCCTTGTGTAGACAGTACATACCCCAGAAATTGAATTTCGGTCCTATGGAATTCACACTTTTCAAGTTTGATGTAAAGATGATTTTGTCTTAGACGTTCCAAGACCATTCTCACATGTCCATGATGTTCCTCTGTGGAGTTAGAAAAAATTAGAATATCATCCAAATAAATTACCACGAATGTATCTAGGAGATCCCTGAAGATGTCATTCACCAAGTGTTGGAAAGTGGCTGGGGCGGTACTCAGACCAAAAGGCATAACTAGATATTCAAAGTGTCCATAGCGTGACCTGAATGCAGTCTTCCATTCATCCCCAGGTCTAATACGGACTAAGTTATAGGCCCCACGAAGATCTAGTTTAGAAAAAATTTTGGCATGTCGCACTCTCTCCAATAACTCAGGGATTAAAGGCAATGGATAACGGTTTCTAATAGTAACCTTATTGAGTTCCCTATAGTCTATGCATGGTCTCAGAGATCCATCTTTCTTCTTTACAAAGAAGATGGGTGCACCTGCAGGAGATGAAGAGGGGCGTATGAAGCCCTTGGCTAGATTTTCATCTATGTAATCCTTTAAAGCTTTTAGCTCTGGCCCCGCCAGGGGGTAGATCTTACCAAAAGGTATCTCTGCTCCAGGCAATAATTCAATTGGACAATCATATGGACGGTGAGGAGGAAGCTGGTCAGCGTTCTTCTTGTCACATAAATCCACATAGTCCTGGTATACAGCTGGTAGTTCAGGGACTGACATGATTCCTTTAGGAACAGAGCAAGCTGAAACTTTTGGACTCATCTGTTTCTCTGGAAAGTGTAATTCCTGGTCTCCCAGTTAATGGTAGGATTCTGAGCCTGCAACCATGGTAGCCCTAGAATAATGGGAAAGTGGGGAGAAGAGATAAGCATAAAGGACAGTTTCTCTTGATGATCTTTACCCATAAGAACCCTCAAAGGCTCTGTTTCCTGATCCACTGGTCCAGAGGTCAGCAGGGAGCCATCCACAGTTTCCATCTGTACTGGAGTAGCCTTCTTCACTGAACGTATTCCCTGTTTCAGAGCAAAGGAGACATCCATAAAATTTCCACTTGCCCCTGAGTCGATCATAGCAGAGCTAGACACCCAAGCTGAGTCAACCCAGAGTTTGATGGAAAGAAAGCAGTGAGAATTGTTTTTCTTACAACTCAGCTGGGACACCGCTGAGGAAACTTGAAAAATGGCAGCGTTTACACAGTCAACGTCCTCAGAGGTAACGGAGTTTAAGTCAGAGAAATCAAGATCTGTTGCTGCAGATCTCTCTGGAGCCTGAGGCTCGGACCTGACAGATCCCCTCTCGCAACACTCACAATGAATGAGTGCTGCAGTAGTCTTACGAGAACGGCTGGGGCAGTTTATAATGAAGTGCCCTGACTTACCACAATAGAAACATAGATTCTCCTTAAAACGATGTTCCTTGCGTGCATCACTAACCCGTCGTTGTAAAGAGTCTACCTGCATGGGTTCAGGTTCAGGTTCCCGTGTAATCCTACTCAAAGGTTCCTTAGCTGGAGAGGAAGGTAGGAAAAGGTTAGTACGATTGCTTTCGAACCATCTCTCTTGCCTGCGTTCAGTCAGACGAGTATCAATACGGATGCAGTAGTTAATAAAGTCACCTAACGCAGTGGGAGGGTCGGCACGAGCAAGTTCATCCTTAATCAGTGGAGATAACCCTTTCGAAAAATAGATTTTTTGGCGGAACTGTCCCAGGTGGTATCAAGGGCCCATCTCCTGAAATCCAAGGCATATTCAGCTACCGAGTGCTTACCTTGGCACAAAGCTAACATGGCTGCTTCAGCTGTTGCACCTCGATTGGGGTCATCAAACATCTGCCCCATGGCTGAAATAAAATCATCAAGGTGATTCAAACAATCATCCTCAGTCTCAATCAGAGGGTTTGCCCACATTAAAGCCTTGTTGGTAAGCAACATAATTATAGTAAGCACCTTAGATCGTTCAGTGGGAAATTGTGAAGCATGTGCAGAAAAAAAAAGATTGCATTGATTAATAAATCCCCTGAATTTCTCACGTTCACCGCCAAAACGAAAAGGGGCAACTTGGGAATCCCAGCACTCGGGGCTACGGCAGGAGCCTGGACTCGCCCCTCTAGAACCTCAATCCTGGCTCGCAAATCCTGGGTAGTCTGTCCAACCACTTGCAAATTGTGATTATTGAGGTCCTGTAGATTTGTAAAACGGGTCTTTATATTCTGCAAATCTGCAAGGATATTATCAGTCACTCCGCAAAGTTCCTTTATGCGGGCCTCCATTTTCCAGATGTTTTAAGACAGGATTACTGGAAGAAGAGGAGAGAAAAAAAAAAAACAATAGTGTTCACCTGTGGCAACACTGCAGAGAGAAAAAAACATTAAGGGAACTGCTCACCTGGAATGGTTGTGAGAAGTCACAACCACTATCATCACAGAAAGTTTCAACCAGACATCTGATATCCAGAGTTACAGCAGACAAAAAAGAGAAAAGAAAGGAAAAAAAAAAAAAAAAAAAACAATAGTGTTTACCTGTGGTAACACTGCAAAAAGAAAAAACTTAAGGGAATTGCTCACCTGGAATGGTTGTGAGAAGTCACAACCACTGTCATCACAGAAAGTACAACCGGACGTCTGATATCCACAGTACAGCAGACACAGCCTTCCAGACCCAGCAGACACTAACGTTTTGGCTTCAGAATCTTGTAATGTATGTAGTACAGTTCATATAGCGTCTTGTGCTTGGGTGCGATGAAAACACAGGAGTCACAGGTTTGATATAGAAAAGTCCTGTATTACTTCATACAAGTTGGCAGAAATAGTCACACAGTTTGCAGACACAGAAACAGGAGACACAGCAGGCCAGAGTAATCCAAGCTCAGCAATCACTCTCCAATACAGATTCAGGATCTTCTTCTCTGTTACCGTAAGTCCATGCAAACGTGGGTCTTTCAAAGAGCAGGGTTCAGAGTCCACAAGTGCTTCAGAGTTCCTCAGTAGGAATAGCTGGAGTACAAGGTCCAAGGCTTACAGGAGTCAAGTCACAGGTTCACTGCAGGCTAGATTCTGAAGCACTGATTGCTCAGCTGTGGCTGCTTAAGAAGCAAAGGAGAGAATCAGGGCGGGAACATGCAAGCTGGAAACTCCATTTTGACTGAGGGCAAGATAGCTGCAGCAAGACAGAAAGTAAAATGGCTGACGAACAAACTGAGTTTCAGGAATATATACATAGAACCTTACACAATGATGCCAAGCACCAGCCTCCTTTTAAAGTGTCCAGTGGTGTCATTCTTACTTAATCATGACAGATTAATCTCCAGCCATGTCCTCATCAACACCCACACCTGTATTAATGGAGAAATCACTGAAAAGAGGTTAGCTGGTCCTTTTAAGGCAGAGCTGCAATGATGTTGAAATGTGTTTTGGGGGATAAAGTTCATTTTCTAGCCAAATATTGACTTTGCAAGTAATTGCTGTTAAGCTGATCACTCTTTATAACATTCTGGAGTATATGCAAATTGCCATTAGAAAAAGTGAAGCAGTAGACTTTGTAAAAATTAATATTTGTGTCATTCTCAAAACTTTTGGCCATGACTGTATATACTGTAAATATGTCTTCCTTCCTGGTATATGTGTCCCTTATCCTGGGCCCCATCCTGGTATGTATATCCCCCATCCTGGTATGTATGTTCCTTATCCAGGTATATACAGTGGGAAAAATAAGGATTTGATACACTGCCGATTTAGCAAGTTTTCCCACCTACATATAATGGAGAGGTCTGTAATTTTTATCGTAGGTTCACTTCAACTGTGAGAGACTGAATCTAAAAATAAAAACCAGAAAATCAAATTGTATGATTTTTAAATAATTGAATTGTATTTTATTGCCTGCAATAAGTATTTGATCACCTACCAACCAGAAAAAATTCAGGCTCTCACATACCTGTTAGATTTTCTTTAACCGCTTAACGACCAAGTCATTTTATAGGTTAATGACCAGGCCAATTTTTACATTTCTGACCACTGTCACTTAATGTGCTTATTACTCTGGAACGCTTCAACGGATCTTGGCGATTCTGAGAATGTTTTCTCCTGACATATTGTACTTCACAATAATGGTAAAATTTCTGGTAAAATAACTTGTGTTTATTTATGAAAAAAATGGAAATATAGCGAAAATTTAGAAAATTTTGCAATTTTCAAACTTTTAATTTTTATGCCCTTAAATTAGAGAGTTATGTCACAAAAAATAGTTAATAAATAACATTTCCTACATGTCTACTTTACATCAGCACAATTTTGGAATCAAAATTTTTTTGTTAGGAAGTTATAAGTGTTAAAAGTTGACCAGCGATTTCTCATTTTTCCAACAAAATTTACAAAACCATTTTTTTTAGGAACCACCTCACATTTGAAGTGAATTTGAGGGGTCAATATGACAGAAAATACCCAAAAGTGACAACATTCTAAATACTGCACCCCTCAAGGTGTTCAAAGCCACATTCAAGAAGTTTATTAACCCTTGAGGTACTTCACAAGAATTGAAGCAATATGGAAGGAAAAAATGAACATTTAACTTTTTTTCCCAAAATTTTTCTTTCGACACAATTTTTAAAATTTTGTCAAGGGTATCAGGAGAAAATGAACCACAATATTTGTTGTACAATTTCTCCTGAGTACACCGATACCCCATGTGTGGGGGAAAACCAATCTTTAGGCACACGGCAGTGCTCAGAAGGGAAGGAGCATCATTTGAGATTTTGAATGTCAAATTGGCTGGAATCGAGAGCGGACACCATGTCGCGTTTGGAGAGCCTTTGATGTACCTAAACAGTGGAAACCCCCCATAAGTGACCCCATTTTGGAAACTAGACCCCCCAAGGAACTGATCTAAATGTGTGGTGAGCACTTTGAACCCCCAAGGGCTTCACAGAAGGTTATAACGTAGAGCCGTAAAATTAAAAGATCATATTTTTTCCACAAAAATGATCTTTTTAACCCCAATTTTTATTTTTCAAAGGATAAAAGGATCTCAAAAGTTATTGTGCAATTTGTCCTGAGTACACTGATACCCCATATGTGGGGGTAAACCACTATTTGGGCGCATGGCAGAGCTCGGAAGGGAAGCAGCGCCATTTGACTTTTTTGGCTGGAATTGAGATTGGACGCCATGTCGCATTTGGAGAGTCCCTGATGTACCTAAACAGTGGAAACCCCACAAGTGACCCCATTTTGGAAACTAGACCCCCAGGGAACTTATCTTAATGTGTGGTGAGAGCTTTGAACCCCCAAGGGCTTCACAGAAGGTTATAACGTAGAGCCGTAAAATTATAATATCATATTTTTTCCCCAAAAATGATCTTTTCATCCCAATTTTTATTTTCCAAAGGACAAAAGGACCCCAAAAGTTATTGTGCAATTTGTCCTGAGTACACTGATACCCCATATGTGGGGGTAAACCACTATTTGGGCGCATGGCAGAGCTCGGAAGGGAAGCAGCGCCATTTGACTTTTTTGGCTGAAATTGAGATTGGACGCCATGTCGCATTTGGAGAGTCCCTGATGTGCCTAAACAGGGGAAACCCCCCACAATTGACCCCATTTTGGAAACTAGACCCCCAAAGGAACTTATCTAGATGTGTGGTGAGAGCTTTGAACCCCAAGGGCTTCACAGAAGGTTATAACGTAGAGCCGTATAATTAAAAAATCATATCTTTTCCACAAAAATGATCTTTCCACCCCCAATTTTTATTTTCCAAAGGGTAACAGGACCCCAAAAGTTATTGTGCAATTTGTCCAGCATACGCTGAAACCCCATATGTGGGGGTAAACCACTATTTTGACGCATGGCAGAGCTCGGAAGGGAAGGAGCGCAGTTTTCGAATGCAGACTTTGATGGAATGGTGTGTGGGTGTCATGTCACATTTGGAGAGCCCTTGATGTGCATAAACAGTAGAAACCCCCCACAAGTGACCCCATTTTGGAAACTAGACCCCACAAGGAACTTATCTAGATGTGTGGGGAGCACTTTGAACCTCAAAGTGCTTCACAGAAGTTTATAACATAGAGCCGTGAAAATAAAAAAATCATATTTTTTTTCACAAAAATAATTTTTTGCCCCCAAATTTTTATTTTTATAAGGGTAACAGGAGAAATAGGACCCAAAAAGCTATTGTGCAATTTGTCCTGAGTACGCTGATACCCCATATGTGGGGGTAAACCACTATTTTGACGCATGGCAGAGCTCGGAAGGGAAGGAGCACCGTTTTCGAATGCAGACTTTGATGGAATGGTCTGCGGGTGTCATGTCGCGCTTGGAGAGCCCCTGATGTCCCTAAACAGTACAAACCCCCCACAGGTGACCCCATTTTGCAAACTAGACCCCCCAAGGAACTTATCTAGATGTGTGGTCAGCACTTTGAACCCCCAAGGGCTTCACAGAAGTTTATAACGTAGAGCCGTGAAAATAAAAAAAATCATATTTTTTTCCACAAAAATGATCTTTTTGCCCCCAAATTTTTATTTTTATAAGGCTAACAGGAGAAATAGGACCCCAAAAGTTGATGTGCAATTTGTCCTGAGTACACTGATACCCCATATGTGGGGGGGAACCACTGTGATCGCCTTACTGCGATCTTTGGGAGGCAGAATGAACAAATCCACAAAAGGTGAAGAATTGGTTTTATTTTTTACGCCGTTCCTCGTGCGATATTAGTGATTAGGCGACTTTATTCTTCGGGTTGGTGCGATTACAGCGATACCAGATTTACATCCTTTTTTCATGTTTAACTTCTGTCACACACTAAAAGATGCTTTTTTTTGGAAGAATTTTTTGTAAGAAATTTTTGCATCGCAGTATTTTGAGAGCTATAATTTTTCCATATTTCGTCCGACAGAGTCACGTGCGGGCTTATTTTTTGCAGGACGAGCGGACGTTCTTATTGATACCATATTCGGGCACATACAGTTTTTTGATCGCTTCCTATTCCGATTTTTGTGAAAGCAGAATGAACAAAAACCAGAAATACAGGAATTGTTTTTTTTTTCTCCGTTCCGCATGTGGTAAAATTGATAAAGCAGATTTATTCTTCGGGTCACTACGATTACAGCGATACCTCATTTATATATTTT
This sequence comes from Oophaga sylvatica, assembly GCA_033576555.1. Classification (NCBI taxonomy): domain Eukaryota; kingdom Metazoa; phylum Chordata; class Amphibia; order Anura; family Dendrobatidae; genus Oophaga; species Oophaga sylvatica. Next base: position 350,122,535 of record JARQOD010000002.1, on the reverse strand, counting down.
TTTTATGTTTTGGCGTTTTTTACGCAATAAAAAATTTTATAGAAAAAATAATTATTTTTGCATCAGTTTATTCCACGAGCTATAACTTTTTTATTTTTTCTCTGATGATGCTGTATAGCAGCTTGTTTTTTGCGGGTCAAGATTACGTTTTCAGCGGTACCATGATTATTTATATCCATCCTTTTGATCACGTGTTATTGCACTTTTTCCAAGTGGTATGATGATACCGCTTGGAAAAAGTATAATTTACTACTTTTTTGTGTTTTTTTTACGGCTTTCACTGAAGGGGTGAACTAGGGTTACGCTTTTATAGATGGGATTTTTACGGACGTGGCGATACCAAACATGTGTATTTTTTTTGTTTTTTGTTTTTTTTATTACATAAAAATGTGTATTTTTTAGGGGAATTTTTTTATTATTTTTAACATTTTTTTGCAATTTTTTTAAAAAAATGCTTATTTTACCTTGTCCCTTTATGGGACTTTCACTTTTTTACTTTTGATTGCAGTTACAATGCATTGCGATGCTCCAGCATTGCAATGCATTGTACCTATGGTGAAAGCTGCTGTGACCATGGTCACAGCGGCTTTCCGTAGCTAGATGACCCGGAGGTTGTCATGACAACCCCCGGGTCATCAAGGCAGAGATCGGGCCCTGCAAATACATTGCGAGGCGCCTATCTGAGGCAGAGGGAGCTTCCGACCCTCTGCCTCTCCCCCTGAGCGCTGCGATCGGCTCGATCGCAGCAGTCAGGGGTTAACAGTCAGGGACGGTGGGGGCGCCGCTCCTGGCTGTCAGTGCAGGAAGCTCAGCCACTGCAGCGCTGAGCTCCTGCACTGATCGGGCAGAAGAGGCTGAAATTTCAGCCTCTTCTGCCTGATCGCTGCTGTGTTTGGTCAGTCACATTGACTGTCCAATCACAGCGCCGTAGGTGCGGGGACCGACTCCAAAGGTCCCCGCACCGCTTGCTGTGCCTGTCAGCTGTCATAGACAGCTGTCGGCACTGAACTACCACTGCGTGTTTTCACGCAGTGGTAGTTCAAAGGCTGGACGTGCACAGTCTTTCAAGGTGCCAAAACTGACACCTTGCCATGACGGACTGTGCACGTCCATGGACATTAAGGGGTTTATGAAGCCCTCCTACTCTTCTCTCATTACTTGTATTAATTGCACCTGTTTGAACTTGTTTCCTGAATACCTGTATAAAAGACAAATGTCCGCACACTCAATCAATCACACTTCAACCTCTTCACCAAGGCCAAGACCAAAGAGATTTCTAAGGACACCAGGGACAAAATTGTGGACTCACACAAGGCTGGAATGGGCTACAGGACAATAGGCAAGCAGCTTGGTGAGATGGCAGTAACTGTTGGCATAATTATTAGAAAATGGAAGAAACACATGATGACTGTCAGTCTTCCTAGGTCTGGGGCTTCAAGCAAGATATCGCCTCATGGGGTAAGGATGATTCTGAGAAAGGTCAGAAATCAGCCCAGAACTACATGGGAAGACCTGGCCAATGGCCTGAAGAGAGCTGGCATTACAGTCTCAAGCGTTACCATTAGTAACACACTATGCCATCATGGATTAAAATCCTGCAAGGCATGCAAGGTCTCCATGCTCAAACCAGCATATGTCTAGGCCCATCTTAAGTTTGCATCCTTGTATATATATCCACCATCCTGGTATATATCCGCATCCTGGAATATATGTCCACCATCCTGGTATATATGTCCCTTATCCTGGTGAATAAATCCCCCATCCAGGTGCATATATTCCCTATCCTGGTATGTATGGCCCATTCCTGGTATTCGTTTCTTATTTTGAGCCCCATTCTGGTACATATGAAAACTTGTTGAATTCTAAAATGCATTATATTCAGTTATTTTTGTTTAAAATGTAAAACCTCAGATATATTATGACTATGTTGTGTGCATGTTGTGTTTGGTTAGTAGAAATAGAAAAAAACATGTTTTAAATAAAACATTAATATACTCAACACATTTTTGCTATAAATTCCTTTGGGAAAATAGTTGAAAAAGATACAATTCATTATTGTGTCAAGTAGCACTTAGTCATGTTAAAACTGTGCTTGTAGGAGCATTTTTACCGACTCCTCTTACATGTTTTTGTCCTACATCCACTTATATATTTATATATATGAACACACACCACACTGCAGGAAAACCATTTGCTAGCTCAACTCCCTACAGAACAGAGAAATTGATTCAGTGGGTGTTCTTGGCAAATCTTTATATTTTTATTTATTTTGTCAGAACCTTTTGAATTTTCTCCCCTCTTATTTGATGAAATGAGTTGCGCTGTCCTGCCTGTGTTCGGCACAGTTCCAATGTGAGCTGCAGCTTCGACTGATCAATATTGCAAATTAGGGACAGACTTTGCAAATTAAAAATTTTAAATACGTGGGAAATTTAACCACTTACTGAATTCTGATCCCACAACTGTAAATTTTAAGAAAATGTAAGTGGTTGTTATGAAAATATTACAGTGGGTAAAGTATTCAGACCCCTTTAAATTTTCCATGCTTTGTTTCATTGCAGCCAATTGGTAAAGTCAAAAAAGTTCATTTTTTTTCTCATTAATGTACACTGTGCAGCCCATCTTGACTGAAAAAAAACAGAAATGTAGAAATTTTTGCAAATTCATTAAAAAAGAAAAACTGAAATATCACATGGTCATAAGTATTCAGACTCTTTGCTCAGACCCTCATATTTAAGTCACATGCTGTCCATTTCCTTGTGATCCTCCTTGAGATGGTTCTACTCCTTCATTGGAGTCCAGCTGTGTTTAATTAAACCTATAGGACTTGATTTATAAAGGCACACACCTATCTATATAAGACCTCACAGCTCACAGTGCATGTCAGACAAAGTGAGAATCATGAGGTCAGAGAAACTTGCCAAGGAGCTCAGAGACAGAATTGTGGCAAGGCACCGATATGGCCAAGGTTACAAAATAATTTCTGCTGTACTCAAGGTTCCTAAGAGCACAGTGGCCTCCATAATTCTTAAATGGAAGAAGTTTGGGACCACCAGAAGTCTTCCTAGGCCTGGCCGTCCAGCCAAACTAAGCAATCGTGGGAGAAGAGCCATGATGAGAGAGGTAAAGAAGAACCCCAAGATCACTGTGGCTGAGCTCCACAGATGCAGTTGGGAGATTGGAGAAAGTTCCACAAAGTCAACTTTCACTGCAGCCCTCCACCAGTCTGGCCTTTATGGCAGACATATGAAAGCCTGCATAGAGTTTGCTAAAAAAAACACATGAAGGACTCCCAGACGATAAGAAATAAAATTCTCTGGTCTGATGAGATGAAGGTAGAACTTTTTGGTGGTAATTCTAAGCGGTATGTGCGGAAAAAAACAGGCACTGCTCATCACCTGCCCAATACAATCCCAACAGTGAAACATGGTGGTGGCAGCATCATGCTATGTGGGTGTTATTCAGCTGCAAGGACAGGACCACTGGTCGCAATTGAAGGAAACATTAAAGCGGCCAAGTACTGTACAGAGATATCATGGATGAAAACCTATTCCAGAGTGCTCTGGACCTCAGACTTAGCCGAATGTTCACCTTCCAACAAGGCAATGACCCTAAGCACACAACTAAAATAACAAAGGAGTGCTTCCGAACAACTCTGTGACCACTCTTGACTGGCCCAGCCAGAGCCCTGACCTGAACCCAATTGAGCATCTCTTGAGAGACCTGAAAATGGCTGTCCACCAACGTTCACCATCCAGACTCATGGATCTGGAGAGGATCTGCAAGGAAGAATGGCAGAGGATCCCCAAATCCAGGTGTGAAAAACTTGTTGCATCATTCCCAAGAAGACTTATGGCTGTACTAGCTCAAAATTGTGCTTCTACTCAATACTGAGCAAAGGGTCTGAATACTTATGACCATGTGATATTTCAGTTTTTCTTTTTTAATAAATGTGCAAAAATTTCTACATTTCTGGTTTTCTTCAGTAAAGATGGGGTGCAGAGTGAACATTAATGAGCAAAAAATGAACTTTTTTGAATTTACCAAATGGCTGCAATGAAACAAAGAGTGAAAAAATTAGAGGGGTCTGAATACTTTCGATACCCACTGTATATGATCAAGGCAGGGTCTTACTTCCTAATGTATCTTAATTAGAGTTGAGCGAAACAGGTCGGTCAGATTCAAAAGTCGCCGACTTTAGCCAAAGTCGAGTTTCGTCAACCGAAACACGACTATAGCATGAGGTCGGCCATGCGGTCGTCAAAACAAGCTTCAAAGTCGTATTTCCCAGAATGCTTGCAGCGCCTTTTTTCAGCCAATGAGCAAGGATGTACACTGTGGGCAACAAGATGACATGTGCAGCGTCCACCACCATCGTAGAGAAGGGCATTGCAGTGATTGGCTTGCTTTGGGGGCGTCATAGTGTCTATAAAAGCCCTCACCTCGGCCTCCATTTTACTTCTGGAGATCTTAACAGTAGGGAGAGGTTGCTGTTTATCAGTAGAGAGAGAGTTAGGGCTGTATAGAGAAGTTCTTATGTGCTTGTGCTGATAGCAATTGTGCTGTACAGTTAGTGTACAGTGACAGGGGAGGATTTTCTTGTGTGCAGCAGCGCTGGTTATTAGCCTGCCTGCCAGTGACAGGGGAGGATTTTCTTGTGTGCAGCTGCGCTGGTTATTAGGCTGCCGGATAGCTGTATTGCTGTGTGTACACTGCTGTGCAGGTTGCTTTTTACACGGCACTAATACTTTTATTCTTTTTTTCTGCACAGTTACCTAGCGTTCATTTTTACCCACACCGTATAGAGCTGTACGCTCCTCACACACTATCGTGTACCGGCTGGTATCACAGACAAATACATTCTGACTATCTGTGTGTGACTCCGGAGATTTAAATTTTCCCCAAAACCATACACAGCTGTCCGATTCTGATACAGTACAGTATATCTGATCTTTGTATTACGGTCAAATCCATACTGAGTGAGCATCTGTGTGTGACTCCGGGAATATATAGGGAGATTTACATTTTCCCCAAAACCGTATACAGCTGTCCACTTCTGATACAGTACCATATATCTGCTCTTTGTATTACAGTCAAATCCATACTGAGTGAGCGTCTGTGTGACTCCGGAAATATATACGGCGATTTACATTTTCACCAAAAACCGTGTACAGCTGTCCGCTTCTGATACAGTACCGTATATCTGCTCTTTGTATTGCAGTCAAATCCATACTCAGTGAGCGTCTGTGTGGGCTCCGGAAATATATACGGAGATTTAAATTTTCCCCAAAACCATATACAGCTGTCCGCTTCTGATACAGTACTGTATATCTGTTCTTTGTATTACGGTCAAATCCATTCTGAGTGAGCATCTGTGTGTGACTCTGGAAATATATACGGAGATTTAAATTTTCCCCTACACCATATACAGATGTACGCTCCTCATACAGTACCATATATCTGCTGGTATTTTTGGTACATTTTCCCAAACATGAGGAAGTATGGTGGAAGAGCTCGTGGACGTGGGCGGGAGGGGCCAGCTGGTACTGATGGTGGTGGTGGTGCATCTGCTGGTAGTGCCAAAAGTACAATAGCACCTAAGGCAGGAGGTGTTGAGCCTGCGTCATCGTCTGGCTCCAGAAGGCCTGGAAGGCTCCCTTTTCTGGGAGTAGATAAACGGCTTTTAAAGCCGGAGCATCAGGAACAGGTTTTGTCTTACATTGCCGAAACAGCCCCCAGCTCTATCGCCTCCTCTTCTGAAGTTTCAAAAAATGCAAGCACTGAGTCGGAACAACACCTTTCCTTGTGTCCTTCACCCCCGCCAAAAGTGAAGGATGCGGCAGGCCACACTTCAGATTGCTCCCTGGAGCTCTTTTCACATACCATGCCTGGGTTATCAAGTGAAATCCTGAATTCTCCAGTCCAAGATGAATATGACATGGAGTGCACTGATGCACAGCCACTGCTATATGATTCTGCTGGTACATTCAACCAGAGCACTGCATTGCCCTCGCAGTCTACTGAGCCAGATTCTGACCCTGATGAAACTCAGGTGCCCCTTCCCGCATACTATACCACCTTACAAGGTGATAGAGAGGAAGGTGCAGATGAAATTTAAGAGGAGGTGAGGATGACCCAGTTGTTGACCCGGATTGGCATCCATTGGGGGAAGAGGGTGCCACTGGCAATAGCTCAGAAGAGGAGGAGGATCCGCAGCAGGCATCGACATCACAGCTGCGGTTATCTGGCAGGCCAGTAGCAGTCCAAAAATGTGTTATAAAAAAAAAAAAGAGTTGCAGGACAGCTTGGCCAGACGGTCAAGTTAGCACAGCGTGCAAACCCTGAAAAATTTTCCCATATTAGGAAGAGTGCTGTGTGGCACTTTTTTGACCAAAATCCTATTGATGAGGCAAAGGTTATCTGTAAGAAGTGCGGAAGGACCTTTAGCCGAGGGAAAAACCTCGGACATTTGAATACCAGTTGCATGCTTAGACATGTAAACACCATGCACTTGCAAGCGTGGACGGACTGCAAAACCTCACTGGCTTTGAACGCCTACATTGCCAAACTCATCTCATTAGAGATGATGCCCTTAAATTTGGTTGAAAGCGCAGCATTCCAAGAGCTCATGGCCTACGCTGTCCCACGCTATGACCTACCCAGTCGGCACTTCACAAAGGTGGAAAGGTTCACCTCACAACAGATGCATGGGCCAATAAGTGTGGCCAGGGCTGTTACGTGTCCAACACTGCACACTGGGTGAATGTGGTGGATGCAGGGTCCACAGGGGACAGCGGCGGTGGGACAGTGCTGCCTAGCCCACGGTATAGGCAACATTTGGCTGTAGGCGTTCGACCCTTCTCCTCCTCCAGAAGCGAAAACTCGTCGACAGAGAGCAGTCGCACGAGCACTCCATTCGCAGCTGCCAGTGTTGCACATGAGGTGTCCCACTATGGAACAGCTAGTGGTAAGCGTCAGCAGGCTGTTTTAAAGATGATGTCTTTGGGCGACAACAGACACATCCGCGGGGTTACTGGCCGACTACTTGCAGCGAGAAACTGAGTCATGGCTGGGCAGTCTACATCTTGAGCCAGGCAAGGTAATCAGAGACAACGGACGTAATTTTGTGACGGCCATAGCCATAGCAAAACTCAGACGCATACCTTGCCTGGCTCACACCTGGAACCTGGTGGTGCAGTGCTTCATAAATAATTATCCGGAGTTACCAGCCCTGCTCCATAAGGTGCGAAGACTGTGCTCGCACATCCGTCACTCGCCCGTAGACTCCAGTCGTATGCAGAGGCTGCAGCGATCGCTCAACCTACCCAAGCACCACCTAATCATAGACGTTGCAACAAGTTGGAACTTCACAATGCACATGGTTGAGAGGCTGTGCGAACAGAGGCTGTAATGCATTTGTGGGAGGATACACAGGCGGGCAGTTGGAGGGCAGACATTGAGTTGTCGGGTGTGCAGTGGTCAAAGCTGAAAGACATCTGTAAAGTCCTTCATTGTTTTGAGGAATGCACATGGCTGGTAAGCGCAGATGACGCCATCATAAGCATAAGGATCTCACTTATGCGTCTGCTCATGCAAAATTTGACGCACATTAAGGATCAGGCGTCTGCAGTGGAGGAGGAAGAGGAGGAGGGAAGCCTTGATGACAGTCAAGCATTGTCTGCTCAGGGAACTGTCCTGGACAAGGTGGAGGAAGAAAAGGAAGAGGAGGAGGAGGGGGATGATTATTTTGGGAAGGAGGATGCTTCTCAGGGGGCAAGAGAAAATGCTGGCTTGCCAAGGTCAGGTACAGGGTTTGTGCGTGACTGGAGGGATGTGGATTTGGCAGAAAGTGCTCCTCCACCCACCACTGGCAGTGCATCATTGATACCTGGAACATTGGTCCACATGTGTGATTATGTCTTGCGGATCCTAAAAAGGGACCCCCGCCAGGGCCGGCTTCAGGTTTTTATGGGCCCCGGGCGAAAGAGTCTCAGTGGGCCCCTTTAACACAGACCACGATTCATGATGCACAGATATGGCAGAGAAATATAGGTATAGTACAATGCCAAACACTTCACTTCTTCCATTACATGAGTGATATTTATTGTAAATTCTACAATAGCTCAGACGAGGCAATGAAGATGATGGGGAGGCGATGATGGTGGGGAGGCAATGATGATGGGGAGACAATGATGATGGGGAGGCAATGATGATAATGGGGAGGTGATGATGATGATGGGGAGGCAATGATGATAATGGGGAGTCAATGATGATAATGGGGAGGCAATGATGATAATGGGGAGGCAATGATGATAATGAGGAGGCAATGATGATGATGATGGGGAGACAATGATGATGGGGAGGCAATGATGATAATAATGGGGAGTCTTTCCACAGTGCCCTTTCCTGAGCCGTAACAGTGCAGAACGCAGCACAGTGCAGAAGAGAGCTCCATATTTTGTGTGGAGCATTATATGGGACCAGTATCCTGTATGGAGCATTATTTGGGGTCCAATATTCTTTATGGAGCATTATATTTGGCCCATAATACTGTATGGAGGACTATGTGGTGCCCATAATATTGTATGGAGGACTGTACTGTCCAGTCTGTACTGTGTGCTGTGAGAATTTGGCGGTTTCTGAGCTATTGTAGAATTTACAATAGATATCACTCATGTAATGGAAGAAGTGAAGTGTTTGGCATTGCACTATACCTATATTTCTCTGCCGTATCTGTGCATCATGAATCATGGTCTGTGTTAAAGGGGCCCACTGAGACTCTTTTGCCCGGGGCCCATAAAAACCTGGAGCCAGCCCTGGCATCACTGCCTCCTCCCACCACCATCACACATACAGCACCACACACAGACAGCATCGCAGCACTCTCTCAAATACACAAAGCACCGCACTACATACACACACACACAGGCAGACACACACACACACACACAAACACACACACAAACACACACACCACATCTCACCTGTCCGGCGTCCGCACTGCTGCCGGTCCAGGCCGCAGCATCACCGGCGCCCGTGCTTACTCTCTGTCACAGCCGGCCGCTGAATGATGACGTCATCCAGTGGCACTGCTGTGAGAGGAAGCGCGGGCACCCTGCAGGCGCACCCTGGATCCCGGAGCTGAGTAGGCACAGGGAGAGGTAAGTATTGTGCCGGCTGCTGCTGGGGCCCTGAGCAAGGGGGGGCGACGTCGAGGTGCCCGATGGCCAGTGGGCCCCCCGCCTGCTCAGGACCCCAGCACTTGACCTGGTACACTGGGTGCTGACGCCGGCCCTGACCCCCGCATTGCCAAAATTATGAAGGATGACGACTACTGGTTGGCCAGCATCCTCGATTCACGCTATAAAGGCAAATTACAGAACATCATGCCACAGAATGACCTAGAGCTAATATTGGCGAACAAACAAGCAACACGGGTAAACCGTTTGTTAGAGGCATTCCCAGCACACAGCAGCGGTGCAGGTTCTACCACGAGCAGTACTGTGCAACATGGAAGAGGTGTTCGTGGTGCACACAGCCGAAGTGGCGTTGGAGACAGGGGTTTCATGACCATGTTGTGGACTGATTTCTCGAGTACCGCTCACATGACTGTTAATACTGAATCGATTGCAACAGACAGGAGACAGCAGTTGTCAACTATGGTTCAAAATTACCTCTCCTCCCCTATCGATGTTCTCCCTCACTGTTCATTCCCCTTTGACTACTGGGCCTGTAAACTTGACATCTGGCTTGAATTGGCACAATATGCTTGCCCTGCTGGTAGTGTGCTATCAGAAAGAGTCTTCAGTGCTGATGGATCAATCCTGACAGAAAGAAGGACCCGGCTGTCGACCCAAAATGTTGGTGATCTCACCTTCATTAAAATGAACCATGCCTGGGTTTCAAAGGATTTTGTACCACCTTCCCCTGATGACACATAGGTTGCCTGCAAAATGGCTCGCTTTGTCCTCCTCTTCCTCCGACTTCTCCAATTCCTCCATTTGCAGCTGCTGAACGTCCAGCCTACACCTCAACAAATGCCAGTTTTTCCACCTCCCTAACTGGGCTGTACCACCCCAGGGCCGGTGTCAGCACCTGGTGCATCCGGGCATGTGCTGGGGCCCTGAGCAGGTGGGGGGGCCCACTCGCCGTCAGAGACACCGGCGTACTATGAGGGGCTCTGTGCCAGTGCTTGCACCCACAAGTATGCCCCCACTGCCTGCTCAGTGCCCCAGCACTTGCAATGCTTACCTCTCCCTGCTCCACTGCTGTGACGTCTTCCGCGGTTCCTGACAGTGACAGTGCAGAGAGCTGGAAGAGAGCTGGAAGATGGTGATGCTGAGGAGTCCAGAGTAGAGCAATGCTCAGCGAGGAGAGGTATTTCAGTTTTTTTAATGTTTGGAGCAATATATGGGGAGCATTATACACTGGAGAATTATATATGGGGCCCATCATACACTGGAGAACTATATATGGGGCCCATCATATACTGGAGCATCATATACGGGGCCCATTATACACTGGAGCGTCATATGGGGCCCATTATATATGGAGCATTATATAGGCCCATCATACACTGGAGCATCATCCATGGGGCCCATCATATACTGGAGCATCATATGGGGTCCATTATATATGGTGCATCATATGGGGCACATTACATATAGAGCATTACATGGAGCCCATTATATATGGAGCATTATATAGGCTCATCATACACTGGAGCATCATATATGGGGCCCATCATATACTAGAGCATCACATGGGGTTCATTATTTATGGGGCATCATATAGGGCCCTTTATATATGGAGCATCATATGGAGCACATATGGGGCCTGTTCTGTATGGAGCATTATATGGAGCCCATTCTGTATAGAGCAATATATGGGGCTCAGTATTCTGTATGGCGCACTATGTGGTGCCTATAATACTGTATGGAGGACTATACTGTCCATTTTCTGCGCTATTGTAGAATTTACAATAGATATCACTCATTAAAAGTAAGAAGTGAAGTATTTGGCATTGTACTATACCTATATTTCTCTGCCGTATCGGAGCATCATGAATTGTGGTATGTGTTAAAGGGGCCCACTGAGACTCTTTGGCCCAGGGCCCACGAAAACCTAGAGCCAGCCCTGCCCCCCCCCCACAACTTTAGCCAAATAACCCCCAGTTTTCAATGCGTTACTATTATTATAAAGTAAATTAAGGTTGACAAGCTTAAGTAATAAGAATTGATGTCGTTGGCATTAAAATGGGCACTGTAGATGTGTTTACTGTCCTCCACTCACTGGCGACTTTTCTTCACCCTTGACTTGCATTGGTTCCGACGCCGACTCGACTGTTTCCGATACTCTGCCGACTTCGTTCGACTCGACTTTTGGAAAAGTCGAGTCGGCTGAAACCCGACTCGTCCCTCCCGGAGGCAAAGTTGCTCATCTCTAGTCTTAATGTTTACTTCGAATTATAATAACTGATTTTAAGAGTTGAAGAAAGATCAGCATGGAATAAAAATTTTAGAGACAATGTAACATTTTAAATATTGAACTTGTATAAAAAACATGATATAAAGTTTCTTAGAAGTTATTCTAAGAATGGAAAAGCTTATTCTCAAATAAAACCTTTTTGTTCTGCAAATTTGTCCATATTAGGTTATTACTGAAGGTCAGTTATTAGTGGAGCACAATGAAGTATCACTTCATGAATTTGCAAATTGTTAATTACTTGGAAGTGTCAATATAAAATTAACTTTTATTGTATCATTTAACTTCGGTTTTATCATCTTCCTTCTTCAAAAGCACACATCTCCTCTGTCTCCTGGCTCCCTGTTTGCCTTCCTGAAGATTCCTGTTGAATGATAGTTCAGACCAGCAGCAATGTCATGATGCTGACCAGAATTGTGTGCTCTCCCACGCTACAAGCAAAGGCAGACTTGCCTCTTTAACATTGGAGGAGCAATGAAACGCTGAAGCTGGCCGGATTCAGTAATCTAGCTACAAGTATTTCAGAGCAAAACTTTCAGACTCTAAAAGATAGATCATGCAAGCACATACCTTGCCTAAGAACCTGCCAGTTTTGATGATATGTAGGAGAATATACTATCCCTTCTGTTCTTGAGAAATGAGAAGATTTTTACTGTGTTTCCCCGAAAATAAGACCTGTCCCGAAAATCAGCATTAGCTAAAATGGCGTCTAACCCATATCTGGCTGTGGGGATGCCTCTCTGGCCACATTTGTAGTCAGTGAGTGATTAAACCATGAGAAATCTGCCACGGATCAATCCTATCATTTCTAAATTATTTGGGTGGAGGGAAGGTCTCTGGCAGAATACTGAGAAATATTTTGCCTCTGTCAATAATTGGGAATATAAAAGGTAGTATTTCTTAACGTATACTCTTTGTATTCATTGTGAAACAAATGTCAGTCAATTTAATAGATGGATCCAGCTCAATGCTGCCGGATAGAAGATATGGCTTTATTAAACAGTTATATTGAGAAGGCATCCCTTCTTTAAGGATTTCAGGTTTAATAGGCATTCATTTACATTAGTAATGGATAATTCTTCAAGTGATGGAGTATGTATTGATGCTTATAAACCTACAACATCACAATTCTCCAAAACACGGCTTCATTCAGTAGTGTCATTTGTTGGCAATAGGTCACATGGATGGAGAAGATGATCATTCGATGAATGTAACCCTGATTCCCTGTTTCTCATGATCTGGAAACTATGTTATCCATGGAAAGTACCATCATATAACACACAGATACAGTGTCATTACTACAAAATGGATCACCATCATCAACACTAATACCTTGTGCGCATCATTTGGAAAATGCATGTTCAATCAGGTTTGGCATAGACCAAAGGCTTCAGCATGTGAATTCTGAGTTGGTCCCATGAAGGAAACTCAGGCAAAAAGTGAGTGGATGTGACTGATGACTAGAGATGAGCAGATCTTTTGAGATTCAAATTTGCAGAGTTCGTCAAATTTTCCCAAAAAATGAAATATGCGGCAAAGCTAGTAATTGCTTGTAAAATACACGTGGAGAGAGAAAGAACTCAACTGACGATAAGAGGTAACACTCTCCGGAGAGGACCCTGCTGGCCATAAGAGCTTACACTATTTACAATCTACAGAAGAGACAGAACGAGAAAGAGAGGACCCGCTGACTATGAGAGCTTACACTTTACAGAAGAGGGAGACACACCCAGTGACTCAATAAATAGAAAACGACTCTGCTGTACAAACTGTGATCCACTGAGAACCGCGGATCTGTGATGGCCCATGTATTGACTACCACTGTACAATGTATGACATCCATTAGATGTAATAGCTGCAGGGTATTATGGGGAAGACAGCATATCAATGAAAAATTATGCTAGCCTTATCTCTGATGCTTCAGCAGTGTGGGAAATGGTGCCTGGCAAGTTATTGGGGTTCAAATTCGGATGAAACCACAAATGTCATGAAATTTGACTCAAACTTAATTCTCCACACATCCATTCACCCATTTCTACGTATCACAAAAAAGGGATAGTTTTTTCATATTCACAAAGATGCAGGACACAATTCACATGACATTACAACAATAAAACTTGTCTTCCTCAAAGGGGGAATGAGAACAGCACGTCCATACCCTTACAGCTGCAAAAACCACCTTTGTGGAGGACATTCGTGTGCCAATGGAAATCATGTGATGGCTAAAGGATAAGCTTATCAATACAAAAAACTGGTTTTGTTTTTAAAACTGAATACATCAAGCCAATGTACATTGATTATGACAAATTGTTAGCAAAATTTCAGAGCCTCTCCACCATATGAACATCTCCACCTCAATGTTGGGTTCCACATACTATCCCTTTTCCCATGTGTGTGCTACTAGATAGTTTATTAACTAAGCCAGCTCCTGTCACTGCTCTGTGTTTTACTCAACTGTGATGGACAAGGGAGCTAACTTGCTTAATAAAGTGAACCTTACAGACAGCCCCTTTATTATGTGCCAAACAATGGGGGGGGGAGCTTTCTGAGTGTGGCAAGCCCAAAGTGGAAGTGGATCTACTGGGCTAGTAGAAGGGATGCTGAAATCAAACCCACAAAGGAACTTTTTATAATTAAACTTTGTGTGTAAATTGATTTTTTTTAAATCTAGCTTGAGAACCTCTTTAATTTGACATTGGTCGTGCGGCATACAAATTAAACACTTACTGACACTTACTGAAAGATTTTCACTGATCTCTGAAGGTATAAGTGTGGTACCCTCATATTAGCATGTTACCATGAGACCCTTCTATAAAAAGCGATTGTTCAAAGCCAATATCTTTAATTAGACCATATGACCTTTTTTTAGGTATAGAAGATCAAGTAGGAAAACAAACTATACCATAAATGACATAGTTTTACATGAAATGCATACAAGAATGAAATGAAATGTTTTTTCTTCTCAATAACTCCATCCCCCTTCCTCTCTTCCAAGTCTCAGGAGTTTTCGCTACAAGGAACTGTATTAATGAATCTAATTAATTAAAAAAGCATTTTAAGATGAAACAGAGCTCACTCTGTACACCGAGCTCTATACATTAGACAAACATTATGGAAATTGAAATGCACTGCATTGTGATGGGCCTTTTATAAATGTTCCCTCAGATCCAGAGATAGCAGCAATTTGGATACAGTAAGATTTAAAATTCATTGATTTCATCCTGTCCCATTAGAAGTCATAAACCCCCTCAATCTTCTCAAGTTCTTCCTGATGGAATGTTAGTCACGACCGACTGCTGAGCTACTCACGTACAGCTGAAGTAAGAAGCCACACATATAAATCTTCATTCATTTCTGCTGTATAATGCATTTTCTATGTATTAAACTGTAAGCACCATCTGTAGCGTATGCAATGTTGACTACCAATATACTGTTTACCTTTTTTCTGAGACAAGGAAGAAACATGTAAACCACTTTGGCATTGTTAACACTCAAAACAAGTTAAAATTTGAACCCTTTGGACATATACAGTACAGACCAAAAGTTTGAAAACACCTTCTCATTCAACGATTTTTCTGTATTTTCATGACTGTGAAAATTGTAGAATCACACTGAAGGCATCAAAACTATGAATTAACACATGTGGAATTATACATTACACTTTACAAAAAAGTGTGAAACAACTGAAAATATGTCTTATATTCTAGGTTCTTCAAAGTAGCCACCTTTTGCTTTGATTACTGCTTTGCACGCAGAAAAGGTGAACGGATGGATTCTACATGCCTGGTTCCCACCGTGAAGCATGGAGGAGGTGGTGTGATGGTGTGGGGGTGCTTTGCTGGTGACACTGTTGGGGATTTATTCAAAATTGAAGGCATACTGAACCAGCATGGCTACCACAGTATCTTGCAGCAGCATGCTATTCCATCTGGTTTGCGTTTAGTTGGACCATCATTTATTTCTCAACAGGGCAATGACCCCAAACATACCTCCAGGCTGCGTAAGGGCTATTTGACCAAGAAGGAGAGTGTTGAGGTGCTACGCCAGATGACCTGGCCTCCACAGTCACCAGACCTGAACCCAATCGAGATGGTTTGGGGTGAGCTGGACCGCTCACTGCTTCAATTTTGAATAATTCCCAACAGTGTCACCAGCAAAGCACCCCCACATCATCACACCACCTCCTCCATGCTTCACGGTGGGAACTAGGCATGTAGAGTCCATCCGTTCACCTTTTCTGTGGGCAAAGCAGTAATCAAAGCAAAAGGTGGCTACTTTGTAGAACCTAGAATATAAGACATATTTTCAGTTGTTTCACACTTTTTTGTAAAGTGTAATGTATAATTCCACATGTGTTAATTCATAGTTTTGATGCCTTCAGTGTGATTCTACAATTTTCATAGTCATGAAAATACAGAAGAATCTTTGAATGAGAAGGTATGTCCAAACTTTTGGTCTGTACTGTAGCTGGAATGCCTACCCACTAGAACTAGGAGTATTATTTTGTTACTGCAACACATTGCACAATTTGCACCACTCCAACTTTTTTCTTCTTTGTTTGTATGGGAGTAACCCAGTTAAATTCATTTTCTTGCTAGTGGCTTAGCTTCTTTAGATTATGGTGCCGTAATTGAAAACTTCACTTTTTGATCTGAATTTTCATTGAAACTGTGCTCGTTCATATCAGGCAACCCAAACAGGCAGATCTTTGTTTAGTGACAGCCTTAACCAGGGGTTATCAATCGTGGTGCAAGGGACGTGGCCACGACCAGGCACATGTGGGAGTGGTGGCCGCCGATGCCAGTGTTCAATTCATCTGAATGTGCGTACTCAGGTGCATGTTCGATAGAAATATTTTGTAGAGCAGAGGCTTGCCGATTCCCTTCACCGCAATACGCACTGCCAGCCAATCAGAGGCCTGCAAGTGACATTGGTGTGTCCGTCATGAATGGTGCATGATGCTACTGCCGCGGTGGACTTGTGAGTCAGCTGCTGACCTCTGAGATAGTTATTGAAGAGGATGCTGCACAATATATTGGAGAAGTGCAGAGGACATTGTTACTGGAAGGGACTCAGGATGTGGAATATTTTTCCAGGAAGGGGCCCAGGATGGAGGACATTGTTATAGCATAGGTTCCAATAGGAGACACATGATTAAATAAATGAGCTAGCATGGTGAACATTATTATAGAAAGGGCCCAAGAAGGGGACATAATTACAAGATGAGGAACATTATAAAATTAAAGGGCCAGGATTAAGGACATTATTATAGGAAGAGATTCAGGTTGGGGGACATTATTAAATAGAGAAGGCTGTATGCAAGAAAATTCTCATGGAAAAGGGCCAGGATGGAGGACATTATTATAAGAAGGAGCCCAGCATGGGGGACATTATGACAGTAAGGTTCACAGATTAAGGGACATTATTAAATAAAAAGTCCATAATTGGGGCATTATTAATTAAAGGGGCCACTATGGAGGCAAATATTACAGGAAGGGACCCAGGATGGGCATACTATTGGGACCCAGGATGGGCATACATGATCGCCATAGTATTACTGGGGTGAACATGTATGTCTTTATAGATTCTAGAATGATACAAGGGCCCTTACATCTGACTAAGATGCAGTTGTGTGCCAAGGCCCACATTTTGCACCATGGCCCATTGGTCTCTGGTTATGTTACGTGATCTTAACCAATTTAAAGTGAAGAGGAGGATTTTTAGACTTTCATAAACTATCAGTAGACACTGTAGTTAATCTGTAATCATAGCTCTGCCCTAATGAAACAGGGAGCAGAGTTACAAAATAGCCAAGTAGTCAACCCTGAAGCCATAACAATAATTTTACTTTCCACAGATGGGAACATGCTCTAAAAGGTACTAAATATAAAAGTTCTGAATACATGCAGGCTAAATACATACTGGAAGGGGTAAATTAGAAAGATACAAGGAAGACAGCCATTTATTATAACATACAAATGTTACTCATTGTCAGTACTCAGTGGTTCAGCTCAGCGGGTGGGGGGCAGTCATCTGAGTCGACTCTCGTTACAACTATGGTGGCACACCCTAACTGTGGGTATAGGGAACCTGAGCAGACGACCAGGCTAAGAATACATTTTGTTTCTACAAAGTAATAATGCTCCCTCTGTTCCCCTTTAACGTTAACAATACCCTGAGTGTGCCTATAACAATAATGCTTATTAAGTACATACTTAACATTTAATAGGGTCCCCTGAGTGCCTCCATCTACAGTAATAATGTACTCTAAGTCCTCCCATGTACTGCTCCTCTGTACACAGTATGATAAGCTAACAGCTTCGGTTTGCACAGGATAATGCCCTCACAGATCCCCTACACGTAGTATGATGGGCCCACAGCACCCTATACACAGTGTGATGGGTTCATGGCTCCCCTATATTCAGCAGCATCGTAGAGCCACATCTCGATGCACAGTATGATGGGCCCAAAGCTTCTCTATACACTATATGATGGGCCCAAAGCTTCTCTATATGCAGCATTATGGGCCCAAAGCTCCCCTATACACAGTATGATGTCCTCACTGCTCATGAGAAACACAGTATAATGGCTCCCTCAGTAACACTCACAATGAATGATGGATTCCTCAGCAGTGCTACGCTGCATGATGACCCCCATAGTAGCCACTAAACTGTATAAATACCCCACACTATATGATGGCCCCCACACTGTTTAACAGCCCCGCAGTGGTCCTCAAACTGTATAATGGCCCCACAATAACTCCTACACTGTACAATGGCCCCTTCACTGTATGCTAGACCCTTCAGTAGTCCCCACACTTTTATGGCCCCCCACAGTAGCCTCCACAGTTTATCATGACCCCCACAGCAGTTTCCAATCTTTATGAAGGCCACCATACTGCATGATGGTCCCCCCACAAAGTAGCCCCCAAACAGTATAATGACTCCCAAATTAGCTGTCACTCTATATAATAGCCCCCACATTAGTTGTCACATTATGTAATTGTCCCCATAATAACTAACACGCTACATAATGGCCCCCCCATTAGCAGCCACACAGCATAATTTTCCCCATATTAGATGCACACTATATAATGATCTCCTCATTAGCTGCCACACTATGCAATGGCCCCCACATTAGCTGCAACACTATACAATGGTCCCCATATTAACTGCCACACTATATAATAGCCCACATAGTAGTACCCAAACAGTATAATGGCCCCAACACTTTGAGAGTCCCCCACAGTAGACCATAGAATATATGACGGGCACCCTCCCCCAATGTTAATGATGCCACCACATCACATTCTTTACTTAAAATTCAAAACATCATGTATTCACCTAATCCAGGATCCTGAAGAGACCACCTTCAAAGTGAAGGAGCACGCAAAGAATGTCAGAAGACCAGCGCACTGCAATGACGTCATGGCGCAGAGACTCTTACATCCACCACATGTGCCATCACTTCAAGCATTGTATCATCCTGCCGTTCTGAAGACCATAGGCTTAAAGTGACTTGTGGACTTCAGAATGGTGCTCTACTGCATGTCTTCACTATATTATATGCCTATATAGTTAAGAGTAGTGACAGCTCAGGGTGGGCCCCTCTGAGCATGGGGCCTGGAGTGACTGCATTCTTCAGATCAGGGGACTGTGAGGTCCATTGTAAAATCATCAGCTTGCGCCTTTTGAGGTAGTCTATTGTGGATTTTGACATGTGTTTAGGGTCATTATCCATTTGTAGAATCCATCCTCTTTTCAACTTCTGCTTTTTTACAGATGGTGTTGTTTGCATCAAGAATTTGCTGAAATTTCATTGAATCCATTCTTCCCTCTACCCATGAAATGTTCCCTGTGCCTTTGGCTTAAAGGGAATCTGTCACCCCATTTTTGCCCTATGAGATACGGCCACCGCCATCAGGTGCTTATCTACAGCATTCTGTAATGCTGCAGATAAGCACCCGATGTTTCCTGAAAGAGAAGAAAAACGAGTTATATTATACTCACCCAGGGGCGGTCCGCCGTCCGATGGGCATTGCGGTCCAGTTCGGCGCCTCCCATATTGTAGCAATGCCGGCCTCTTTTTTCCGTCTCGTCCCGGCTCCTGCACAGGCGCACTGCTCTGCCCTGCAGTGCGCAGGCACCGGGAAAGGTCAGAGAGGTCCGGCGCCTGCGCACTGCAGTACTCTGCTCTGCCCTCACCAGGGCACAGCAGTGCGCCTGTGCAGGAGCCGCGACAGGACGGAAAAAAGAGGCCGGCTTCGCTACAAGATGGGAGGCGCCGAACCGGACCGCGACGCCCATCGGACCGGACAGCGGAACGCCCCTGGGTGAGTATAATATAACTCGTTTTTCTTCACTTTCAGGTGACATCGGGGGGTTATCTACAGCATTACAGAATGCTGTAGATAAGCCCCTGATGGCGGTGGCCGCATCTCATAATCCAAAAATGGGGTGACAGATTCTCTTTAATGGTTGGAGAGATGCTCTTTTCCTGAAATTCTGTGCCCTTTTTTCTCCACTCAGGAGAAATTGTACAACAAATTTTGGGATTCAATTTCTCCTGTTACACTTGTGAAAAGAAAAAAAATGGGATTAAAGTAAACTTTTGTGAAAAAAGTTAAACGTTCATTTTTTTCTTCCGCATTCCATTAATTCCTGACTCCTTGGCCAGTTTCTTTGACCTCATGATTCTCATTTGGTCTGACATGCACTGTGAGCTGTGAGGTCTTACATAGATAGGTGTGTGCCTTTACAAATCAAGTCCTATCAGTTTAATTAAACACAGCTGGACTCCAATGAAGGAGTAGAACCATCTCAAGGAGGATCACAAGGAAATGGACAGCATGTGACCTAAATATGAGTGTCTGAGCAAAAGGTCTGAATACTTATGGCCATGTGATATTTCAGTTTTTCTTTTTTAATAAATTTGCAAAAATTTCTTCATTTCTGTTTGTCAGACAAAATGGGGTGCAGAGTGTACATTAATGAGAAAAAAAAAGAACTTTTTTGAATTAACCAAATGGCTGCAATGAAACAAAGTGTGAAAAATTTAAAGGGGTCTGTACATCAGTTTGAAGTTTTATTTATGATAAATATAAAGATGCTAAAGTATCAGTTTCATATACCGCACATAGAGTTGCAATAAAATTATTCAACCCGCATTGTCAGTTAGGTTTATTGGCCAAATTAGCAAACATTTTACTCTTAGCAATAAACCAATGAAACAATAATAATTTCATTACTTCAACACAATTAATATAACAAGTGTCAATAAAAACACAGTTCCTATAGACTACTAGCTTCAGAGGTTTTTACTCGGACAGACATAGAAATATTGCGACTTTCGCCGCCTATGTCTTCCACCGTATCACTCAAACGACAGATGAACAATTGAGATAAGTGTTTGAGCATCACTCCATTGTTTCCTATCGGCATACAATAAAAAAGTGAACATAGCTGCAGTGCTAACCACTGAGCCACCGGGCTGGCATGTGAAACTGTATTCCTACACAGTTCCTCTGTGCTCAGCTCTTGAGCCAACTCTACAGAGGCTATTATGTGGCGGGCATCATGTCTCTTACCAGCCTCAGCCAGAGTCAAACTCTGATCGCGGCTGTTAACCGTTCAAACGCTGCTGTCAATCATTTGTATGAAACTCGCGGGGGCACCAGTTGGTAGCTGACTGACACAGGGTGAGCTTCATAGGAGACCAAGATTTTTACCATATACCGCAATACAGTTAATAGGATAAGTCATCAAATGATAGCAGGTTCAAGTTCCCTAAGGGAGCTGAAAAGTAAAAGAAAATGCAAAAAATATATATAGATAATGATTCGAATCAATCTACTTTTCTCCAATTAAAAATAAAGAAATTATTAAAAAATATATTTTGTGTCTCCATATTCATAAATATCTGGTCTATCAAAACATAAAATGAATCAAGAAAATTGGTAAACGCCGTAATGAGAGAAAAAAATAAAACTTAAGAATTGCATTATGGTGGTAACTACTAGTCCTTAAAAAAATGCAATAAAAATGATCAAACGATCATATCTAGCCAAATTGATAACATTATAATGTTCATCTTGTCATTCAAGAAACAAGATTCAAGGACGAAAAAATCAAACCGTTACAGGTCTCGGAAAATGGTAATACAAACCAAATTTTTTTTGTATAAATTTCTGAATTTTATTTTCTCCACTTAAATGAAATAAAAATGTATGCAAATTTAGTATCACCATAATCGTACTGAGAATCATGATTTAAGGTCATTTTTACCAGAATGTATGCTAAAAAACATCTTTCAGGACAATATATGGTAAAATTAATGGTACCACTGAAATCCTCAAAACAAGCCTTCATACGGCAATGTCAACGAAAAATTAAAAAAGTTATGGTCCTTGGAAGTATGGTAGGAAAAATGAAAAGCACAAAAATGAAAAATGACCCTGGCAGGAAGGCGATAAAAATAACAACTGTTTGGTTGCAATAGGAAATATTATTATTTTTACTTTATTTTCCCTATTATGTATAACTAAATAAGTGAATGAGAGCTGCTCGATCATTCATCCTCCGGTGTCAATTGGCTTCTGCTAGACTGTCTCGGAAAGAAGACTTAATGCAATAATATTATTTAAAAGTGGATTGTGAAGCCTCCCACTCTGCTTTATAGTTAATTAGATATGTCAGCGGGAAAAGGCATGGATATTAGTTAAACATATAAATGTTCTACAGCAAAGAGACCTCATTTGTACAATGCCTTAGAATATCAGCATTGACTAGAACTGTTATTGTATTTCCTTCAGTACCATTGTATACATTGTTCTGTTTCCTCTGCATATATTGTGTGGTGCCGTATAAAAGTCAATACCGACATATATAAATATAAACAATGGCAATATATCTTTAATGAGGAGAAATAAAGCTTTCTTATACATCTAAATCAATTATAGCCTACAATTCTATGGCTTACATTATGCACACTAAGTTATACTTTTATCATGTAGAAATCTTAACGTCACAAGTAGGGATCACTAGCGAGTCAGTACAATGGTAGCTGAACAAATATTGAGCATTGACATTAGTAAATAACTGTTTCCCAATGTCATTCTGGCACAGTACTTTTCATTTTTCCATACATATATACAATAGTAATATTGATTTAACTCCTTCACGACTTCTGCCTTATATGTATGGTGCTGCGAGAGGTGAGTTCCCGCAAGCCACAGTACTTGTCAGCGTGACGATACTGCGGGCTCACTTTGATTACAGGTGCGATCAAAACTGGGTATCAGTGCTATAAGAGAGCTGACACCATTCAGCAATGCCCACAATTGGTGCTAGCGCCATTTGCTGGTGGTTATCCACTCTGATGCTACCGTCAATAGTGACAGAGACACCAATCTGCATAGCACACGGAGGGAGCTCATCTCAGCTTCGATGGAAACAACAAAATTGCTATTGATTTGTGTTAATGGTCTCCGTGGTGACATTGCCGCAGGGTGACTCAGGTATGGGTACAAGCATTGCAGAGTATTAGGTCAGAGATCAGGGCAGGGAACGTTGATGTCCCATCAGGACTGCCACTAGGAATTTTGAGGCCCCATACTGGCAAAATATTCAGGACCCCATTGAGACTCTGCCGAGGCTCCACCCTAGCCCCACCTCCACCCCTCAAACTGTCCACAGTCAAAAGATTTTTTAAGCCGCCACCACGACAAGGTAGACTCTTTTGGCTGGGCCCTACTCTATTCTAACCTATTAAACATTTGTTAAAATATCCAATACAATTTAGGTATATTTTTTTTATTTTTCAATTTTTAAAATGACCAATAATATCACATACAGGGGACAAATACCACCGCACCATGACCAGACACCATATTACCACCACATAGTGACCAAATAATAGCACATACAAGGAACAAATACCAACACACCATGTCCAGACCACATATTACCATCATATGATGACCAATAATACCACATACAAGGAAAAATACCACCACACCATGACCATAACACATATTACCACCACATGGTGACCAATAATACCACATATAAGGAACAAATACCCCCACACCATGACCAGACCACATATTGCCACCCCATAGTGACCAAATGATAGCACAAACAAGGAACAAATACCTCCACACCATGGACGGACAACATATTACCACCACATAGTGAGTGAATACTACAATATTGATCAGTAATAAAAAAAACACAATACTAATATCACCATAAGTGCCATTATACACAGTAGATCTGTACTTAGTATGCAGTGTCTGTGTACAGGTAATACAGTGATCACCAGTGACATTATACACAGGAGCCCTGTATATAGTGTATAATGTAAAGATAATACAGTTATCACTGGTGACATTGTACACAGGATCGCTGTATATAGTGTACAGTGTATAGTGTCAGTGTACAGGTAACACACTGACTCACCAGTGACATCTCTAGGTGAAGTCCTTCATCTTCGCTTTTAATATTTATCCAGCACAGACCGCCGTCACTTCTTCCAGCCAGGGCTTGTCTCTGCAGGAAATAACACAGTTATCTAGAGCACTGCTTGCAGAGCACATTACTTATTTTTTTCCCAAATTCTATACTATACCAGATGAAGAAAAAAGGCAACAGTGTTGCTCTGCACAGTAACAGGACCACCTCCTCCATTTAAAACAGTATCCTCAAAAAATAAAATAAATACATTACTGCAGTAATAATATCCCTTAATTAGCCCCTATGGTAACAATATCCCCCATCCTGGCACCCGTGTGTCTCATTCCTGGCTCCAGCCATATGTTCTCCTATCCTGCCCCATGTGATGTCCTATCCTGCCCCATATGATCTCCCATCCTGCCTCATCTGTCCCATGATCCTGCCCCATTTGTCCCATGATCCTGCCCCATCAGTTCCATGATCCAGCCCCATCTGTCCCATGATCCTGCCCCATCTGCCCATGATCCTGTCCCATCTGTCTCATGATCCTGCCCCATCTGTCTCCATCGTATCCATCCTGCCCCATGATCCTGCACCATCTGTCTCCATCCTGCCCCATGATCCTGCCCCATCTGCCTCCATCCTGTCCCATGATCCTGCCCCATCTGTCCCATGATCTGCCCCATGATCCTGCCCCATCTGTCCCATGGTACTGCCCATCTGTCCCAAGATTCTGCCCCAGGCCATCTGTCCCATGATCCTCCCCATCTGTCCCATGATCCTGCCCCATCTGTCCCATAATCCTGCCCCATCTGTCCCATGATACTACCCCATTTGTCCCATGATCCTGCCCTATCTGTCCCATAATCCTGCCCCATCTGTCTCCATCATATCCATCCTGCCCATGATCCTGCACCATCTGTCTCCATCCTGCCCATGATCCTAACCATCTGTCTCCATCCTGGGCCATGATCCGGTACCATCTGTCTCCATCCTAACCCATCTATCTCCACCCTGCCCCATGATCCTGCACCATCTGTCTCCATCCTGCCCCATGATCCTGCCCCATCGGTATCCATCCTGCCCTGTGTCTCCATTCTGCCCCATGTCTCCATTCTGCCCCGTGCCTCCATCCTGCCCCCGTGTCTCCATTCTGCCCAGTGTCTACATCCTCCCCCATGTCTCCATCCTGCCCCGTGTCTCCCATCCTGCCCCGTGTCTCCATCTTGCCCCCTTGACTCCATCCTGCCCCCATGTTTCCATTCTGCCCGGGTAGGATGGAGACACATGGTCCATGTGTCACCATCCTGCCGGTGAAACATATTGAGGCTTGCCGCTTTCAATAAAAATTTAAAAAAAAACTTTTTTCTGACCTTGCCACACTCCTGTGGCAATGATCTCTCC
The DNA here is from genome assembly GCA_033576555.1 of Oophaga sylvatica. Lineage (NCBI taxonomy): Eukaryota > Metazoa > Chordata > Amphibia > Anura > Dendrobatidae > Oophaga > Oophaga sylvatica. Next base: position 350,097,195 of record JARQOD010000002.1, on the reverse strand, counting down.
TGGCGTTTCAAGCGCGCACTTACCGGCAAATGACAATGACGTCATACTACAGCGATGTGCGCGCTGATTTCACTGCCAGACTCCAATTGGCTGGTTGCTTTAACTGTTGCCGCAAGGCAATAGAGTAACTGAACCTGCGTCTGGGACGCCTGCCACTGGGGCCCGATCAGCAGAAGAGATGGGGCCCGATGCGTGCCCCCTCTACTGATCAGGCCCCATAGACCAGTCAGTGTAGCAATGCCCTGATGGCAGCCCTGTGTCCCATCCTGAGACAAAGTAAAAAAGTTAAAAAAAAAAGTTTTACAAGATTGTAAAAATATTTAAAAAAAAGTCACAATAAAAAACCAAAAAATGAAAAATATATTAATACACATATCTGACATCGCCACATCCAAAATGGCATGAAAAAAAATATTTAAAAAAACTGCTTTTTCATCATACTACTGAACAAAAAGTGTAATAACATGCAAAAAGTTGAATGTAAAAAAATATGGTATCGCTGTAAAAATCTACTTGTCCTGCAAAATACAAGCCACCATAGGGGTATGACCAGATGGTACTGGATTCCAGGATAGACACATTGTTGTAAGTATCGCAGATATAATTTGTAGCACCATCACATATATGTTATGGAGATATATAATGTCCATGATTAGCAGATTTATCGATTTTGCAGCAGTTACTGAATATTTTTATGATATACTGCCATTCTTTTCAGCCAATGTTGCTGTATGATGTACATATAAACTAGCATGATACTAGTATAAATTAATTTCACAGCAGTGGCACTATGCACTTTATATAATACTACTGATTTGGAATGATTTATTTGATGTATTTTTCTATCATATTTTGTATAACATATATGTATATTTTGATGTTGTATTAGATAGGTATGATCTACTCTAAAGACAAATTTAGCACTATGCACTTTTTGTATTTTCTGCCTAGGAGTATACAGATATCTTGGATGATGTGAAAATTTCATCCTCTATTCACATTTAATCTTGATGGATTGCTACTTTTTGTAATATTCACTGGCTCTATGTATTTTTCTGGGTTCTCCTATAAGAGGATTCCTTATTGTCTGATATAAATATATTTTTAATAAATTAATAAATTTGTTTTTATGGAACCTATACTCTTGTATTCCTATTTATGAACAGGGATAATGTAGAAGATATTTGACATCGCCACATCCGAAATGGCATGAAAAAAAAATATTTCAAAAAACTGCTTTTTCATCAAACTACTGAAGTGTAATAACATGCAAAAAGTTGAATGTAAAAAAATATGGTATCGCTGTAAAAATCAACTTGTCCTGCAAAAAACAAGCCACCATACAGCTACATCAGCAGAAAACTAAAAAAGCTAAAGCTCTCAGAAGAGTGCTTTCTATGCAAAAAAATATATTTTTTTCTGTAAAATGACTTCTTTTCGTATTGTGTAAAAACTAGTGATGGGCGAGCACTTAAATGCTCGGGTGCTCGTTGCTCGGGTTGAGCAAATTGGAATTCTAGGGTGCTCGACTCGACTCGAGCTACGAGCCCAATGTAAGTCTATGGGAAACTTGAGCATTTATCAGGCTGCCCCCCCGGCGGTCTGCAGAGGGACTAGAAATTATGGAAATCCATGGGAACAGCATGGGAAAGACTCCTGGAAGCATTTCAGACTCCCAGGTCACTGCTGTGAACAATGTTGTCGGAGTCTTATGCCACTTTTCCAGACTCGCCATAAAACAAAACCAAAATGGATTTTCCTGGGAAATATGTTAAGTAACATCCTTTCCAGGGTAATGACTTGTATATAAGGCCAAATAAATAACCAAAAACAAAAATGCTCCTCCACACCTTGTGCTATGTTCACACATAGCGTTTTTGATGCGTTTTTCAACTTTAGCATTGCTTTCAACCAAGACAAATGCATTCACTGGGAAATGTCATTTTAACATTTTACAAACTTACCTGGCATGTGGTGTGTGTGACACATTTATTAGGGAGCTACTCTGAAAGTCACAAAGTCTATTTGTATAGGGCCATCAGGCGGCCTTTGCTATTCTTAAAGGGCCAGCAGTCAACCCTCACTATTCTTAGAGAGCCATCAGCTGGCTATGCTTTGTTGTTCCCATTATTAAACACTGTGTCTCCTATACTGTTATTCTGTATGTAGTGAGTGGCTGGGCTGCCCAAAATTTGGATGCACCCCAATACAATTAGAAAGGACCGGGTCTCCTATATTTGCAATGCCCATGCACTAAGTGTATGGGCTGACAAACATTTACACCTGGTGGTATACATGAACATACTGTATAACAATTTTTTTATGGGCATCATAAACACCCTTTACAAAAATTATGTGGGTGTTGCATCACGGACCACGGTCACCCTGTTGATATAGTTGTGGAGGATGAGGATGTGGAGAAGGAGGACAACAGCAAATAGCCAAAATCATATACCCATGTATACCCATGGGTATACCCATGTACTCATGTGTGGGTGCGAAGAGGTGCATGGGAATAGACCTCCCAAAAAAAGACACTGGGTTTGAGTTTATATTACGCTGTTATCTTTCGGTGGTGTAGAGAAGTCTGGCTCAATCCACCCCTTGTTCATTTTTATAAGAGTCAGCCTGTCAGCATTTTCAGTTGACAGGCGGATGCGCTTATCAGTTATAATTCCACCAACGGCACTAAAAACCCGCTCTGACAAAACGCTAGTGGAAGGGCAGGTCAGGACCTCAAAGGCGTAGAGAGCCAGTTCATGCCACGTGTCCAGCTTGGATACCCAATAATTATAAGGCACAGAGGAATCACAGAGGACGTTGGTACGGTCATCAAGGTACTCCCCCAGCATCTTCCCAAACTTTGCACTTCTTGTGAGAGTACCCCGCGCCTCAGGGTCTGTGCAATGGGAGGGTCTGAGAAAACTCTCACAGAACTTTGACAGTGTTCCCCTACCTCTGCTGGATTGGAGTTGTGTCTCTTGCCTATACTCCTTGGTTGTCCAACGAACTGTGACCTCTGCCACCAGCTTTTTCAGATGGGAATTTTTTTAAATAATTCCGCAACAAGGGCCTTTTGGTACTGACCCATTTTAATAGACCTGTCTGCCTTGGGAATAAGAGATAGAAAGTTCTCCTTGTAGCGTGGGTCTAGAAGTGTCACCAACCAGTAATGACTGTCACCCAAAATTAGGAGAACGTGAGGGTCACGGGAAAGGCAGTGTAACATAAACTCAGCCATGCGTGCTAGACTGCTAACAGACAAGACTTCCGTCTCCTCACCAAGAGGATGACTGACCATGCTCTCCTCCTTCTCCTCCCTGTTTTCAGGCCATTCACGCTGAACAGACGGTATCACAGTTGTGCAAGTAGTACCGTCCAAAACGCATGAAACTAGCTACTGTTCTTCCTCCTCCTCCTCATTGTCACCCAGTCCATGTTGGGATGAGGTGAGGCTGGGCTGTGTGTAATCACCCTGTATGGTTCCTTGCGCCATCTCATCGTGCTCCACTTGCAATGCATCCTCTTTGATTGTGAGCAGAGAGCATTTCAGAACACAAAGTAGCGGGATGGTGATGCTAATTATGGCGTCATCGCCGCTCACTATCTTGGTGGAGTCCTCAAAGTTTTGGAGGATGGTACATACAGTATGTCTGACATCCATGTCCATTCCTGAGGTCTTATGTGTGTAGTCTGAACTGAATACCGACAGCCTTGTTGATGCTGGTAGTCAACAGCTGCCCTCTTCTGCTCACAAATCCTTCCCAACATCTGCAGTGTATTGTTCCAATGTGTGGGGACATCACACACCAGTCGGTGATCCAGAAGCTGTAAATACTGCTGAAACACGGCAAGGGCGGCGGAAGCTGTAGCTGACTTTCTAAAATGGGCACGCAGGCGGCATACTTTGACAAACAGATCCGGCAGCTCCGGGTAGGTTTGGAGAAACCGCTGAACCATGAGGTTAATCATATGGGCCAGGAATGGTACATGTGTGAGCTCGCCTCGCGTCAGAGCCGCCACCAGGTTCCGGCCATTGTCACTCACGACCATGCCTGGCTGTAGGCTCAGTGGTGTCAGCCACAGATCTGCCTGCTCTTTCAGAGCTGTCCACAACTCTTCAGCATTGAGCATTTTGTCACCTAAGCAAATTAGCTTCAACACAGCTTGTTGCCGCTTGGCTGAGGCAGTGCTGCAGTGCTTCCAGCTTGTGACTGATGTAGTCATTTCAGAGATGGAGGCTGAAGAGGAGGAGGAGGAGTAGGAGCTGTAGACAATGGTGGCAAACCTGATTGACCTAGGGCCCACAATCCTCGGCATCGGGAGGACGTGTTCCATCCCAAGGTCCGACTGGGTCCCGGCTTCCACTATGTTAACCCAGTGTGCCGTCAGAGAAATGTACCATTCCTGCCCACAAGCACTTGTCCCCATGTCTGTCTGTTAGGTGGACTTTCCCAGTAACTGCATTGTTGAGGGCACAGCTAATGTTGTGAGACACATGTTTGTATAATGCGGGGACAGCACACCGAGAGAAATAGTGGTGGCTGGGGACCGAGGTCCTTGGGACGGCTGCCGCCATCAGGTTGCGGAAAGCTTCCATCTCCATGAACCTAAAAGGCAACAATTTGAGCGCAAGCAGATGGCTGCGTATTTGCGCTTGCGTTCCAAGGACTTGGGTATGGACAACTGAGAGCTGCGCTGGGACAAGGACGTGCTTGCTGATAGTGCTAGTTGAGTGTGTGCAATGACAGGTGCAGGGCAGAAGGCATCTTTGCATGCCCCATTAACAGCGGATTGACTTGCATGAAAATCAGCGGAAGAAGCAGTCTTGTCACCCGCAGACAGTGTTCCTGGACCCTGGGGTTCAGCCCACAAAGTTGGGTGCTTTGCTGCCATGTGCCTGATCATGCTGGTGGTGGCCAGGCTGGTAGTTTTGCTACCTCTGTTGATGCTGGCCTGGCAGGTGGTGCAAATGGCATTTTTGGGGTTTTCAGCAGAATCTTTAAAAAAAAAACAGACTCGAGAAGACCTAATAGTTGAACTGGCAATGTCCCTCATGTTGGTGTTACCGAGAACGGTTGCCCGCCTTCAGTCTGCGGCAACCACACTGCTTCTTCCTGCCTGTTGGGGTACTACGCCTCCCTCTCCCTGTGTGCTGCTGTCCTCACTCTGCATGTCCTCCTGCTAGGTTGGGTCGATTACTATATTACCCACCACCTCGTCTTCCACTTCCGCACCTTGGTCTTCCTCCTGACTTTCTGGCAAATGTGTCTCATCATCGTCCACCTCTTTTGACACTTTCCCACCATCACCTTCATGTGACCGTGGCTGCTCAAATATTTTGGCATTGCTACATGCTATCTCCTCTTGCCCCACTTCAAGTGGCTAGGGCGAGAGGCCCGAATCTATAAATGGAAAACTGAACAGCTCTTCAGAGTGTCCAAGTATGGGATCAGTTGTCTCCGGGCACTCGGCATGGTGGGAGGAAGGAGAATCAGGGTGAGGAATATACGGACCAGACTCTTGGCTATTTTTTATTATTATTATTATTATATTTATATAGCGCCATTAATTCCATGGTGCTGTACATGAAAGGGGTTACATACAAAGTTATAAATATCGTTTACAGTAAACAAATTTACAATGACAGACTGGTACAGAGGGGAGAGGACCCTGTCCTTGCGGACTTACATTCTACGGGATAATGGGGAAGAAACAGAAGGTCGGGGGTGCGGCGGCTCTGGTGGTGGCGAGGCAGCAGCTCTGGTGGTGGCGGCGAGGCGGCAGCTCTGGTGGTGGCAGCAAGGTGGCGGCGAGGTGGCAGCGAGGCGGAAGCTCGGGTTGTGGCGGCGAGGCGGAATGGTTATTGCAGGCTGTAGGCTTTCCTGAAGAGATGGGTTTTCAGGTTCCGTTTGAAGGATCCAAGGGTGGTGGATAATCGTACATGTTGAGGCGTAGAATTCCAGAGGATGGGGGATATTCGGGAGAAATCTTGGAGGCGGTTGTGTGAGGAACGAATAAGTGTGGAGGATAGTAGGAGGTCTTGGGAGGATCGAAGATTACGTGAAGGAAGATATTGGGAGATTAGTTCAGAGATATAGGGAGGAGACAGGTTGTGGACGGCTTTGTAAGTCAGTGTTAGTAGTTTGAACTGGATTCGTTGGGGAATTGGGAGCCAGTGGAGGGATTTGCAAAGGGGAGAAGCAGGGGAGTAGCGAGGGGAGAGGAGGATTAGTCGGGCAGCAGAGTTGAGGACAGACTGGAGTGGTGCAAGAGAGTTGAGGGGAGGCCACAGAGGAGGATGTTGCAGTAATTGAGGCGGGAGATGATGAGGGCATGCACAAGAGTTTTAGTAGATTGAGGGCTGAGGAAGGGACGGATTCTGGAAATGTTTTTAAGTTGGAGGCGACAGGAGGTGGAAAGAGTTTGGATGTGTGGTTTGAAGGACAGGGCAGAGTCGAGAGTTACTCCGAGGCAGTGGATTTCAGGTGCAGGAGAGATCGTGATGCCATTTACCATAATAGATAGATCGGGTAAGGAAGATACATGAGATGGAGGAAAGATGATGAGTTCGGTTTTGTCAACATTGAGTTTTAGGAGCGAGAGGTGAAGAAGGAGGATATGGCTGATAGACACTCCGGGATTCTGGACAGCAGAGAGGTGACATCTGGGCCAGAGAGGTAGATCTGAGTGTCGTCTGCATACAGGTGGTACTGGAAGCCATGGGACTTTATGAGTTGTCCTAGGCCAAGGGTATAGATGGAAAAAAGTAGGGGCCCCAGGACAGAGCCTTGAGGGACTCCAACAGAGAGAGGGCGGGATGAGGAGGTAGTGTGGGAGTGGGAGACGCTAAATGTGCGGTCGGAAAGGTAAGAGGCTATCCAGGACAGGGCAAGGTCTTTGATGCCAAGACTATTGAGACTTGATGACCATGTGGAAGACAGGGTGGTGTGATGGTGGCAAAGTGACTGGAAGCATTATCCGCTATCCAACCAACAACCTTTTGACACTGCTCTGGGTTCAATAGTGGTGTGATGTTGCGGTCCCCTAGTAATTGGGACAGGAAGCTCGGGTGAGAAAATGTGGGTGTTTGTTGTGGCACAATTTCAGCTTGCCTACGGCCTTGGCCTCTGCATGCACCATCACCATTACCCTCACGTCCAGTTCTCTGTCCCTTGCCACGTGCCTTGCCCATTTTAAATGCAGGACAATATTTTCCACGTTCACTACAAATGGCACAACCCTAGTTTAAATTAGCTGACCTGTAGGTAACTATTTTATTCAGCAAACTGGTGTCAATAACTTCGCTAAGACACTGCAACAAAATTTAAATGGAGGCCTGAATGGCACAATTTTGAACGCACTGATATGTGATCCATGTGACGGACAAACCACAGTTTGAAATATCTGGCCTATAGGTAACTAATTTTTCAGCAAACTGGTGTCAATAACTTCGCTAAATCACTGCAACAAAATTTAAAATGGAGGCCAGAAATGGTAGAATTTTGAGCTCACTGATATGTGATCTGTGTGACAGACAAACCCCAGTTTAAAATAGCTGGCCTGTAGGTAACTATTTTTTTCAGCAAACTGGTGTCAATAACTTCGCTAAGACACTGCAACAAAATTTAAATGGAGGCCTGAATGGCACAATTTTGAGCGCACTGATATGTGATCCATGTGACGGACAAACCACAGTTTGAAATATCTGGCCTGTAGGTAACTATTTTTTTCAGCAAACTGGTGTAAATAACTTCGCTAAATCACTGCAACAAAATTTAAAATGGAGGCCAGAAATGGTAGAATTTTGAGCTCACTGATATGTGATCCGTGTGACAGACAAACCCCAGTTTAAAATAGCTGGCCTGTAGGTAACTATTGTTTTCAGCAAATTGGTGTCAATAACTTAGTAAACACACTGCAACAACATTTAAATGTAGTCCAGAAATGGCAGAATTTTGAGCCATGTGACGGACAAACCCCAGTTTAAAATTGCTGGATTTTTAGCGCTGTAATGTGGAAGGAATCTGGCTGTATTCTGCAGTGCCAACAAGCAAATGGAGCAGAAATGTTTTTTTCGCTGGATTGCTTTTAAAGCAAATAATCAGGATTAAGATCCCAAAAAAATATTCCTGACCCCTGATACCTGGGGCTATGTCTATATATATATGTGATAGGCAGCAGCACCCTCTTGCTATATGTACTGAAGTCTGCCACATACACTGTCTGCCTGCCTAGCACTGTTATCTATGCAGCTTTATTAGTCTTCAGAAGGACTGTTAGGTGAGATGGATATGTGTATTATATATGGTATACCCACACTAAGTACGAAGCAAGCAAATTTCTCCCTAGCTCAGCAGCAATGCTCCCTATACTGCCTGATTCCTTAACAGACTGTGACGAGCATGGCAGCGCCAGGTCTGATATAGATCGGATGACGCTGTGCGGCCAGCCAATCACTGTAATGCCACAAATAACATGGCTGCAGCATTACAGTGTGTGGGAGACAATCCCTGCATGTTTATTGCCTCTCTAAAGAGTGCCAAACATGCAGGGCGGGGACCCGAGCTCCCGCCTAGCAACTCCGGAAATACTCTGAGAGCTCCGAGCATCTCAAGCAGTGAGATGCTCGGGTGAGCACCAAGTAGTGGCAAGCATGCTCGCTCATCACTAATAAGTATGCTTCTCTGTTATGTACAGACGCACATTAATGTACTGCTCTCCAGGCCAGTTATGAGTTGATGATACTGCTGGACAGCATCTGATTTGGAATGGAAGTAAGCATGATACGTTTTTCATCTGATAAACTAAGTTTCCTTGACCAACTACTGTATCTATGGTCATTAATTTTTTGGTATACTTCATGCTAAATGTGAGGCGTCTGATTTGCTCCAAATTTAATCTGCAGTTGGTAAACAACCAAGGACTACTGGACATGATAATATGGTCATCATAGAACTCTGATCTCAATATCATTGAGTCTGTCTGTGATTATATGTAGAAACAAAAGGATTTGCACAAGCATACTCCCAAAGAAGATCTGCACCAAGACAAATTGTTGCTTTGTGTAATGCCTGTTGCAGCGCAGTAGCACATAAACTCCACCAGGGGTGTGGATGAAGGAAAAAAGGTACACTCACAGTGAAGCCTCAGTGCAGCAGGCAGGAGCCACTAGGTGGCGGAAGAGTAGTCAGACAAGCTGGGTCAGCAACAGAGAAGGAAAGACGTACCAGAGGTCACAACAATACATGTGGTCAGAAACAAACCAGAGAAGTCAGAGCCGGTCGAGAGCAGGAATGCCAGAGACTGAAGACAGTAAAACAGGTCAGAGGACAAGCCGGGTCAAATACCAAGGGGTCACAACACAGAGAGAAAGTACTAAGACAAGCGGAGTCACAGGGGAGCGCAGGAACGGGACCTAGGTAAACAGGCAGAGGACAAATCAGGGTATAACGGGGTCTACCGCTCAAGCCAGAAATAGGAACTATAACTGACGCTGCCTGCAGACAGCAGCAGACTGAAATAGCCCAAACAGATCCCAAAGCGAGGCAGAGATAGTTAACCAGGCCGGGGAGAGGATAACAAGAAGCAAACCCCGATCTGGATCATGACACTTTGATGCTGTTTTGAAGAAAAGGGTGGTCACAGCAAATATTGATTTGAATAAGATTTCCCTTTTGTTCATTTACCTCGGCGGCTGCAGCCAATCGCGACAGTTGTACCTGTATTACTATATGACACAGTACTGTGTGACTGTGAATTGATTGATTGGTGTGAGGGACAAGATTAACGGCGCAGTCATAAGGACGATGGGGAGGAAGTTCTTGGCACCGTTGCTTCAAAAACACATTCCCAAAGTCAAACAGGTATTTAGGCACAGACTAGGTATCAATCCTAGTTGGGTGCCCAAACAGTGTCCTTGACAATACTCACTCCACTTTACCACCTCCCGAGTCTGTTAATGTACCACAGGGTTTTGCAGAGTGAGCCAAGGAAGTCCAAGAACCACAGAAGAGGGCAAATCCTCTAAGCGCATAACAGTCAATATTTTCTGAGTGCATGGTCCCTACCTATAGATGTAACCCTCAGACTGCTTGAGTAAAATACCCCTGTCTCAAGGGTGCAGAATCGATTGAGATTATGGGCATAGGGCTGGAGAGTGTATGTGGTTTGAGGCCCAAGACCTGGATGAACCTAGCATTGATCAAGTTAAACCCCACCCCACTGCCCAGAAAGGCAGAAACAACCACCTTATTTTTGCCCAAATGGATTTCAGCAGGCAGAAAAAATTGTGTCCTACCCACAGAGTAGATAAGTACACCAGGGTTGTTAACCTCTCTGTAACACTGGCTCCTTAGTTTCCCGGTGGCTGTTTACAGTGAGATAGGGCAGGACATGACTCAGACCAGGTTTCCATTGGCACTGGACCTCCCGCACATTGGAGTGCCTTTATATGTGTCTGGCGAAGACAGCGATGCACCCAGATAGCCAGAGACATGGCCACCTCAAGAGAAATTGGAGTCTCATACAGAGCTAAGAAATCTTTTACCCTTACCGAAAGCCCTTCACAGAACTGGCTACGGAGCGCAGGGTCATTCCACTTAGTGACAATGGGCCACCTCCGAAACTTGGAGCAATACTCTTCCACGAGCTGATCTCCCTGCTGAAGCTGACGTGCTGTAAACTCAGCCAGGGAGATGTGGTCATGGTCGTCGTATATATGACCCAGTGCCAGAAAAAATTCTTCCACTGTCTGAAGCGACTGGGAGTCAGACAGTAGAGAGAATGCCCATGCTTGGGGGTCATCCCAAACGAGAGAGATTATTATCCCCACTTGTTGCTCCTCGGTTCCTGAGGAACAAGGGCATAACCAGAAGTATAGCTTACAGGTCTTCCTGAAAACAATAAACTTGTCACGCCCCGAGAGAACCTGTCAGGCAAAGTGATCTTGGGCTCCACTAAGAGTAGTCTGGGAGTCAGAGTCCCCAAAACTGATGTGTTAAGGTGCTGGAAAACGACAGTGCGTAGATCTGCCATCTCCAGCCTGAGCTGCTTCAGTTGCCCTGTCAGAGCAGTGATAGGATCCATAATGGATCAAAAAAATGGTTTTGGTCAGAGATAATATCATGACTCTGTTGTCAGAAGTACTGGGACCAGAGGCTCCTTCCCTGTCCCTAATGCTAGGGGTGCCCTAGCTCGCCCTGTTCCCCGGATTACTTCTGATGGTGAAGACGCCGAGGCCACGTACCTTCTCTTAGCTTCTGAATCCGCCCTCAGACTGTACCCTTCTGTACTTTGTTTTTTTAAATCATGGCTTCCATGATGATTTGCAGGCCGAATTGCATTCAGCATAGCAGAACATTCCTCAGTAGTGTTGAGCGATACGATAATGCAAATATCGGCTATCGGCCGATATTAGCTCTATCGGCCTTTCGATAATTCGTTTCGATATTTTCGTGTTATCGAATACCGGAATCGGATTTGTCACTGTCACTGTGAGTGTCCGTCGGTCGGGTCTGTCAGGAGTCAGCGGCACTTACCTGGCAGAAGATCTCCGGCGGTCACGTCCTGGACTGCTTGATGGCCGCCATTATCTTCTCCCTGGCGGTCACATGCAGTTTTTCGCGATAACTGCAGTGACTGCAGGGTAATCCCGGCCGTAAAGCAGTCAGTCCGATGACGTCACCGCCGGGGAAGCAGGTAATCAGCTGTGCTGCGCCGGGATGACAGGCTCTGCCTGTCATTCTGATGTAGCAGAGCTGGATCGTCATGGGACACTCGTTACTATGGACTGCGTCGGTCAGGTGGTATACTTTTTTTTTTTTTTTTTTTCATTTTTTTACAGGAGATCGATGGCGTCGCAGGATGAGACTGTAATAAAAGTAATGAAAACTGTGGTTTTTTTTTTTTTTATTAAATTAAAAAACTTTTTTTAGGAACATTCACCCGTTCGGGTACATAAACAATTTAACTATTTACATACAGGGACCCTGTCAGGGTTATTTATAATTCTTTGGCAGGGGTGTTCCAGGTACCACGTGGTACTCTTCTGGTGCTTGCCAAACATCCGAGGCACCAAGGACCACCAGGACCTGATGACGTCGTGTGGCCTGTACAGTCAAGTCGTGACCCGCTATCTGTGTCTGTGTGGCCACCTCTTTCATCTCCCTCCGGGTCTGGAGCCCTATGTCACGGACTGAACGAACCCCAGGGGGCCTAACAGGCGCCGGGTACGGGCCAGCTATACTTATCATGTCCATAGCTGGGGCTGCTGAGGAGACCACTGAGGGAGGTTTGGGAGATTTACGGCGTGGGGTGGGCACTTTTGCAGAGGCCTGGATGTGGGAGGCTGAAGGCTCCGAGGGTCTCACAGGTTCCTGACACACTGGGGAGTAGGGGTCGCACCTGGTAACATTTAGGGTGTACCACCCAGTGTAACCCCAGTGTCGGGTGTAAGTCACCAAGTCTCCTGGCAACAGGTCCCTCCCCGGGTGTCCTTCTGGGAGGTGAGCCTCCACGTCCCGCCGGGTCACAAAGACTTCTAAATAAAGTCCAGGCTCCTTGATGAAGCCCCAACCACCTTTCAATTTAAAGCTCCGTACTACGCCGCGGCTCACTCAGGGTTCCTTTATCCTTTCTCATCCGGTCCTTATCTGCCCGGTCCTTCTCCAGGTGACGTTGGCGAAGTTTTAGGGTTTCTCGCTGCTCCCTTTGTCGCTCTGCTTCCCGCTCCCAACGTCTCCACTCTTCCTCCTGACGCCGGTTGTAATTCTCCTCCACCAGCTGCTCCATGTCTCCACCACTCCACTGCAGCTTACAGTGTCCGGTTTGCGGCAGCTCTCCTGTCGCCCCCCAGTCCTGGCGGCGCTCCCCTGCGGAGGAAGCAGACGGCTCTAAATCAGATGACAGTCGGGGCTCCGGTACAGGCAGGTAGTGCTCTGGTGCCTGCGCGGCCTCCTCCATAAGGACGGGTGTCGCTTCTTCTGTCTCAGCAACGGGGGCAGACAGCGGGATCTGGGGTGCTGCTGACGGTGCTGCGGTTTTTTGCAGGAACGGGTGCCTCCACTGCGACAACGTCAACCGGATCACATTGCAAGGACTCCTCTACTAGAACGGGTGCCTCACCTTCCGGTACAGACACTTCAGGTAAGAGAGATTGGCGCCGCTCCAAGTTTATTTTTAGGGCACGCCAGCTGGCTTCCATCCTGGCGACCTCCTCCCGGTGCCAGGCCAGGCCTCTTAGGGTATCCTCCGCTTCTTGCAGCGTAGGAGGGTTTACAGGCCGGGTGCCCAACGGTGATTCTGTGGCGATCGGGTCGCTTCCGTGGGGGGAGAGCTCTGACTGCTCCATCCCTTCCCACTTCTGCTCGTCGTGTCCATTAGCCATCTCTGCCAAGTCACATGTGTCATTAGCATCTGGAGAGGGCCCCTCTTTTGTAGGGAGGCGGGACCTTCGTGTTAGTTTCCGCACACTGAGGAGGATGAGGAGGCGGAACTCCAGAGCTGTGGGGCACAATCTTACATTGCAGTACCATTTAGAGTGGTCGGCCATCGTTTTCACGCCACTGAGTGAGTGACACCCACGAAGAGCACGCCCTTCTTCTTCACCAGTGCCTCGTCGTGACGCAGATATGGCGGAAAAATGGCAAATACATTCTCTGATGATTTTAGCAATTCTCAAGCACAAAACCAGTGCAATTCAGGCACACAGGACTCGCTTATAGCGAGCTACAGAATCCTGTTCGTGACGCCCAAGTTGAGTCGCACAGAGCCAGAGGTTTTCGGGGTACTCGGCACCGAGCCCGTCGACTTCTATGGGGTATGTCACGTCTTTACCCGGCAATTGAATTAGAGTTGCTTTTACTATGTAGAAGTGTATAAACTATAAATATATGTATATATATATATATATGTCACAATGACATGTATATATATATATATGTATTCTATGTGTGTTTATTTTGTGTTTACAACGAAAGAAAGGGTTTTTTTTGTTGCGATATTTTGTTCCCATAGACTTACATGGGACTTCCGGTATCGAAATCGGATATCGACGATATTTAGTGCTATCGGCGATACAATTTCGATACGATATTTTTAGATATCGAGCAATATCGCTCAACACTATTCCTCAGACAACCATTAATAACCTCATTGATAGCATGACAAACCATGCACGTGCATGTATTTTTGTGAATGGTGCTCATACTTGATACTGAATAAATCGAGACGTTTCAAAAATTTGATGTTTTCAACATTTGCATATAACTAACATGTCTATCCATCTTGTGATTTTCATAACATCTTAACTTTTTATTCTTAGTGTTTCAATGTCGAAGAGTTTATGTACAGTATATATAAACAACACACATACAATATATGTAGAAGTGAAATAGGAGGAGCGCTTGTGTGCTTGATATGCTGTGGGGAAAATAATATTAATTTTATTTTCAGTGTAAAAAAGCAAATGTTCAGTATGTGACTTATAAAGTACAGATTAGAAGCTCAGTACGTCGCATGTTTGTGAGTTGCACCAGGTCATATCCGGTAACAGCTTCTAGCTTGAGGACTCAACCTAATGTTTGAATGCTAGTTTACTCTCCCTGAGGCCTGGGAACCATATAGCTACCTCTCTCCCAAACATCTTCTATCTAAGAAGCCTGAGGATTGTAGGCTGCAACACGTGGCAACTGTACTAACCCCTTCCATCCTGCATTTCAGTTTCAAGTGAAGTGTCATAGATGTGTGTGGAATCTGCTCAATATAAGTGCTACAATAATTCAAGGATGTAATATGCAACAAAGTAAACGAGAACATTACAATGTCTAGGCTGTCACTCAAAAACCACACAGTGATAGGAAAGAGAGCAGGCAAACTCATATATCCAGTATATACAGTATATATATATTGATATATATATATATATCTATATATATATACTGTATATATATATACATTTTCAGTTATAAATGCATTTGCCATAGAAATCAACTATGTGAGTTAAAACCTTTCTTTGACTGGTTGTGCCCAGTGTGGGAAAAAATAGAGCAGCATCCATCCTGATCCGGGTTGTCTATGTCTAGATATCCTAAGGCAAAAGAGTAACTGACAAGAGCAGTGTAATCAGTGGCTAACTGTGAAGGCTCAGTGCACCTGCTCTTAAAGGGATAGTTTATTTCTGAAACTGTTGTCTTTACCATTTACTAATACTCTGTGCTAGCTGTGTGAGATGGGCTGGAGAAAAAGGACAATGCAGTTGGGCAGTAGTGTGGAAAGTGAGTATTGCATCTTTTAAATGCTTTGTGTGTATTAGACTAGGGCTACATGGCGACTGTGCTTTGTCGCGTGACCAGAGTTAGCTAGTTGTTCCTGCAACATTGCAGCGCAATACAAGTGAATCTGGTCTCATTGAAACCTAAAGGGTATTGTGACCATGGCAGGTAAGTCGGAAGAAGTCCAAATGCAACAAATTTTTTGAGACATCGATGTTACAATACTACCCCATTCACCTGTGATACTGGGTAATGTAGCAGTAGCACCTATCGAATGTTGGTGCCAAAGTTTCCATATAGCTGAAACGTGGTGCAGGGCGGTAGACATGGGTGAGGTACTCGTCTTCCATGCCCGAGCACGTTACCAGAAAATGGAGGTCCTGGATAGGTGTGCGGATATTCTACGGGGGAGCTCTTCCCTTGCAGGCCACATGATGCCAGTGACTTCGGCTGACCAGGATCAGATGTTGTAGAGTTCAAGGAGGTAGACCACCACTCAAAAATAAACTGTTTTTTACTGAACAATAACGTAGGGAAGAGTCTGTAAAGTTGAAAGCGGTTGCAAATCTTCATGGACGTTTCTCTTAACCCATAGAACATCTTTATACATATGCTTTCTTTCCTTCCTAAACTCAATCCTGCCTCAGTTAGTTCTTCTACCTTTACCACAACCCAGCACAGTGCTTCAGGAGTTTCCCTTGTATATAATACCACTACAGTCAAGTAAGTGGATGTCCTATTTCTCAACCCGCGTTTCCGCGTCATTTTACCTTTAGAGGAGCTACATATGCCACTATGGCCATTACTTAGCTTCTCTTCTTGCCACTTGCTGCTTGTCCAGGTTTGAGATGAAAGTCTGCAGTCACTCTCACAGTGCATGCACTGCACACTTTTAGAATTTTCTCTTGCCGGTGGCAAGAATGGATGGTCATTTGAGCACAAGTATACTATTTGTATACTTCTGGCCACATTCCGACTAGACGTGTCTGAACTCGATAAATTTATTTTCATTGAGTGAGGTGACGAGGTGAGGTGACTGTACGTATGCAAATCGCACACTTGCGGTTTTGTGACCACACTGTGATAATTCAGAAGTCTGCAGTCAAGACTGTAGACTCATCACAAACTTGGACAAACCCTTTAATACTCCTAACATAATTAAAGACATAGCAACACTTAACTTGTTAGATGGCACAAGGCTTTATGAAGATAACCATGTGTCACATAACCACCATCAGTACATGGTACATCAATTGTAATGTCAGGTCAGACCCATATACAATTGTACCTACAGCTGCCAGTACGTCTTTAACAATGGAGATAGTGGAAGTAGTTGCTATTAGTCATCATCAGACTGCGGACCATACAGGAACCATAGTACTGATGAGAATTAGTATCACAAAAAACATTTACATCTATGTATCTTATAGCTGACACACACTGCCCCCTCCTTTCCACACTGGGCCCCATCTTCACATTGTGTCCTCCCTAAAGGGCCCAGTCTCTATACTGTGCTCCCTCATAACTCCCCTTCCTTGGCATACTGTCCTCTCCTTGCTGTGCCCTTACACTGTTCCCCATGCTACTTCCCCACAAACAACTCAATCTCTATTCTGTGCCAACTCACACTTTTCTCCCCCATACTGTTTCCTCACAGTATACCTCTCAACGGTCTCCTCACACATTTCACCCTCCCTCCTCATGCTGCCTCCTCTCACTTCCCCCTTGCCAACCATACTATCTTCTCATATATAACCAAAAAGAAATGACCTAGTCACAAATGGCGCTTCCAAAATAACATACTACCTACAAATGAACTGAAGCATATGCCAAGTAATAGTAATAGCCATAAGCTATATGGGCATCTAAATAGAGCTGTATGGGAAAACTCTTTTCCTTGTTTATGTATCTTTGCTTTATGAATGTTATATTGAGTACCAAATTTGACTGACATATAAGTCCAAAAGCACTGTTTGCAAAGAGAAATATATTGAATTATATGACATTGATTAACATTCAAGAAAGCTTTGCTCCATACATAAGATAGCCTCTTTGAGGAACCCTATTGAAAAAAAATCTTTTTTGTTATATGCTCTGTATAGTTATCCATCTATTGAATATGTTTATGGCATGGGTATATTAATTCCTGTGTTCTCAGGTCCATATATGTGTATTCATCCACTGAGTCTTTTTAATAGTTGTGTGTTAATATTTGTTAAATAAAAACTTTTGAATTTTTACATGGCATATGCTTCAGTTCATTTGTAGGTAGTATATCTTCTCATATATTTACACCCTCATTCCATACTGCCTCCTCACACATCCCACCAACTCTCCATATTGTTTCCGCACCCATCTTATCAGCCTCACTCCCCATACTGTGCCGGCATACATTCTTCCCCTTGCTCCTCATACTGTATTCACATACTTTCCCCCCCTTGCTCCTCCTACTGTGTCCGCACCCATCCCACCTCCTCGCTCCCCATACTGTGTATGCACCCATCCCGCACCCTGGCTCCTCATACTGTCTTCAAATTTCTCCCCCATGCTGTCCTCAAATTTCTCCCCCCCACACTGTGCTTAAATTTCTCCCCAATACTGTTCCCGAATTTCTTCCCCTGCTCCCTATAGATGTGTCTTCCCCCATCCTCCACTCATACTGTTTGCTCATACATACTCCCCTTGCTCCTCATATACTCAAATTTCTCCCATTGATTCCCTCATCCCTCCAAACTATGTCCTCAAATCTCCACCATTGTCTTCGGTGTCTTCAGCAATATTAGAAGCTGGAGCATTTACCACTAACATTGTACGCTGTCACCTTCGCCTCTGCAGAGTCGGCGAGTGACGTCAATAGCGTGATTACATGATCTGACCACGCTGCTGACGCCGCCCTGACCCCAAGGTGTTGGCGGTCAGGGCTTCATAAGTACTCGCGTCTGAAAGACACAAGTACAATCGATCACTGGGAGCCAGCGCACTGCACCATCTGTGAGACGACCATCAGTTTGGCAGCCACAAGGCTCAGTGCCTTGTCCACTGATTCCGGTCTCTACCATCTAACAAGTCCTATATCTGCACTGAATACATATTACTTTGCCAAATCTTTCATAATCCATTTTAAGTCATATTTGCAGTTCTTTGTGTAATATATTTCTGTCCAACTCTACTACAAAATCCCATTTTCTATTCACACATGTGAGGAGAAGATACAACGCTGCAGGCAGATTGAGGCACGGGCATGAAAAGCATTCTGTCTTTCAGAAAATTACTTAAAGTGGTGAACATTACAGCATAATAAAAGGAGGAACCACAGATCTACATGAGAGGAGATAGCAATCACGTATTTCAGATATTTAAATGACTTATTTTCTAGACAGTTTTATTGCCTTTCTCCTTATGTATCACTGCCTCGCTTCACATCTTTTCTCTTTGTCCTCTCTTACTGGTCAACAACCATTCCATCCGTCTACATTAATTGATCACAGCCGATAACTGCAGCTCTTTTGCTAAATGATAGTCATGAATCCAGACTCTCAGCTCAGCACTATCTATACTTTATTAGTTGAGTAAACATAACCATCGCCCCCTCCCGCATCCATAATCCCCCCTACTGGTGATTTTCTTTCTTCATTTCGTTGCTTTGTACTGAGGACAACATTGCTTATCTAATATCTATCTAACCCTCCCTTTCTGGTTAGGTTAAGGACTTTCAAAATGACAGCAAGATATATTTCATCATGATCCTTTCCATAAGGGCTCACTCACACTAGGGTATAGCATCCGATGATGTGAGAGAATCAGATGCTATATGCAAATGACACTCGGCTCAAACTTTGCTGCGAGCATAAGCAGAGCGTCATTTTACTGTGACCCTTTTCTCTCACATGCGAGAACCAGATCACAGGTGCAGAAAAGATGGAGAACTTAATTTCTCCATTGTGTGAGTTGGCGTATATCGGACTGCACTCGGATAACTTTTGATTGCAGTCCAATGTTTTCCACGCACCCATAGGCTTGTATGGGCGTGTGCTGCAAATTTCAGCATGCAGCGATTTTTTTTTCTCATACCGACTCGGCATGAGAAAAATAACACAAGTCGACTTGGCACTGCTCCATAGCATAACATTGGAGAGTGTGCTATCCGATGAAACGTTGCCAGTGCGATCGAGCCCTAGCAAAATCTGCTCCTCAGAACAGAAACTTATAATAAGGCCACATTCACAGGTTCAGTATTTGGTCTGTATTTTACATCAGTATTTTTAAACCAAACCCAGGAGAGGAACAATCAGAGGAAAAGTATAACAGAAACACGTCATCACTTCTGCATTTATCACCCACTCCTGGGTTTTGGCTTACATGTTAATGTAAAAAACATAGCAAATATAAAATGTGTGAATGTGGTCTTATGGCCAGTAAATAACATTGGTGATTTTAGGTAGCAGAAGATAGACAGTGTAAGGTTCTGTGTATCTGTTTCTGAAACTCAGTTTGTTCGTCGGCCATTTTGCTTTCTGTTTTGCTGCAGCTATCTTGCCCTCAGTTAAAATGGAGTTTTCCAGCTTGCATGTTCCCGCCCTGATTCTCTCCGTTTGCTTCTTAGATAGCCACACCTGAGCAATCAGTGCTTCAGAATCTAGCCTGCAGTGAACCTGTGTTCTGACTCCTGAAGCCTTGGACCTTGTACTCCAGCCATTTCTACTGAGAAGCTCTGAAGCACTTGTGGACTCTGAACTCTGCTCTTGGAAGCCTCACATTTGCATGGACTTGCGGTAACATAGAAGAAGATCTGAATCTGTTGTGAGAGTTATTGATGAACTTAGATTACTCTGGCCCGCTGTGTCTCCTGCTTCTGTGTTTGCAACCTGTGTGTTTATTTTTGCCAATTTGTATGAAGCAATACAAGACTTTCTTTATCAACCTGTGTCTCAAGTATTTTCATCGCACCCAAGCACAAGACGCTATATGAACTGTACCATATTCATTACAAGATTCTGAAGCCAAACGTTAGTGTCTGCTGGGTCTGGAAAAGCTTGTCTGCTGTACTGTGGATATCGGATGTCCGGTTGTACTTTCTGTGATGACAGTGGTTGTGACTTCTCACAACCATTCCAGGTGAGCAATTCCCTTAAGTTTTTTTTTTCTGCAGTGTTATCACAGGTAAACACTATTGTTTTTTTTTTTTTCTCTTCTCTTTTTTGTCTGCTGAAATTCTGGATATCAGATGTCTGGTTGAAAGCTTTCTGTGATAATAGTGGTTGTGACTTCTCACAACCATTCCAGGTGAGCAGTTCCCTTAAAGTTTTTTCTTTCTTCAGTGTTGCCACAGGTGAACACTATTGTTTTTTTTTTTTCTCTCTCCTCTTCTTCCAGTATCCTGTCTTAAAAGATCTGGAAAATGGAGGCCCGCATGAAGGAACTTTGTGGAGTGACTGATAATATCCTTGCAGAGTTGCAGAATATAAAGACCCGTTTTACAAATCTTCAGGACCTAAATAATCACAATATGCAAGTGGTTGGACAGACTACTCAGGATTTGCGAGCCAGGATTGAGGTTCTGGAGGGGCGAGTCCAGGCTCCTGCCGTGGCCCCGAGTTCTGGGATTCCCAAGTTGCCTCCTTTTCGTTTTGGTGGTGAACGTGAAAAATTCAGGGGATTTGTTAATCAATGTAATCTTTTTTTTTCTGCACATGCTTCACAATTTCCTACTGAACGATCTAAGGTGCTTACTATAATTATGTTGCTTACCAACAAGGCTTTGATATGGGCAAACCCTCTGATTGAGACTGAGGATGATTGTTTGGATCACCTTGATGATTTTATTTCAGCCATGGGGCAGGTGTTTGATGACCCCAATCGAGGTGCAACAGCTGAAGCAGCCATATTAGCTTTGCGCCAAGGTAAGCACTCGGTAGCTGAATATGCCTTGGATTTCAGGAAATGGGCCCTTGATACCACATGGGACAATTCCGCCAAAAAATCTATTTTTCGAAAGGGGTTATCCCCACTGATTAAGGATGAACTTGCTCGTGCCGACCCTCCCACTGCGTTAGGTGACTTTATTAACTACTGCATCCGTATTGATACTCGTTTAACTGAACGCAGGCAAGAGAGATGGTTCGAAAGCAATCGTACTAATCTTTTCCTACCTTCCTCTCCAGCTAAGGAACCTCTGAATAGGATTACACGGGAACCTGAACCTGAACCTATGCAGGTAGACTCTTTACTACGACGGGTTAGTGATGCACGCAAGGAACATCGTTTTAAGGAGAATCTATGTTTTTATTGTGGTAAGTCAGGGCACTTTATTATTAACTGTCCCAGCCGTTCTCGCAAGACTACTGCAGCACTCATTCATTGTGAGTGTTGCGAGAGGGGATCTGTCAGGTCCGAGCCTCAGGCTCCAGAGAGAGCTGCAGCAACAGATCTTGATTTCTCGGACTTAAACTCCGTTACCTCTGAGGACGTTGACTGTGTAAATGCTGCCATCTTTCAAGTTTCCTCAGCGGTGTCCCAGCTGAGTTGTAAGAAAAACAATTCTCACTGTTTTCTTTCCATCAAACTCTGGGTTGACTCAGCCTGGGTGTCTAGCTCTGCCATGATCGACTCAGGTGCAAGTGGAAATTTTATGGATGTCTCCTTTGCTCTAAAACAGGGAATACGTTCAGTGAAGAAGGCTGCTCCAGTACAGATGGAAACTGTGGATGGCTCCCTGCTGACCTCTGGACCAGTGGATCAGGAAACAGAGCCTTTAAAGGTTCTTATGGGTAAAGATCATCAAGAGAAACTGTCCTTTATGCTTATTTCTTCTCCTCACTTTCCCATTATTCTAGGGCTACCATGGCTGCAGGCTCAGAATCCTACCATTAACTGGGAGACCAAGGAATTACAATTTCCAGAGAAACAGATGAGTCAAAAAATTTCAGCTTGCTCTGTTCCTAAAGGAACCATGTCAGTCCCTGAATTACCAGCTGTATACCAGGACTATGTGGATTTATGTGACAAGAAGAACGCTGACCAGCTTCCTCCTCACCGTCCATATGATTGTCCAATTGAATTATTGCCTGGAGCAGAAATACCTTTTGGTAAGATCTACCCCCTGGCGGGGCCCGAGCTGAAGGCTTTAAAAGAGTACATAGACGAAAATCTAGCCAAGGGCTTCATACGCCCCTCTTCATCTCCTGCAGGGGCACCCATATTCTTTGTAAAGAAGAAAGATGGATCCCTGAGACCATGCGTAGACTATAGGGAACTTAATAAGGTTACTATTAGAAACCGTTATCCATTGCCTTTAATCCCTGAGTTATTGGAGAGAGTGCGACATGCCAAAATTTTTTCTAAACTAGATCTTCGTGGGGCCTATAACTTAGTCCGTATTAGACCTGGGGATGAATGGAAGACTGCATTCAGGTCACGCTATGGACACTTTGAATATCTGGTTATGCCTTTTGGTCTGAGTACCCGCCCAGCCACTTTCCAACACTTGGTGAATGACATCTTCAGGGATCTCCTAGATACATTTGTGGTAATTTATTTGGATGATATTTTAATTTTTTCTAACTCCACAGAGGAACATCATGGACATGTGAGAATGGTCTTGGAACGTCTAAGACAAAATCATCTTTACATCAAGCTTGAAAAGTGTGAATTCCATAAGACCGAAATTCAATTTCTGGGGTATGTACTGTCTACACAAGGAATTAGTATGGATGGAAGTAAAACCCAAGCCATCAATGATTGGCCAAGTCCTAGAAATGTGAAGGAGGTACAGCGCTTCATCGGGTTTGCAAACTTCTATAGACGTTTCATTAGAAATTTCTCTGAGGTAGTGTCACCTATCACCCAACTTACCCGGAAAGAGTCTAAGTTCTCCTGGACTCCCCAAGCCCAGGAAGCATTTTCCCGTCTAAAAGATAAATTTACCACTGCACCTATCCTAGTACATCCCAACCCAGAGCTTGCCTTCATAATAGAGGTGGATGCTTCAGACTGTGCCGTGGGAGCTATACTCTCTCAGAGAACAGGTGAGAAGAATGTCTTGCATCCCTGTGCCTTCTTTTCCCAGCAGTTGTCTTCGGCTGAGAAGAACTACGATGTGGGCAATAGAGAGTTGTTGGCCATTATTGCCGCCTTCAAAGAATGGAGACACCTTCTTCAAGGAGCTGCACAGCAAATAGTCGTTCTGACAGATCATCGTAATCTTGAGTTTATCAGGTCGGCTAAGTGCCTGACTCCTCGCCAGGCTCGCTGGAATCTTTTCTTAAACCAATTTAATTTTATTATTTCTTATAGACCAGGATCGCGCAATGGAAAGGCTGATGCACTCTCTAGGATTTACTCAGCAGAGACACGTCCAATTACTCCTCCTAAGACTATTCTTCCTGACTCTAGATTCCTAGGAGTGATTCATCATCAAGACCTAATTAAAGACATCAAGGAAGCATACCATGCGGATTCTTTTTTGGCTCAACCCCCAAGGGACGTAAGTCTTGTCTTTAAGAATGGTGTGTGGATTCTGGGACAACGTCTGTATATACCTGAAACAGTCAGATTGAGAGTATTGCAACTCATTCACGATTCCAAAATAGCCGGGCATAGAGGAATTCTAAAGACACAGGAATTTCTTTCTCGTTTCTTTTGGTGGCCCACTTGTAGGAAGGATGTTTTGGACTATGTCACTTCGTGTGAGGTTTGTGCAAGATGCAAAACACCTCGCTCTTCACCAACTGGTCTGTTACAGCCTCTTCCCACCCGTCCCGCCCGTGGGGATCCATTTCTATGGACTTCATTGTGGAATTACCAACCTCTCAAGGGAAGAACACTATTCTAGTGGTGGTTGATCGTTTAACAAAGGCAGCTCATTTTATCCCTTGTGTCGGCTTACCCACTGCAAAACAGACATCAGATTTGATGATTAAAGATGTGTTTCGTTTACATGGAGTACCGGATGAGGTTATTTCGGATCGAGGGGTGCAATTCACTTCTAGGTTTTGGCAAAATTTCTGTGCAGCATTGGACATTAAAGTAAACCTTTCTTCTGCTTTTCATCCCCAGACTAATGGACAAACCGAACGAACCAATCAAACCCTGGAGCAGTATCTCCGCTGCTTTATCTGCCACCTACAGGATGATTGGGTGGATCTACTTCCATTGGCTGAGTTCTCTTACAACAACTCTCAGAGTGCCTCCACTAAACAGTCTCCTTTTTTCTCTAATTTAGGTTATCATCCTAACATTCTACCACGATTTCCCATAGAGACGCCTTTGCCAGCAGTGGCTGAAAGAGTCACGACTTTACAGAAGAATATGGATCTTCTAAAGGAGAATCTGGAATCGGCTCAGGAAAGGTACAAGAAGGCAGCAGATAAATTTCGTAAACCTGCACCAGCTTTTAAGGTAGGAGACCTGGTCTGGCTGTCAACCAGAAATCTTAAGTTAAGGATTCCATCGTCTAAGTTGGGACATAAGTACATTGGACCCTATAAAATCAGTAAGATTATAAGTGCCGTTGCTTGTCGTCTTCAACTGCCCAGAACTATGAGAATTCACCCTGTCTTTCATGTATCCCTACTAAAGGCTGCGACACCCAATACGTTTCCTGGACGTTCTTCTCCTTGCCCTGACCCAGTGCTAGTCGATGGTCAGGAAGAATTTGTGTGGAAAGGATTTTAGATTCCAGGTTGTATAGAAATCAGTTACAATATCTGATTAAATGGCAGGGCTACCCAGTGGAGGACAACTCATGGGAGCCAGTCAATAACGTTAATGCTCCTCGCTTGCTCCGTCAGTTTCATCAGAGGTACCCACACAAGCCTGGTCTGAGGTCATCCGGAGGTTGCCCCTAAGGGGGGAGTAATGTAAGGTTCTGTGTATCTGTTTCTGAAACTCAGTTTGTTCGTCGGCCATTTTGCTTTCTGTTTTGCTGCAGCTATCTTGCCCTCAGTTAAAATGGAGTTTTCCAGCTTGCATGTTCCCGCCCTGATTCTCTCCGTTTGCTTCTTAGATAGCCACACCTGAGCAATCAGTGCTTCAGAATCTAGCCTGCAGTGAACCTGTGTTCTGACTCCTGAAGCCTTGGACCTTGTACTCCAGCCATTTCTACTGAGAAGCTCTGAAGCACTTGTGGACTCTGAACTCTGCTCTTGGAAGCCTCACATTTGCATGGACTTGCGGTAACATAGAAGAAGATCTGAATCTGTTGTGAGAGTTATTGATGAACTTAGATTACTCTGGCCCGCTGTGTCTCCTGCTTCTGTGTTTGCAACCTGTGTGTTTATTTTTGCCAATTTGTATGAAGCAATACAAGACTTTCTTTATCAACCTGTGTCTCAAGTATTTTCATCGCACCCAAGCACAAGACGCTATATGAACTGTACCATATTCATTACAGACAGATTAGATTGTTATAGAGAGGGCTCGCCTACACTGGCGTATAATACGGAGGCATACAATGTGAGAAAATCTTGACCTTGCACTCAGATAGATAGATAGATAGATAGATATGGGATAGATAGATAGATAGATAGATAGATAGATAGATAGATAGATAGATAGATAGATACTGTAGATATTAGGTAGACAGATATTAGGTAAATAGACAGATAGATAGATAGATAGATAGATAGATAGATAGATAGATAGATATGGGATAGATACAGTAGATAGATATGGGATAGATAGATATATAGATACTGTAGATATTAGGTAGATAGATATTAGGTAGATAGATAGATAGATAGATAGATAGATAGATAGATAGATATGGAATAGATAGATAGATATGGGATAGATAGATAGATAGATAGATAGATGATAGATAGATAGATATGGGATAGATAGATAGATAGATAGATAGATAGATAGTTCTCGGTACTTCGTCTGCACCAGCCGGTGAAGAGTCTGTAGTCAATGTAGGTGTTCCCGAACCCAAGAAGACACGCCATCTGCGGGTAGTCTTCTTATGGGTCTACCTTCATCTCAGTGATCTCTCATCGCTTTCGCCCGAACAGCAAGGTATGCGGGGTGTATCATGTTGTACTGTGCACTCGATTGTTGTACACCCACACCAGTTGAGACACAAACTCAGGCCACCGTATCTTCCGATCTTCCTCCAATGTTCGGAGCATCTGGATCAACGTCTGATTAAAGCGTTCACAAGCTCCATTCCCCTGAGGATGATAGGGAGGCGTTCTTGACTTCTCAATCAGGTACAAATGATTTAACTCTTCCATCACTCGACCTTGGAAGCAAGTGCCTTGGTCAGAATGGATCCTTTTCGGGCAACCGTAACACCCGGATGAAGTCTCGGCAAATAGCCTTTGCAGCAAACTCAGCTGTCTGGTCCCGGGTCGGAGTCACTACAGCGAACTTGGTGAAGTGGTCGGTCATCACCAGACAATGTTCATACTCGAGATGTGCAGGGCCCACAGCTAAGTAGTCAATCATCAATATCTCCAAGGGGCAGAAGTCACGATGGTCTGCATCGGGGCCCTTTGCTCTGGAGTTTTAGCTAGTTCACAGCTCCAACATCTTTGACAGGTCTCCTCTACTGCAGTCCTCAATTGTGGGTGATAAACCAGCTTCTGTAGCCACTGGAACGTCTTCTCCAGACCAAATTGAGCCCCTCTCTCATGGGCCTCCGTAGCCACCACATGGATCAACTTTTCTGGGAGCATTATTTGCCAAGTAACCACCAATTCTCGTAATAGCTGTACTCTTCTCTATAGCAAATAATATTCCAACTGGAGCCTCTCCCACTGTCTCAGAATCTGCAGAGCCCCTGGGGACAGAGCATTTCTCTCTCACTGGCTGGAAAGTTGCATTAGGGCCGCTCACTGCCTCAGCTGTGTAAGTTCTTCATCTGCTAGCTGGAGTTGCACCCAGTCATCCCGAGGTCATCCTAGCACCCGTTCTCCAGACGAATCTCTGATCTGTCCCTGCGTCGCCACCAATGACCTAGCAAGGTCCTAAAGACCAGGAATCTCTTCTGCCTCCAATTCTTCATCTCTGTTGCGTTCGGGCAGCTCATGAGTCACTCTCAAGAGAGACCATCAGCGTGTGTATTCTCGGCCCTGGCTCGGTAAGCGATCTTGTATCGATATTTCGCCATGCAGGCCAGCCATCATTGTTCCATGGCCCCCAATTTTGCATTTTCCAGGTGAGCTAGGGGATTATTATTGGTATGCACCGGGACTTCGGACCCCGACAAATACTCTGCGAACTTTTTGGTCATTGCCCACACCAACGCCAGCAGTTCCAACTTGAAGGAGCTGTAATTGTCCGGGTTTTGTTCCAAGTCGTGAAGATAACTGGATCGCATAGGCTAGCACTCATTCCTGTCTTCCCTGCATTTAGGCTTCCATTACTGTGAAGGATGAAGGTCTGTGAGAAATCCGCATAGGCGACTATTGGGGCCTCTGTCAAGGCCATTTTTCACTCCGCTGTCTTTTAGTCGCCTGTAGTCAAATAGATGATGTAATGCCGGCGGGGGCTGACACTGCATCTTCAAGCTTTCCCGCCCATCATATGGTCACGCTTCTGGTGGCAGCGGGATGTCTCCTGTTTTGCCCTCTGAGCCCCTAGTCCATTGAACAGCAGAGCCAAATTGTGAAGCTCTGCACAAGTCTCTCCTCGGTGTGTTCTCCCCTGCGCACCCGCCAACAACTGGATGCATGCACCACGATGACTCACTTGGTGCTCGTCCCTCGGTACACCCACCAGTACCTGAACACCTGCACTGCGCTGCATTACCCGGCGCCCATCTCTCTGTGCGCCCAACGGTACCTGAAGTCCTCACTGACCCTGTCCTGGGTCTCTGCTCTGCGCTTCAATTCGCTCTGCAGCGTGTAGCTGGTCCCTGCTCTCTCTCTCCTTCGACGGGAGCTTTCCTGCGCTAAAGCCATTCATCTCCCCTCGTTTACCACGCCCCCTCCTTTCAGGTCATGGGTTCTTTTCGCCTCCTCTTTCCTTCCCCCCTGCAACACGGGACACAGCCCCAGCATCTCAGAGGTACCCACAGCTTGGCCCTATTGCTTACACCCTCTTCCATTAGGTAGAGAATATAGCTGCTATGAAAGAGTGGGTTCCACTGGAGAAATCAGGCTGGTCATAAGTTACATGGAAAACCATGGACCACTTTTGTGCAGCCTGGTAAAGACGCCCCTCATAACATATTCTGATTATTAAGGGTTGCAGGAGCGTGTCCTAAAGAAACTAATGAATTGTTGGTAGTGATGAGTGAGTATGCTCGTTGCTCAGGTTTTCCCAAGCGTGGTCTCCGAGTATTTGGAAGTGCTCAGAGATTTAGTTTCTGTCGCCGCAGCTGCATGATTTGCGGCTACTAGACAGCCTGAATACATGTGGAGATTGCCTGTTTGTTAGGGAATCCCCACATGTATTCAGGCTGTATAGCAGTCGCAAATCATGCAGCTGTGGTGACATAAACAGAACTTCTGAGCACTTCCAAATACTGGGAGACCACCCGAGCATGCTCGGGAAAACCCGAGCAACGAGCATACTCGCTCATCATTAATTGTTGACTCTTATTTAGAAAAAGGCTTTATTTAAGGGTTTTTTCACATATCTTATTTTCTTGTATGTGTTCTATCTGTTCACTAGTGGGTTTTTTTGTGTGCAGACTTAGTGTCTGCAAAAATAAAAATAAACAGACCTGCCCGAATTTGATCCTAGACAATGATCAAAATCACTCATGTAAGTGCATGGGTTAGCAAGAAACTAGTAAATCTCACTGTTGGTATCCTAGCATCTGTGTGCTGTCTGATTTTCAATGACTGTTTGATATAAGAGAAACCGTGAGAAATGTTTATTAGTAATTTGTCGCATACTAGAAAAACTGCTGATAAAATTGCAATTCCACCATCGGTTTGGGGGGTTTGTTTTTACTGCGTTCATTGGGTTGTAAAAATGACCTTAAAACATGATTATATAATTTTACTTTGTGTTTCAGTACTTCATTTTTATTTTGGGAAAAGGGGGGTTAATTCAAATTTTTATTTTATTGTATTAAAATGCAAATCTTGTTTGAGTCATCTTTGTGGTAAGTAAATAATATTATTCCGTTTTCTATTCTGTTTTTACCTTATTTATTTTTTGGTATACTTTAGTTTTTCTATAATCTGGTCGATGCCCTGCCTTTTGTATCTATCTAAGAACCATGTTTAAGTCACCATTCTTACCTGGGGTTCTGCGGTGTCCGGCATAGTTTGGAGGAGTGTAGTGCCATTATTTCTCCGGACTGTTGCCACTGCGCGGTGATCTGAAAGACAAAGAAAGAATACAAGAAAAAAGAAATGACCTAAACTAAGCTCACTGAGAGACTGGTATCCAGAACTGATAGGAAATATTAACATCTATCTTTCAGGAAAAACCTTTGCTAAATGATAAATGGACATTATAAAGTGGACCATTGGATTCACCGATGGTGTCACACTAAATAACCCACTAAAAGAATCATGTAAGATAAGCTTAATGAAGGAGAAGTAATGCTGTCATGTGTAGGAATGTATATTATATTTCTCTTTTTAAATTTACTTATGACTGCATTCACATTTTATGTTTGTTTTTATAAGATATGCAAAAGATATGTCATTTCATATTACAAAAAAAGAGAATAAGTCATGTCACTATTTTTATTATACATTATTTAAATCACAAATATTACATTGTCACTATCATTTTTTATCCTTTACACTTTACACATCTTTGCTTCATTTTTTATATGTATTTATATACATATTCCCCATTACCTCACATAATATATAACAAGTTCACACAGTTGTATTTATCACTTTACATCTTTTGTATTATAAGACTAGGAAAGTTTTCCTAGTATTAAGTCAAATTATGAGTAATATTATTTTATTTCCATTGCCTATAACCACACACAACATATCACTTTATATTTATTTGGTTCACTCTATACTTATCTATGGATGCACTCCCCATCAGCAAACATAATATATCAAAAGTTCACACAATTGTAATTGCCACTTCACGTTTCCTGCACTAGGAATGCCCCTTTAGTACTACGCTACACTGTGAGCGACATTACACTTCCCTCTACTTCTGACCGCAAGATACATATCCGCCCCTATGCTTATCGTAACCACCAGGGAGTGCACATGTCTGCTCTGTCTCCACCTGGACTTCCGGCCCTGCGCAAAAGGAACAACATACGTTCCTCGCATGCGGTTCAATTTCTGTTACAGACAGACAGAATTAGACGATTATATAGTAGATTAGTATTGTCTTTTTTTTATATATATGATCAGTATTGTAGTATTTCATCACTATGTGGTTGTAATATGTGGTCTGGTCATGGTGTGGTGGTATTTGTTCTCTGTATGTGGTATTATTCATTCACTACGTGGTGGTAATATGTGGTCTGGTCATGGTGTGGTGGTATTTGTTCTCTGTATGTGGTATTATTCATTCACTACGTGGTGGTAATATGTGGTCTGGTCATGGTGTGGTGGTATTTGTTCTCTGTATGTGGTATTATTCGTTCACTACGTGGTGGTAATATGTGGTCTGGTCATGGTGTGGTGGTATTTGTTTTCTATTCTTCTCTTAAAAAAATACACCAATAAAAGTATCTTGGCATGTGAAGTATCTAGCGCGTTTCAGAATAAGTGTCCTTGCTCAAAGTCTGGGGCATATGTTTGGTGAAACATTTCGAGCAGCATGCCAAACATTGCATTATATGAACCTAGACTTACAAATATAATGCATATGTGAAATGTGTACAAAATTATGTTTTAAAATATTCCATATTAAAATTGTAAAAGTTTTCCAAAAGTGATTGACACACAAAATGTTAACAATTACAAATCTATTTTTTTAGATTACTTCTTTTCAGACTTGTCTATGGTATTTCATCCTTTCATTCTAATACAAAGTGGGACTAAAGTAACAAAAACTGACAAGTTGTATATGTTTTACCTCATTAATAAATAAGCATATTTTGTCTCTTAAGTCAGATGTGTCTAGCACGGCAACAGTGGTAATTAAATTAAATATTGATGAGCGATGGTATGTATGCGCAGAGAATGCCTGGGTAAAAAGCATTGCCAGACCTAATTAAAATCTCACAGAAGTAGCCCCATTGGGGCTGTTCGTTAAACCTCCAAATGGTGATACCAGCAGAAGCGTAACTAGCACTCAACAACTCTAATTAATAGTAATCTAATTATATTTATGGAAACATCTTCATTCTGGGCTCTGTTCCTGATTGTTTTGGAGAGGTGACTATTTGGAGTAGTTTGACTAAGCATTCACTTGTGGGATACAGAACAAGCAGGGAATTTTATAAGACTTCATGTTAAAAAAAACATCTGGAGGATCCACTTGCTACCCTCTCGACAAACCTGAACTATGCTTAACCCTTGGAAACTTTGCACAGAGGATATAATAATGGACTCCTGTCATGACCATACTTTCTAGAGGTCTTCTACTGGAAAAATATGCAATTTTATCACGAGATGAAGAAGCCTGGTATGGTGTTAAAAATAATTCTCGCCAGGTTCACAACACAAGAACTCAATGAAAAATTGCTCCAGCTATCAGTTTTAGGCCGGGGTCGCACTGGCGACAAAATCGAACGACTGCAAAGCGATGAAATATCGCATTGCAGTCGGACCAATGTTAATCTATGGAGCAGCTCTCACCATCAGATTTTTTGTGGTCCGTTTTATACGTGCGAGTGCAATCGCAGCATGCTGCGATTGTCACCGATTGTGGGTCGACAATCGCCAATGCAAATCTATGGGTGCGATGAAAAATCAGATTACAAACGGACCGCACATGTAAGTTGTGTTAAAATCGCACCGGTGTCCTTTATAAAAGCCGGCATATATATATATATATATATTTATAGTTCATACACTTCTACATAGTATAATAGCCACTAATTCAATTGCCGGCTTTTGTGAAATTACAGACCCGACATGAAATGACACATGGTTTACATACAGTTAACCATGTCATTTCATGTAGTTTGATATATGGTTTTCACTAACAATTACAAGAGTGTATGTGTGCAACATTTCATACATGTAGGGGTTAATTAAAGGTGTAAATTCGTTGACAAAAAATGCGTGGGCTCCTGTGTTTTTTTTCAACGAATTTACACCTTTAATTAACCCCTACATGTATGAAATTTTGCACACATACACTCATGTCATTGTTAGTGAAAACCATATATCAAACTACATGAAATTACATGGTTAACTGTATGTAAACCATGTGTCATTTCATGTCGGGTCTGTAATTTCACAAAAGCCGGCAATTGAATTAGCGGCTATTATACTATTTAGAAGTGTATGAACTATAAATATATATATATGTCTCAATGACATATATATATATGTATTCTATGTGTATATATCTATTCTTTCTTTTGTTGTTTAAAAACTATTCATTTGGATCCATTATATGTCGGTTTTGCTAGCCACCGACAAAATCTCTCAAGTCGGATGTCAATCGGATGTGAAACGTACGCTCACATGCAACTAAATCGCATCAGCGCCGGAAAATCGGATGACAGACGCATCAATGTTCATGAAAATTTTCTGCGATAATTGTCCGACTAAAATGGTCAGATTTTTTAGACGTTGTGTGTGACTCCAGTCTTAAAGGGACAAACAGTACATGGAAAATGTAGTTTTTGTGTGTTAAAGACTGATACTTTTACTTACAAAAAGAACACAATCTGACATTAACAAAATGTATTTGATGTGTCTCATCTCCATCTAAACCATTCCAAACTGTATTATGCATAGCTTCTAGTTTTCAATTTCATCATTGACATTGGCACTTATCTTCTTATATGTTCTAGAGTTGGATTTTGTAATGGTGCAGTCAACATTACATGCCAAATAACACGCTGACTATCTATGTAGATTGTTGTCTATTTTTGATAATTTTTTTGTTTATATATATATATATATATTATATATATATAATCTCCTGTTCATGTTCTGGCACTGGGAATCTCAATAGTTCCCTGTAATCTTTATGGAAATTAGGCAAGAAATGTTTGTCCCCTGTAGCACAGTACATGAACAATGAAGGATTACAAGGTGCCCATTGAAATTAACAGTCTTTCTGAATATTGAATGAATGGAACCAGTCCTCCATAGCCAGAAATGCTTTTTGCAACCATGGTCTGACAAATAATGGTCCTAATGAATCTATATGAGGAATACTAGAAAAGTTTAGGCGAAGTTAAATGAGAACTAATGTTGAATGCAGATAAGGGTATAAACATGTATTAATTTCTACAAGCCTTGTCTGACATTTTATTTTTTTTTGTCTCTGCAATCACTACTTGATGAGGGTGGAAATAAAGTTATTGGGGGTTAATTTAAGGTTTCTTTATAATATTTTAGTTTTTAAAGAGGACCTCTCACTTGCTCAAAAAATTGATCTAAATATTTTGTAAAACTCCCTCAGTGCCCTTGCTTCTACCGCTGATTAACCCTTACAATAAGATAGCAATTAAAACCTGTACTGCTAATAGGAAGGCGAAGCAGTTCTAATCAGTGTTGGGGTTCATGTAACCAAACGCCGCAATCTTCTGGCCCCTCTCTGTTGCGGTATTCCCAGTAACTTAGATATTCTTAGACTTTCCATCAACTATGTGGGGGAGCGCCAGGGCCGTAGTGATGGCTGTTACTGTCTGCTCTTGCATGCCTTGGTCTCCCATCACATATAAAGAATGTCCCACTGTCAGTGTACCTGTTTCTCCATTATACGCACCCTCAGGGTCTTCTCTACATTGCTTAAGACCCCTCCGGTCACTAGCGCACAAACAGAAACACAGTCCAATTGCAACTTAAAAGGTAGAACTTTACTTTTTCTTCTTCTCCTTGTTAGATACAATATCAGCATAGAGTTCCATACCGTCCACAATCTCCACTTTCCCTGCTCTTCTTCCTACTGCCTTCAATATGTGCCTGGGTCGTACCGCCTCTTGCGGTAACGCAGAGTCCTCCCTGTTCAGACTTACTACGCCTAAGAGGTCCCTCGACCGTTTCACCCTGGATACGAGGGCATCAGCCCATGCAGTAAACTGCCACATTATAGAGCCACCTGCCTCCCCATGCTGATATGGCCTCAGCTGTAATCTCTCTTCCATCACTGCTGCCACACGGCTCTAAAACCCACCTGAGCTATCTGGGCACCCTGGCCCCACTAATTACAATCCAGGAAATCCTCCTGCTTATCCACAGCTGACCCCTCCTATGTGAACTATTTACAGTCCTATCTTAAGTGTGCTAATGTGCCCCATCTAGTGGCCTATTAAGGTTATTACGCTCTCCCTATAATAAAATATGTAATGTAACATAATATATACTCAAGCAGCATTACAAGGCAACAATATACATACAGATAAATAGCATATTTACATTCAAGGCAATATCTTCACTGAAGAAGAGAGAGGAGCATTATACGGTCCCGGGACACCCCTTGCACTCCCCCTCCCTTTAATTATGGTCGTTCCTGACCATGCACGATAAACTTTATTATTTACAGTAATTACTCCACGCAGGGAGAGATAAACTGTTCAAAGCGAGCTAAGTCTTTTTACGAGTGAGAGTCTTTTCTCCTCCAAAGAGGGGCCTGGCTCACAGTCCTCCAGGTGCCGCCTCAAGCATTGCAGACTCCAGTCTCGTTTATTTGAACCAAACACATGTATAGCTTTGCAACCTATCTATTAGGTCAACAGATCCTATCACCAATCCTTAAGGGGAAGGCGTCCCCCTCCTTTTGACCTGAACACTTCCCTTACGTGATATGTGTACTGCCTGTCCTGAGAACAGTCTGCTGCTGCAGTTACACACAGTCCGTGAAACAGTTCCAAGGCAAGGTCCTGCTTTCCAGTAGAAAAGGCGCAATAAAAAAACAAGAATAAAATCAACGTTCACTTCTGGCCGTCCTGCCACATTGCACTTGACTCTGGGGGTGCTCCAGGGCTCCTTTGCCCGTCGGGACATGGAACAGTCCCGTATATTCATTCACCTATTTTCTTAAAGTACAACGAGCACAACGTTATGCAGACAGTTACTTGCAGTTCAACAGCATGACTCCCGTGCCGCTTTAACATTCCATGCCCATGTTCGGACTGATGAGGACTCTGCAGCCGCAGAGTCCGTTGGCTGCCAGGACGTAGCAGGGGCAATGTTGGACTGGGAAGTAGATGAGGACAGGGAACCGGCCGAACCTGATCCGGGCCCATGTGCACCTCCATGTCCTCCTCCAAACACAAAGTCACTGCCCCCACAAAGTAGCCCCTGGGGCAGTCCTCATTAAAGAAGGAGACCCAGTCCCCTTCTTCTCCTTAATTTCACAGAGGTGGCATTGACGTAGATTTTGTCATTGGTTCCCGACTCACGTATGAATCAGAAACCTCTATCCACGTCTGTATAGATGAGCTGGCTGCAAATGCGATGACCTGACCAGTGCAGCTCTGCCCAGACCTCGCTCTCACGTTGTTTCTTCTGTTGGATTACCCCAACAATCCAGGTGGCCTGCACGTGCTGCCGCTGGACGTAGGTCTGGCCTCCTGGTTCTGGTGTACTGGGAACAGGCCGTGAGGTGTGAGGCCGCTATGCAGGACCTCACTACATGGGATGGGAGGCCGAGTGACAAGCCGGACCTCTGGGGTGAGGGCTTGGGGCATGGACCAGCAGTTCGAGGTTAAGGGCTGAAGTGCACTCACCACCTCCTGGTACAGCATCCAGGCCACACCTATCCCGCAACCGCTGGATCCCTCTATGGACACAGCTGCGCACTCTGGCTCACGATGTTGAAGGGATTCCGGCTCCCAAGGATGGCGTTCCGGCTCCGGCAGCTGCTGGCAGCTCTCCTCCGCAGGTATAGGAAATCGGTCCGTCTGGAATTCGTCATCGACTTCTCTCAGTCTCCCGGGTCGGGTCTTTTCTTCTGGACCCCACCCGTTCCAATGTGGGGTCGCTTCCAGCCGCTCCACCCATTTCTCAGCATTCGATAATAGAGGGCGAGGTCTTTTTCTTCTCAGATGCACCCACCAAGGGCAGACCGGGGGATGTTGCCAGCCAGATTTCCGCTACATACCTGGGTTGTCACGAATGCGAAGGGTGTCACCATAGTTGTCGTTCTTCTTTTTGGCGGCAACCTGCGCCATCGTCATGGTCACCATCTTTGCCATAATCAAGGTGTCAGTTCCATTCAAAGTTTCAATCACATCGAGATACTTATCACTTTCAGAGCATCAATTTCTTCTTTCTTCACGGCATCTCAGTAACACAAGGCTGCGGTATCCTGCCGACTATGCCAAGTTTGGGCCGTAGTCGTGGCTGTTACTGTCTGCTCTTACATGCCCTGGTCTCCCTTCACATATAAAGAACGTCCCACTGTCAGTGTACCTGTTTCTCCATTACACGCACCCTCAGGGTCTTCTCTACGTTGCTTAAGACCCCCTCTGGCCACTGGTGCACAAACAGAGACAAAGTCCAATTGCAACTTAAAAGGTAGAACTTTACTTTTTCTTCTTTGCAGCACATCCTTGTTAGAAACAACATCAACATAGAGTTCCATACAGTCCACAATCTCCACTTTCCCTGCACTTCTTCCTACGGCCTTCAGTACGTGCCCGGGTCGTGCCGCCTCTTGCGGTAACGCAGCGTCCTCCCAGTTCAGACTTACTATGCCTAGGAGTTCCCTCATCCGTTTCACCCCGGATACCAGGGAATAAGCCTATGCAGTAAACTGCCACATTATAGAGCCACTTGCATCTCCATACTGATATGGCCTCAGCTGTAGTCTCTGTTCCACCACTGCTATCACACGGTTGCTAAAGCTGAACTTCTGGCCCACTGGGCCCTGGATGGCTGAGTTACTTGCTTGCAACATTGCGGGTTTGCTATGCTGCCTGGTCTCTAAAGCCCACCCGAGCTATCTGGGTGCCCTGGCCCCTCTAACTATAATCCAGGAAATCCTCCTGCTTATCCACAGCAGACCCCACCTATGTTCACTATTTACAGTTCTATCTTAAGTGTACTAACGTGCCCCATCTAGTTGCCTATTATGGTTACCACGCTCTCCCTATAATACAATATATAATATAACATAATATACACTCAAGCAGCATTACAAGGCAACAATATACATACAGATAAATAGCATATTTACATTCAAGGCAATATCTACATTGAAGAAGGGAGCGGAGCATTACATGGTCCCGATACACCCCTTACAACTATACAATTGAATAAAACTATAATGTAGCCTTTACCCAGCCAGAAATAGATATATATATATGTCACAAAAAATGCACTTTTGGTTTGCTGACCCTTTCACAAGATAGTCATACTGATTTGTGAGAAACTAACTTGTGGTTTTACTGTGAAAGTCAATGAGCAGACATAATTGTCTTTGAACCTAAATAATTTCTATGTATGGGGAATAGTTTAATAGAAAAATAAGCGCTGTTAGGTTCACTTTTTAGACTTAAATTGTTTTTATTATCATGAAATATATTCCTTTGAAAACAAACCTCCAAATCAAATATAGAGTCTTTAGTCAAGCGCGGTTAGATCTTTACCAATGTGGTAGATATAGATTGCCCAGGTTGTTAAACAGTTTTTTGGAGGTTTTAATACTCATTAATACTACTTTGGTTAAGCTAAAAGTCAGCATAACTAGATGTCTTTCATCCTGACGAGAAACTAAAATCTGGCTAAAATCAGCTATAAACCTCTAACATTTTAATTAACAACTTTGCTATTTAGTAAACATTGCTGCTATAGTATGGAGGGGACAACATATGAATATCTACAAGTTCAGACTACCACAGTCTGACCACCCGATGACTAGTTAGAATTTCCCCTCCCCAATATTAAGGGGTTTCATGTAGCATTGATATTAATGGTCTATCATTGGAAAAAGCCATCTATATCAGATTGTTGGGATTAGACCTTTCACACCACCACCGATCCGCACACTACAGAGGCTGTAAAAAGCATCCTTCATCCCCTTCATTGTTTGCTATGCGCAGCTCTGTATATCTATTTAGCTTTATTTTGTAAATTGGTCCCATTCACTTGAACGGGACAGAATAGCAATGAGCTACAATACCAACACATCAACCTTGAATGTACAAAACTTGAATTAGCCAATCGAAAAGGGTGTCAGGAATCTCCCCACCACCTATGGCCAAAAGTATGACAGGGTACCTGAATGGTTTTTGAAGTTTGAGGAAAGACGCTTCATTAAAACACCAGCTTTGTCATCTCTTTTATCATTTTTTCAGCACCATTACCACTGACGTCTTTTTTGTTTTCATATTTAACACATTGGCAACTTCCAAGTGCATGCCACCTAAAAAAAGGTCGGGTCACTTCTGTTAGCGGCTCCATGGTTTTCAATACCTTAAGCGGGTAAGGGAAGTGACAAACGACGGAACATCTGCACGGCAAGTTATTTCATTGTATGTGCTTATTCTTTTTATCAATTATTGATCACATTTTCAGGCAGAATCCACATGAAAAATACATTTTGTGCATTTACCATTAAAGTGACACCATGTAACAACACGTAACGTACATTGCGATTTGGAAAAATGACTCCTTATGACTAATTGTTAACCATTGAATCCTATGGTTGCTCGACTATGTTGCTGCCTTTTTAAAGAATCTTTTCTCGCTTTATTAAAGGCTTTTCTCTGTTTCCCAGGGAGTGTTACATGTAAATCTCTCACTTCAAACATTAGGGTAAAGAAACATGACATTGCTGAAACAATGGAAAGACGCTCATCTCTCCCTATATTGTCCATTTCTTGCCGAGCTAATATTGGATGCACTGCATAAGATCATTTACTGTCTTTTTTATCTTTACCTCTTTCACTAGCTTGCGTCCCAGCGTGCAGCATCTCAAGCATGCAGCGCCTAATAAAGTCTCATCATTTGAACGTCAGGCAGCAGAATACAGTAAAAGTCTCAGCAGAATCGGCCAGATGTTCTCTGCATGGCCAACATCCAGCTGCCTCACCACCTCATGGGAGTTCTGCAACAGGTTAAAGACACAAAACACACACAGAAAGCACCAAATTTTCTAAGCAGGTTTTTGCATGATCCATAGGACATCTGGAACAGAGCTACGGGCTAATTTACTGCTTGGTTCGACTTCTGCACCTGCTAGAGGAGCACGCCGTGCTACCTTAAATGAGAGAATACACTGCTGAGTTCCTTCAGGCGGTTTGGTGCCTAATGATGGCAATTTGACTAATAAAACAAATTAGGCGCAGTTTGACTCCTTCTCCTAGCCACATTGCACCAAGCGCAGGGATCCAGAACATATTTCCTGACAGATGTTGATTTCGTTAATCTAACTACCTGTCTGGCTGAGAATGGCATCAGGTACTGTCATCGCCATAGAACGTGATGACGGACCAGAACAGCCTGGCGCACCTTGTCTTCTATGGAACGGATGTAACTTTTTCTAATACATAATTCCCTAAATATCCTATAAATTTGTTTATAGTTGCCTTGTTAACATTGTCATCACATATTGTTTAGTGTTTTACTGTCCATCTAGCAAGAAGCACAGCAAGATAAAGCTTAAAGCAGCGTTTCATCACATAGGGAATATTATCCAATTAGCAAATATCACATTTTTTATTGCTGAATTTTGAACTTTTTTATTTTTTGTTACTTTTTTGAAATAGGATTTCAATTTTGTATTGTACAGTAATAATAGGTGTAAATGGCATGGAAATCGCACACTAATATAAAAATAGGCCTATACACATTATTAAAGCATATTGTCATACTCCTATTTTCATCCAGGTGTATAGTGATCTTTGACAACCACGATCTATTAGACATTTAGCATAGTGCATCTACACTATTGGCATAGGCACTCACTTATACACTTGTCAAGGCGTTACTTGCACTGTGCAGGGTCCCATCTGTACTTTGTGCAAATTAAATTGTTTTATAGGAAAAGGACACCCACAATGACATTTTACTTGTATGTATTTTTATCTGTAAAGGATTATTACAATAGGCTTTAAAGGGAATCTGTCAGCAGATTTTATTATGTAATTTGAGGATAGCATAATGTAGCAGCTGAGACACAGATTTCAGGGATGTTTCACTTATTAAACTGTGTGCTGTTGTTTCCATACAGTGAAGGTATTTTCACCAGGAGATTATCACTGCTGGGACTGATGCTCACATGAGCCCTAGTCCAACCACGCCCCCTCCTCAGATAAGCAGCTTACTGTCAGTAGACAATGTACACAGAGAGCCTGGTGGGTGCTGAGTTAGCTCTCTGAGCACTGCAAAATGCTAAAAACTCTGATTGTGTCACAACTGCTGCACTCAGAACACAGAAAATGATTCCTGTGTGAGAACAGTAAATAGACCACTTGCAATCCAATTGTTGTACATATGACAGAAGTTGCTGGCAGCTTTAGAGGTGTAAATGGGCCCCCTACCTCTTGGGCCCCTGAGTGGTTGCACAAGTTTCACCAATCATATGTCCCCTGCAGATCCAGGACTAGATAACCGCTTTAAAGAGACAAAAATCTAAGTATTAAAATGTTTTAAAAGTTGAATTGTATTTTTTAAAGCATTTAATGGGAAATGAAAAGACCTTACAGGTGTAAAAGATTTGCTCCTTTGTCCGGTCCACATATTTAGACAGTTGGGTAAAATTACATAATAAGAGACCTATATTGAATATTTAAAGGTATTGTGTTAAAATTGCAAGTGATTCCCTATCCATGATGTTGAGAATCCTAATAATCCGGCTCTGGAGTGCTCTCTTGGAATGGAGTAGGGGTTGACATTTCATTGGTGCAACCTGGACAGATGTCCGAAAGCTAAGTGAGCCCACTTCTACCTCCAAAGCAGCAAACAGCTTCTGTCACAGACAAATTATTAGATTGCAAAGAAGCCATGTATTGTTCTTACTCTGGGTCCTAATGGGATGGAGTGATGATCAAGCATGCCTGAGCGTGAAGAGAGGTGAGTGGTGCTCTGTGTGTGTGTGTAGGTGGTGGAGAGGGCAATGATGGTGATGTGGGAGGAGGAAATGATGGGGTGGTGGGGGAGGAGGCAATGATGAAGGTGATGGAAAGGGCAATGATATGGTGGTGACAGAGAAGGCAATGATGGAGGTGATGGAAAGGGCAATGATGGTGTGGGGGAGGAGGCAATGATGGGGGTGGTGGAGGAGAAGGTAATGATGGAGGTGGTTGAATGGGCAATGATGTATGTTGTGGGAGAGAAACCAATAATGAAGATGATGGAAAGGGCAATGATGTGGTGGTGGGGTAGGAGGCAATGATGGTTGTAGTAGAAAGGACAATGATGGCGGTGGTGGAAAGGGCAATGATGGGGGTTGTGGAGGAGAAGGC
Source organism: Oophaga sylvatica (assembly GCA_033576555.1). Taxonomy (NCBI): domain Eukaryota; kingdom Metazoa; phylum Chordata; class Amphibia; order Anura; family Dendrobatidae; genus Oophaga; species Oophaga sylvatica. The sequence continues at coordinate 350,055,501 of JARQOD010000002.1, read as the reverse complement.
AATGATGGAGGTGGAAAGGGCAATAATGGGGGTGGTGGAGGAGAAGGCAATGATGGAGGTGGTGGAAAGGACAATGATGGGGTGGTGGGAGAGAACAATGATGGGGTGGGGAAGAGGATGATGATGGGAGTGGTGGGGGAGAACAATGATGGGGGTGATCTGTCACAGACAAATTATTAGATTGCAAAGAAGCCATGTATTGTTCTTACACTGGGTCCTAATGGGATGGAGTGATGATCAAGCATGCCTGAGCGTGCAGAGAGGTGAGTGGTGCTCTGTGTGTGTAGGTGGTGGAGAGGGCAATGATGGTGTGGGGAGGAGGCAATGATGGGGTGGTGGAGAAGAAGGTAATGATGGAGGTGGTTGAATGCGCAATGATGTATGTTGTGGGGGAGAAACCAATAATGAAGATGATGGAAATGGCAATGATGTGGTGGTGGGATAGGAGGCAATGATTGAGGTGATGGAAAGGGCAATGATGGTGTGGGGGAGGAGGCAATGATGGGGGTGGTGGAGAAGAAGGTAATGATGGAGGTGGTTGAATGGGCAATGATGTATGTTGTGGGGGAGAAACCAATAATGAAGATGATGGAAATGGCAATGATGTGGTGGTGGGATAGGAGGCAATGATGGTGGTAGTAGAAAGGACAATGATGGCAGTGGTGGAAAGGGCAATGATGGTGGTTGTGGAGAAGAAGGCAATGATGGAGGTGGAAAGGGCAATAATGGGAGTGATGGAGGAGAAGGCAATGATGGAGGTGGTGGAAAGGACAATGATGGGGTGGTGGGAGAAAACAATGATGGGGTGGGGAAAAGGATGATGATGGGAGTGGTGGGGAGAATAATGATTGGGGCATTGGATAGGGCAATGATGGAGGTGGTGGGGGAGAACAATGATTGAGGTTGGGGAGAAAGCAATGTTGGAGGTGGTGGGAAGAGCAATGATGGGAATGGTGGGAGTGAAGGCAATGATGGAGGTGATGTGGGAGGGCAATGATGGGGGTGGTGGAGATTACAATGATGGGAGTGGTGGAGGAGAACAATGTTTGGGGTGTTGGAGAGGGCAATGATGGAGGTGGTGGGGAGAACAATGATTGGGGTGGTGGAGAGGACAATGATGGAGGTGGTGGGGGAGAAGGCAATGATGGAGGTCATGGGTAGAACAATGATTGGGGTGGTGGATAGGGCAATGATGGAGGTGGTGGAGAGGACAATGATGGAGGTGGTTGAGAGGACAATGATGGGTGTGGGAGTTTGGGATGGGGTAAGGGGGACTTACAATTGACTTATGAACAGGAGGAGGGGAGGAGGATATTAGCTATGGATGTGAAATGAATTGGGTGGTGGAGGAGGGTGCTAAGCCTCTGATAGCGTCCTCCTCATCTCACAATTCATTGTGATGCTATCGGGGACTTAAAATATATTGGGGAGAGGAGGCGATAAGGTGCATAGGACACTTTATAATGAATTGAAAGGTGAGAGAAGATGCTGTCAGAGAGGTGTAATAAATTCTGAGGTGACGGAGGATGCTCAGTACCTGATTATGTCTTCTCCCACACCCAAATTTATTATGATGCTATAATAAAGGAAAAAATAAGAAACGTGTGCATGAAACTTCAGGGATCTCATTCACTTTTCTTGTACTGTAAAACCTTGCATATATTCCGTGTGCACATAGTCTTACAGTTAATTGGGGAGAGTCACAGACTGAATAATTTATATTATTGGGAGTCAGAGATTATAGGTAATGGGGGCACAGTGCTGCTTATCACTTTATATTTTTAATGGTGTGTGGCTAATAGTATATTAATGGTGGGGTACATATCTGTATTGAGGGGAAAGACACAAGTATATATACAATATATGTGACCTTTCTATTTTCAGGGTTCGATGTTCATTGTGACAAGACGAATCATGGCTGGGAGATGTTGACATGAAGGTCTGACCAGAAGGAGAATAAACAGGAAGTGGCTCTAATCAGACGACATGTCAGCGGTAAGTGCATGGATGTAGATATTATTCTGTATCTGCACTGTGAGAAGTGGAATGATAATGTTATCTGTTAAATCCCTTATTCTACATTCTCACATTTGTGTGAAATGTCTGTGTGCTTCCAGAATTTTTTTATCGGACAACACACGAACTCATAGAGTTTTATAGGTCCATCCACACATACATGAAAATCATGGATCTGAGAATGTTTTGTTCTGATCCGATTTTGAGGATCAGCATAGGACATGTTCAATGCTTCTGTAAAAGCGCACAGCACTCCGACACTACACACGGATACAGGAATGTAGCCTTATTATTTATAGCACAGTCCCTTAGTATATAGTGTACTCACTTATTATGTATAGAACAATCCCTTAGTATATAGTGTACACACTTATTATGTATAACACAGTCCCTTGGTATATAGTGTACTCACTTATTATGTATAGCAATGTCTTAGTTACATAGTTTCATCTTATTATGTATAACACCATCCCTTATTACTTACCATCCTCTCTAGTTATATATACTGCCATCCCTTATTATATAGCTTCCTCTGCTGTTATGTACAGTGCTGTCTCTTACATAGCATATTCTTGTTATTTTTGTTATTCACAGCTCCCTCTTTTATTACATAGTCCCCTGATGGAGCAGCTGCTGACCAGACGACCAGTCCATCAGCTCCTCCATTAGAAAAGAAGCTTTCCCGTGGTACATCAGCCGTCACCTCATTGTATCTAACAAGAGAGGACGGCATGTAATAAAGACAGGGCTCTATATAACCCGATATGTAAGGGACGGAGGCGTATATAACAAGTGAGGGCACTGTGTAATAAGAGTTTGCAATATACATAAAAAGGAGGCAATGTAAGATATATACATGCATGTGTGTCGCTATATATATACAGTGCCTTGCGAAAGTATTCGGCCCCCTGAAACTTTCAACCTTTTCCCACATATCATGCTTCAAAAATAAAGATACCAAATGTAAATTTTTGGTGAAGAATCAACAACTAATGGGACACAATTGTGAAGTTGAACAAAATTTATTGGTTTTTTAAATTTTTGTGTAAATACAAAAGCTGAAAAGTGGGGCGTGCAATATTATTCGGCCCCTTTAACTTAATACTTTGTTGCGCCACCTTTTGCGGCGATTACAGCTGCAAGTTGCTTGGGGTATGTCTCTATCAGTTTTGTACATCGAGAGACTGAAATTCTTGCCCATTCTTCCTTGGCAAACAGCTCGAGCTCAGTGAGGTTGGATGGAGATCATTTGTGAACAGCAGTTTTCAGCTCTTTCCACAGATTCTCGATTGGATTCAGGTCTGTGCAGTGTACGACTGATTGTTGTCCTATGGACAGACTGTCCCACCTCAGCTTTAGATCTCTACAGTTCATCCAGAGTGATCATGGGCCTCTTGGCTGCATCTCTGATCAGTCTTCTCCTTGTTTGAGATGAAAGTTTAGAGGGACGGCCAGGTCTTGGTAAATTTGCAGTGGTATGATATTCCTTCCATTTCAATATGATCGCTTGCACAGTGCTCCTTGGGATGTTTAAAGTTTTGGAAATCATTTTGTATCAAAATCCAGCTTTAAACTTCTCCACAACAGTATCACGGACCTGCCTGTTGTGTTCCTTGCTCTTCATGATGCTCTCTGTGCTTCAAACAGAACCCTGAGACTATCACAGAGCAGTTGCATTTATACAGAGACTTGATTACACACAGGTGAATTATATTTATCATCATTAGTCATTTAGGACAACATTGGATAATTCAGAGATCCCACATGAACTTCTGGAGTGAGTTTGCTGCACTGAAAGTAAAGGGGCCGAATAATATTGCACGCCCCACTTTTCAGTTTTTGTATTTCCACAAAAATTTAAAATAACCAATACATTTCGTTCAACTTCACAACTGTGTCCCACTTGTTGTTGATTCTTCACCAAAAATTTACATTTGATATCTTTATGTTTGAAGCATGATATGTGGGAAAAGGTTGAAAAGTTTCAGGGGGCCGAATACTTTCACAAGGCACTGTATTGTAGTGCAGTGGTGTCCACATTGTGCAGTGATGAGGCAGTGACCCAGGACATATATATATACCTTATATATATATATACCGCATATACTCATGTATAAGCTGACCCAGGTATAAGCCGAGGCATCTAATTTTGCCATGATAAACTGGGAAAACTTATTTACCGAGTATAAGCCTGGTATGCATTGTCCCCTCATCCTTTTCCTGGTATGCATGGTTCCTCATTCCCATCCTTGTCTGCATGGCTCCTTATTTCCATCCATGTCTGCATGGCTTCTTATTCCCATCCTTGTCTGTGTAAGGGGTTGGAGGTTTTACCCTTAAAAGGAGCGTGGACCTCATCAGCACCAGGAATGGAGAGACAAGTAAACTGCAAGAGAAAAGTACTGTTTCTGTGAAGGGAGGTCAGGGCTCAGATTCCCCAGTGTGCTCGGCCATGACTACGGCCACGGCCCTCCTTTACAATTGGCGTAGTCGGCAGGATGCCGTCACCTTGCATTGCGGAGGAACCGTAGAAGATGCCAATGATGTTTCAAGCGTCATATAGATATGACCCAAGTAGTGCGGGTTGAAGATCTTGTAACTGTGAGTAAATTACCGGATGTGACTAAAGGACTGAATTTGTCAAAAGCTGTAATTTAACTGAAACTGTGAGAAACAAGATGCCTGCCATGAAGATAGAGAACTTTGGCACCAAAAAGACAGACTGCCACCATGATGACACCCTTCGTGGGCGTAACGGTGAAGATATAGCACCAAAATTTGACTGTCAGTACCCCCTGGTCCACCCTTGGTGGAAGCGACAAAGAAGAAGAACTCGCCCCTTACTACAGGTGTCAAGGAAATGGGTGGAGTGGCTGGAAGTGAACCCACCCTGGAATGGGTGGGGGCCAGAAGAAAGGCATGTGTGCAGCTGCACACGTCAACACATTCCAGAGGAGGTCGGCGATCTAGAAGAGTGTGAGCCGAGACACCTTATTCAGGAGCCGGAACATCAGCAGGGGCCGGAACTTCCTCTTGTGGAGCTGAGGTTGCTACGTCCTCCGGAGCACGGATCTCATCAACGGGAGCTGTCACATTGGGAGATGGAATCTTGTTGTTGGGAGCTGGAACCAAGTCGCCGGAAATCAGAGACCAAGGGACCGGAAACAGCGACCGCCCCGGAGGAACCCGCGTCGGAAGTAAAGGCTAAGCTGGTACATCTTCAGGAGCCAGACCGCACAGCTGTAGCCACGGAGGAGTTCAGCAGTCGCGGGACGGATGTGTACAGGATGCTGTATCGGGAGATGGTGAGTACACCTCGGTCCTTGTCCCTGGAGGGCCAGCCTGTTTCTCAGTCATGTGTTCCGGAAAGCAGGCCCTTTGTTCTGTCATCTGGCCCCCAGGTGCAGGAGACCAGACCTACAGCCAGCACTAGTGCAACGTTGGGCATCTCTTATTCCGTTCAGACAGCAGAAAGCCCATTTCTATCCACCTCTCAGTCTCACGCTGCCTCCGCTGCATTATTGCAACCCACCGACTCTGCGGCTGCAGATTCCTCCTCAGCTCACAAGCGGGCATGGAGTCCAGATGAGAAAGCGGCACGGGACGCGTGCCGTTGAACTGCTTATGTGTTAAAGGTAACTATTAAAAAGTTGTGTTCGTTGCACTATTAATAAGGATCCGCAGTCGGGACTGTTCCGCATCCTGGTGGGTCCAGGACCCCTGATGTGCTCCTAGAGCCAGGAGCAAATGCGGCCGGTATGGCCTAAAGTACGTAAACTTGCAATTGTAATTTATAATAATTTTTGTTGCACCTGTTGTGCCCCTTCTCTGAATAGCAGGACTTGTCTTGTATAAAGCTATGGGTCCATGAACTGATGGACCAGGTGCGGCTGCAGCAATTTACTGCGTATTAGGAGCAGCAGTCTGCATGTGGAACATGGGACCATGCTATTCACAAAGGGAGGGGGACGCCTCTCTTAAGGACACCGTACCTAAGAGTTGCCTGCTTGAACAGAGTTGTTTTCGGACTGATGGTACCCACGGATGGACTGTCTCCGCGTACCCGTTTGTATATATCCAATAGAAGTTGGTGCTCCCCTCAAAGGAAGGGGGATCACCCTCAGGTACTGCAGACCCAACAAGGAGGGTCACTCGTTGGTTTTAATGGTGAATTAATGGACACCGCCTGCGAACTGTCTGAACAGATGTCTAACGATTCGGCTCATGTTGAGCTATTGTAATATATGTGTTCTCCCTGTTGGAGTATTTAATGTAAAATTAAAGTTTTTATGATAGGCATAAGATTGTCGGGGACGACAATGGTTAAGGGAAAGGAGAATGTAAGGGGTTGGAGGTTTTACCCCTTAAACTCCCTATGTTGCTAATGCATCTTATGTATTTTTTGTTGCTATGTGATTTTGTTATAATGCTGTATTTAATATGTATATACAGTACAGACCAAGTGACCCCTCATATATTAACTATCTACATTCCCAATAAACCCTTTATTGTGCTATATACACTTCAGTGCCCCATCTAGTGGCCCATAAACATTACTACGTTATACTAAAAGGTACATATATATATATATACAGTATAGACCAAAAGTTTGGACACACCTTCTCATTTAAAGATTTTTCTGTATTTTCATGAATATGAAAATTGTACATTCACACTGAAGGCATCAAAACTATGAATTAACACATGTGGAATTATATACTTTGCAAAAAAGTGTGTAACAACTGAAATTATGTCTTATATTCTAGGTTCTTCAAAGTAGCCACCTTTTGCTTTGATGACTGCTTTGCACACTCTTGGCATTCTCTTGATGAGCTTCCAGAGGTAGTCACCGGAAATGGTCTTCCAACAATCTTGAAGGAGTTCCCAGAGATGCTTAGCACTTGTTGGCCCTTTTGTCTTCACTCTGCGGTCTAGCTCACCCCAAACCTTCTTGATTGTGTTCTGGTCTGGTGACTGTGGAGGCCAGGTCATCTGGCGTAGCACCCCATCACTCTCCTTCTTGGTCAAATAGCCCTTACACAGCCTGGAGGATGTGTTTGGGGTCATTGTCCTGTTGAAAAATAAATGATAGTCCAACTAAATGCAAACCGGATGGAATAGCATGCTGCTGCAAGATGCTGTGGCAGCCATGCTGGTTCAGTATGCCTTCAATTTTGAATAAATCCCCAACAGTATCACCAGCAAAGCACCCCCACACCATCACACCTCCTCCTCCATGCTTCACGGTGGGAACCAGGCATGTAGAGTCCTTCCGTTCACCTTTTCTGCGTCGCACAAAGACACGGTGGTTGGAACCAAAGATCTCAAATTTGGACTCATCAGACCAAAGCACAGATTTCCACTGGTCTAATGTCCATTCCTTGTGCTCTTTAGCCCAAATAAGTCTCTTCTGCTTGTTGCCTGTCCTTAGCAGTGGTTTCCTAGCAGCTATTTTACCATGAAGGCCTGCTGCACAAAGTTTCCTCTTAGCAGTTGTTGTAGAGATGTGTCTGCTGCTAGAACTCTGTGTGGCATTGACCTGGTCTCTAATCTGATCTGCTGTAAACCTGCGATTTCTGAGGCTGGTGACTTGGATAAACTTATCCTCAGAAGCAGAGGTGACTCTTGGTCTTCCTTTCCTGGGGTGTTCCTCATGTGAGCCAGTTTCGTTGTAGCGCTTGATGGTTTTTGCAACTGCACTTGGGGACACTTTCAAAGTTTTCCCAATTTTTCGGACTAACTGACCTTCATTTCTTAAAGTAATGATGGCCACTCGTTTTTCTTAGCCGATTGTTTCTTGCCATAATACACATTCTAACAGTCTATTCAGTAGGACTATCAGCTGTGTATCCACTAGACTTCTGCACAACACAACAGGTGGTCCCAACCCCATTTATAAGGCCAGAAATCCCACTTATTATACCTGACAGGGCACACCTGTGAAATGAAAACCATTTCCGGTGACTACCTTTTGAAGCTCATCAAGAGAATGCCATGAGTGTGCAAAGCAGTCATCAAAGCAAAAGGTGACTACTTTGAAGAACCCAGAATATAAGACATAATTTCAGTTGTTACACACTTTTTTGTTAGGTATATAATTCCACATGTGTTAATACATAGTTTTGATGCCTTCAGGGTGAATTTACAATTTTCATGGTCATGAAAATACAGAAAAATCTTTAAATGAGAAGGTGTGTCCAAACTTTTGGGCTATACTGTATTATATATATATATATATATATATATATATATATATATATATGTACCTTTTAGTATAACGTAGTAATGTTTATGGGCCACTAGATGGGGCACTGCAGTGTATATAGTACAATAAAGGGTTTATTGGGAATGTAGATAGTTAATATATGAGGGGTCACTTAGTGTAAAGGAAGGGAGCTTCCTGGTTTAGTTCAGTGGGGGCCCAGGTAAGTTAGATAACCAGCAACGTTAATTAGAAGTGAGTGCCCAGTCATCCAGAAGGTGGGAAACAGCAGCATACAGCCATAGAAGAAGCAGTAAAGTTACAGCTTAAGGACAGATGTTTCTAGAGAGGAAACTGCACAGGAGTACACGGCAGGACAGACTGGCAGTTCACTCAGCATGTGGCAGTTCCTAGCATGGGCAGACGCCCTCAAGGCCGGGGTGAAATGGCCAGAGGAACGCTCAAAGGAAACCGGGCTGCACAGGGAGGATACAGAGAAAATGTACATGATGTTATGACCTTATCTCGAGCCATGTAGCAGAGCAAGTAAGGAAGGGAAGGAAGAAGTGTTGTGTGATGTGAATACTGCTGTAAATGCTCTACTGGACCTGGATGTACTGTGAAGTTCCGAGAGTAAAGTTTTGCATTTTGAATTATACTTCGACTGTGTCTCTGATCATTCACCTAAGGCCAAAGGCGACCCCACAAAAAGGAGGGTGGACCTCATCAGCGCCAGTAATGGAGAGGCAAGTAAACTGCAAGAGAAAAGTAGTATTTCTATAAAGGGAGGCCAGGGCTCAGATTCCCCAGTGTCCTCGGCCATGTCATGTGTGCATTGCCACGAAGATCGTCGCGGTTGCACATTTTGACTTCTCACAGCTGATCTGCTGTTTCTTTGTGTTTGGCAGCTAGGGAGTTAATTCTGTCTGTGCTCGGTGCTGGGACTGGGTGCAGTTTCTCCCGGCTGCAATTGATTATTTGTTGATTGGTTTCCTTTAAATTCCTGGTTGTCTGCTTGGGGAGTTGCCAGTGAAACCTTCATGCAGACCACAGATAGGAATGAATCTGTATAGACTTTAGTTGTGAGCTCCTTAGTTGTTCTAAGCTCAACTTGGTTAGAGTTTATTTCCCAGACCATTTATGTTCCTTTGGTGTTTGAGTGTGTATGCAAGCGAGTGTTATCCTGTCTGTCTTATATGTCTAATCTGTGTATTTAGCTGAGATCAGCCCATATCCCTTTGGTGGTAGTCAGGATCCTTCTTAGGACTGATTACAGGGTTCAGGGTCTGATAGGAGACAGGGTTAGGTTGGAGACTTGGACCTCTGAACCATTATCAGTACCTCCAAGGTGAGGGATTAGTTAGGACCCCAGTTTAGGGTCAGGTTAGATCCCGGTCCACCTCTTTCCTGTTTCAGCTCATCAAGTCCTCAAGATTAACCCTGAGTTCAGCAGATGTCGTGTCAGGTAAATCTATTCTATACTTACATGCTGATGTTGCTATACTAGTTGTTGTATAGAGTGTTGTTCCTGTATTAATAGTTTACTGACATTGTATACATATCATTAGACAGCGTGACAGGCCATGAGTACAGCCCTGGCCCACATTTACATCTGCAAGGATCCTTATTCCCATACTTGTCTGCATGGCTCCTTATCCCTATCCTTGTATGCATGGCTCCTTATTCCCATCCTTGTCTGCATGGCTCCTTATTCCCATTCTTGTCCGCATGGCTTCATATCCCCATTCTTGCATTCATGGTTTCTCATCCCTATCCTTGCATGTGTTATGGAAATTTAATTAGGATAAATCTATCCTGCAGTGTTTGCTGGTGCTGTTCCCAATTTTATCCTAATTGTCTTTTTGAGCGCTCAGAACGAAATGAGGACTGTCCACACGGAAGTGTCAGTATAACAGTTCGTCAAGACCAACAGTTTATTATTCATTCAAGGTTTTATACGTTTACAAAAAGGGGCTGGTTAGTCAATTAACATACAATTAAAAGCTGCTAGATTATTGGCTGTTCTAGTGTAAGTATGATAATTATGATAATTATGATAAAAGGGCTGAAGTTGCAGATTTATTGTTTATTGTTCTTTGCCCCAGCTTTCCTGCGTGACTAGTAAAGAAAAATAATAGATATCTTTCCGAACATTCTGTTCTTGTTTGTGTCCTTGCTAAAAAAGTCCCTATGAGCTATCTTTTGCAATAGCATGATTTATGGAGGCCAGGGTCGTATAGCTAGCATCAGCTTTTTCATAGATATGCTGAGCACAGGATTTTTAGCAAGTGAGATCTATCTAACTGTAAATGCATATATATGAATATACATTGAATACGTGGAATACATATATATTTCCATGACAGTCCCCCCTTAGATACCACTTGCCCTAAAAACCTGCTCCTGTCCCAAAGCGCTGCAACTCTTTTGTGCTGCCGATGGGCTGGCACATGCCTAACACATGTACCCCTCATTGATGCAGACTTTTCGCAAATGGGCGGTCAGGAGGACTGTCCCTAGCAGGGGTTCATGTGTTTGCAATCATAGTCTCTTTATTCAACTGCATGTTCAGAAAAACGTGTGTATTCTTCATCAGGTAGGTCATCTGTATGGTCAGTCAGAGCATCCACGACATCCTTCATGGCTTAGGTGTCTCTCCTGGTACGGGAGCTTCCTTGCAATGCGATACGTGGATCCAAGCAAGCTTTCCCTCTAGTTTCACAGAGGTTGGTGTCATCTGGGGCTCTTGGACAGGACCATCAAATCTGGGATCGAGTGTTCTCATTTCCAACTTTTTTCACCAACACCCAGTCTCCTGGCTTTCAAGGAGTGCGTACCGGACACTGAGTCTGGATATGGTAGTAAAGAGAAAAACTCGAGAATGGACATTAGTTTTTGACCAATACAATTACATAAGCAAACAAGATATCATTTTGCATATTCTGCTGCTGAGGGAAAAATGCACCTAATTTGGGACTAGACCCAAACAAAATTTCGCATGGTGACAGCTTTTCTGGGTCTCTGGGAGTGTGCATTACGCTAAACAATGCAATTGGGAGTGTGTCATGCCATGGTTTGCGTGTCTCTTGGGTAATTTTCAGCATCCTATTCTTAAGTGTTCCGTTCAGTCTTTCTACCTTCCTGCTGCTCTGGGGGTGGTAAGGAGTGTGTAGGCCTAAATCTGACCCTACTTCTAACCAAATCTCTTTTGTCAGATTTGCTATGAATGCGGGTCCCTGATCACTTTCTATCGTTTCTGGAACCCCGTATCTGCACACTATTTTCTGAAAGTAGCTTCTTTGCAGTAGTCTTTGCTGACTGGGAACGCTTCTGTCCTTCTTGAAAATACTTCTTTGACCACAATGGCGTATTTGAATCCTTCACTTGGCGATATCTGGATGTGGTCTATCTGGATCCTCTGAAGCTGGTAGAGTGGTCTTGCCAGATGAGGTGAGGGGGACTTTCTTCCACACGCCCAGGCTTGCATTTGCCGCAGGTCAGACAGCTGCTGGTGAATTTGGCTGTTAGGGTGGAGATCCCTGAAGCGAATCAGTAAGCACCAATCAGATCATTCATCTGTGTCTTTGATATGTGGGTCTGGGTCAATGTGCCCATTGGACCACCATAGGGTGCATACTTTGTGGTAGGCAGGGTTTGGAGTCCATTGTTGATAGCCTTCCTTCTTCACGTGTTGCTTTTTTCGCATTCAGCTCTTCTTCTCCTTTAGGAGCTTGATCTTGCAACTTCTTGAGCAGATCCCAGGACGTCTTTTTGTCAGGTTTCTTGTCTTCAGTCGTCATGTAGTAGCCGTCCGGCTCTACGACCTCTCCCACTTCTCCATGTTGTCTTCCTTTGACCGCTTCTTTGGCTGCCATGTCCGCCATGTTATTGCCTCACGCCTCTTCTGTTCTCAGTTTTCCATGCACTTTGATTTTTCAAATTGCCACCATTTTGGAAATTGGAGTACACCCAGCAGGTCCCTGAAGGCTCCATGATGCTTCACGGTTGTCCCGTTTGCTGTGATGAAGTCCCTTGCAGCCCAGATGGGCCCAAAGTCGTGTGCTATGCCATGCGAGCACCTGTAGTCGGTGTAGATGTTTGCAGTCTTGCCTTCTGCCATCTGGCAGGCCTTCGTCAGCGCTATCAGTTCTGCTTCCTGGGCTGACAGGCTAGGTGACAGACTTCTGGACCACAGGATTTCTTGATTGCTGGTCACTGCACTTCCTGTGTGGAAACTTCTTCATCATCTGCAAATCTGGAGCCATCCAAGTAGAGGATAAATTCTGTAAATTTTTGTTCTGAAAAGTCCATATTGTATCCCCCCTTGGGAGTGGGAGTAGAGTGGCCGGGATGAGGACTGTAGGTCTGGAGACGGTGACATTGTGAGACAAAGGCGATAGAGGCGCCACAAAGATGCCTGGCGGTGGGGAGATTATTGTTGGTTGAGCTTGATTGAGGATTGCCAAGATGTCGTGTGGAGTGAGAGTTTCCAGTGGCTGTCCAAGAGTGATGTCAGCAGTCTTGTCCAGGAAGGTGTGTGCTGCAGATACTGCCATCAGGCAGGAGGGTGCTCCTCTTGCAACTGGATCCAAGCGGGCTGAGAGGCAGCCTAAAAGTCTCTGTTTTCCCCCGTGAATCCGTGCCAGGACTCCAGTAGCATGACCTTCTTTCTTCCATCAGGTAGACGGAAAGACTTCTCGTAGTCAGGTAGGCCTGGTATTGGCGCTGAGACTGTGGAGTTCTTCCAGTCTCCTGAATGAGTTGAAGGCTGCATCCGATGGAAGTAGCGGGGTTGCATTGATGCAAGCGCACAGAGGCTGCATTAGGACTGAGGCATCAGGGATCCAGGTTCTGCAATACGACACTAGACCATCTTCTCCACAGTGGTCTTCCAGTCATTTGACATGTGTTTCGTCTGGTGGGCAATACAGTGTCCCAGGGATGTAACTTGCTTCTGACACCACTGGACTTTGTTCTTCCAGACCTTGCGTTGCTGTTCCTCAAGGAACAGGGAATGGACTGTGAAGGTATCGATGTCAACCACACAAAAGAGAAGGTCATCCACGTGTTGTAGAAGAGTGACTCCTGCATATTCTGCAATCAAGTTGACGAGGATGGAGGACATTGTCTTGGTGAAACTTGAAGGGCTTGTTCTGAGCACCTTGAGGCAACACTGTCCATATGCACTGCACTGGTGCGTGAAGGCAGGCAGGTCATCCAGGTGGAGGGGAACACTGAATAAGGCACTAGCCAGGTTGATCACCGTGAATACCATTGCGGTGACTGGGACTTTTGAGAGCAGAGTGTGCGGGTTCAGCACTGTTGGGGTTTCAAATACGGTAGCCTCTTTCACGGCCTCCAGGCCTTGCACCATTCTGAACTCAGTGGGGTTTACAGTCTTTTTCTTCACTGTGTTAGCTCCTGCTCTAGCCACAGGGGGTCTTCTTGATGGATGTCTCCTTCACCGGCTGCTTTTTTCTCAGCACGGGCTCAGGTCAGTATTTGCGCACAAGTTTGAAGAGCTGACTGGCCTTTTGCTGGTCTAGGGCCTGGGTGAACTGGTTGATTGCAGGGGGTACCTCCTGGTGCTTGCAAAAGATGAACCTCTGGCGTTGGAGCCAGATGTGGTGTTGCCATTCCATGAAGCGAGTAGGGTCCTTCTTGAGTTGAATATCCTGGCCAATGTCAAAGTTCTCATGCCGTCTTCTTAGGCGAGTTCACTTAGACCTTCAGTTGGTCAGAGACATCTTGACTCTGGGTGATGGAGTGGCTTTTCTGGTACTATGTCCAGCACCTCCTGTGATAGGTCTGCAGTGTGGTTGTTTGAGGTTCCTGTTTCTTCTTGGGTCAGGGGTGAAGAAAGTGTCATGGTCCCATCTTCCTGGAACACTCTGGTTGCTTTCAGCTTCTGCAGTAGGTCCACTCCCAATAGGTTGAGGGTGCAGGTCTTTGACACAACAAACTAGGACATGATGGAGTATTCTGGCTGAGTCCACACGCTCAGGGGCTTCATAATCTGGAAATATCTGACTTGACCATCAATTCCCATACAGGACGCAGAAGATTCTGATAAATAGGTGAGGTTGCGGAGTTCCACAAGAAAAGATCTGACTACGCCATCCACTCTCAGGATATTGGTCCCACAGGTGGGGTTCCCTGTGGACTTGGCGTGCTCCTGTCCTATGGACGGGGTTCTTCACTGCTTTCTGTGTTTTCTCCTTGGCTTGCTCCTCTGGGCAATGTCTTGGGTCGTAGGGGTTCTCTGCAGCGGTTCCGGTAATGGCCAGGCTTGCCATAGTTGAAACACTTGACGGTTCTCCTGTCCTTGTAGCATGGTTGCTCATCTTGGTCTGTGGCCACCATGAGGGGAGCTGTTTTCCGCACTCCTGGCTGGGATTCTATCCCTTTTGCGACTGTGAGCAGGGTGTCAATTGCTATTGACCTGTACTCAGGCCTAGCTACTATCAGTGGCTTTCTGATTGGTTCTTTCAGTCCATGCACAAAGGCCTATGCCAACATCTGTCTGTGTATCTGATCATGAATAGTGAAGCCCAAATCTTGAAACACTTGCATCACTCATAGAACTTCTCTACAGACTCTGTCTGGTCTTGGCTCGTGACATGTAGGCTGATAGCTTGTCCTGTCAGTCTGCTTTTGGCCCATTCTCTGAGCTGCTCAATTAGCTTTGGTCCTGTCTCCCAGGCATACGCATCTAATTCTGCTGGAAGCTTGAAGTGTTCTCTCATAATTGGCCAGAATGCATCACCTGCTTTTATTTCCATTACGGCCCAGAGATCAATCCAGGCTGCTGCATACGTTCGCTGGATCTGCTGCATTTTTTGGCAAAATGGCATGGGGTGTATCCCTGGGTCTGGCAGCATACTGATCACCTGGCTTGGGATGAAGGGCTCATAGGATGGTGCCTCTACCTGTCCCTGCCCTCTTGGTGCTTGTGAGTTTTCTTCCCTAGTATTGGGCAGCATGTATGACGTTGTGTCTTCATCTTCATCAGATGAGAAGTGACATGGTGTGCTTGGTGCATACACTGGCTGAAATTTTGACTTAAAAGTTGTCTTGCTGCATGGGGATTTCCCTCTTCCTTGCTGAGGTTCCTCATTTGTGTCTGTAGCTACACCTCCCCCCTGTGAAGCCCTGGCTGTGGGCTCTGCTAGCTGTTGTGTCTGGGGGCTATCTGCAGCGTTTTGTGTATGGAGATTTGCACTTTCTTCTCCTGATATAATGACTGGCAATGTTTGTACTGTGCTTGGGATAGACAGGGTGCCCTGTGCTGGAGGCACTGAATACAGGGATACCACATTGCTTTGATTGGGCGTTGACCCAGTTGATAACGAAGTAGAAAAAAGAGGAAGAGAAGGGAGGTGTGAGTGAGGAGTGGTGGGAGGTGCCTGAGAGGAGGAGGAAGGAGGAGAGCGAGCACGAGCAGGTGGGTGTGGTGTGGGAGGAGAAAGGGAGGAAAGGGAAAGAGGAGAAAGATCAGAAGGGTGTGGTGTGGGAGGAGAGAGGGAGGGAGGAAAAGGAAGGAGGAGAAAGATCAGAAGGGTGTGGTGTGGGAGGAGAGAGGAAAGAGGAGGGGGAGAGATGGAGGGGAAGAGGTGGGGGGAGAGATGGAGGGGAGAGAGGTGGAGGGGAGAGAGGAGAAAATGGATGTGTCAGAGATGTGAGGGAGGGGAAAGAAGGAATGATAAGGAAAGAAGGATAGAGAGGGATGGCAGCGAGGAAAGAGGAGAAAAGTCTGAAGAAGAAGGAGAAAGGGACTGAGAGAAGAAAGAGGAGAGGGTGTCCCCCCTGTGATTCTTGAGAGGGGACCATTGAAACAAAAATGCCTTTTCCCTGTGGAGAGAGGCGGGGAGCGTTTTTCCCTGTACAAGGCTCCTTATTCAATGAGAGCAGCCTACACCTGTCCCGTGTCTCCACATGATGGACATGTGATGTGTGAGGCTCTAAATCCTGCTCTTGTGACATATCCGTGATCATTTTCTCACAGATGATTTCAATGCTTCTTTAACACCTTTTCAATCTTATTCACATAAAAATCACTTCCTGGTCCGTTCAAATAACTTGCTTTACCTTCTACACGATGCAAGACTACCACTGCTCTTTTATAGCAGACGACAATCTAAAAATAAACTTTCCTGTGCCTTTCAACAAAAAAAAAACAAAAAAACATTTCATTGTGCAGCGTTTATGGAGGCTAGGGTCGTATAGCTAGCATCAGCTTTTTCATAGATATGCTGAGCACAGGATTTTTAGCAAGTGAGATCTATCTAACTGTAAATGCATATATATGAATATACATTGAATACGTGGAATACATATATATTTCCATGACACATGCATGGTTCCTCATCCTTATCCTTGTATAGCCACCATGAGAAAAGCACGAAAAAAGCATCCTACTTACCTTCTCTGCGCGTCCTCGAAGCATCTTGTTCCGGTGCTAGCAGCTCCTGCGTCCGGCCGATCACATGTCCCCGCTCATTAAGGGAATGAATATTCACTCCATGCCTATGGGAGTTGAGAGAGGTGAATATTCATTACCTTAATGAGCGGGGACACATGATCGGCCGGCCGCAAGAGCTGCTGGAAGCCGGAGGCTGCGGCTGTAACTGTGTACGCTATAAGAGAAATTAATATTCATTGCCAGTGCAGTGAATATTAATTTCTCTTTAGCAGTGGGTACAGTTACAGCCGCAACCACCCGCTCCTGCCTCTTGTGACCTGCTGCTCCGCAGCTCCACCTCCCCTGCCGTCTTCTGGGACAATGACTTGTGTATAAGTTGAGGGGGGCGTTTCCAGCACAAAAAAATGTGCTGAAAAACTCGGCTTATACACGAGTATATACGGTATACATATATATATATAAATATATATATGTGTGTGTGTGTGTGCAGCTTTGTCACCATAAAAGGAGGGGGGGCCAGACACATTTCTTGCACAGGGGCCCCAAGCTGTCAGTGTCCACCACTGGACCAAGTACAGCACTCAACTATCACCAGCAGTCCTATAAATGAAACATTGGTGCTCATGTTCAACCCTCACTCTTTTTCATGGAGACACTCCTGTTCCATGATCCTATGGCTCCAGCAGTGGCCCACCGACAGATTCTGAAAATAGGTGATAACTTGCATTCTTCTACAAACTCCTTAAGCAGGTAAAAGCAGACCTCTGCACTATATCTATTCTTTGTTCACTTATGTGGTTTGGGTCCATTTTTCCACCAGGGCCCACGTGATACAGCAACATCTACGCCTCTAAAAATGCAAGACTGGTTACATATAGCCAGGGTGTAGCTCCTAGGACTAGAGTAGAATATTAATGCAATATCCCTAGGATAGATCATCTTTCTCAGATTGTTGTGGGTCCAACTCCTGGTACTCCCAATTATCAACAGACATAAGGAGCTGTGATGTTCCATTAAGTGCCATGTCCGCTTCTTTTTTACCAGGTACATGTGAGAGCAGGTTGCAGGATGCAGTAACTGACAGGAGTCAGAGCAAAGGTTAACGTTAGTCTTACTTGAACAGGGGTATGCTCCACGCAGGGAGGAAAGGGGAGAAACAGGATTAAGGCAGATGATTGAAGCACAGTAGATGTGCAGGAGAGGTAACAATTGGAAATAGTAAAGCAACTTTTCATTAAGGGTTAAACTTATCAGTCCGACGGCTTCCTGGCTGTAGAGATTCCTAGGCCCAAAGACGGTGGCGCCAACACAGTTAGTGTGTGATGAATCTGGTGTCGTCCGGAAGCCATAGATGATCCGGTTCCCGGCAGTGAATAAGAGTCCTCGGCATCCTGTGCGGGGTCCAGGGATGGGATTTGTGATGAAGAGTGAAGTGCAATCCTCAGCGCTGTCGGGGCCTAACGTAGCTCGGCAGACATAAGCGGGTGAGAAAGAGCACAGTTCTTGGTGAGTCACTCGGTCTTTCTTAGGCAGCACACGTGCAGTCGTGGACAGCCCGGAACGTTTGGCACCTTCAGTTGCGGGAGCCAACAGGCACACGGCAAGTCTCCGGTCACAATCTCTGTACGCAGCAGCAGGGATTCTATAGCGCAGGCCTGTGCTGTCACGGTGCTCAGAGGATGGAGAACCAAAGTTCCCCTGTTGCATGCTGTGTGTTCCCACCAAGTCTGCTCTCCCCTTTTTAACTTAGTCACGCCCCCTGCTGTCAAATGCAAAGGTCGGTCCAGGTCTCTAAGCTTTCCCCCCGGCAAAAAAGGTGACAGCCCCGACAGTTCCGGACCCGGCGCAAGAAAGTTACTCCCGGTCCGGTCTTTCTTCTTACATACACATCAATACTTTATAACGTGGCTGTGTCTAATATTGCATCTCTGTCTCGACCATTTCAGGCAAAGCCATCACCAAAAGTACAATGCAGAGGTTAAGGCCCCTTAGAAATGGCAAAATCTGTGAGAAGATCCAATAAATAGAAAGAACCAGTGCAAAGATACCGACAAACACTTTACTTAGTACTTGAAGTGTAAAGTATATATGTGAAAAGGGCCAAAGCGACAATGCTTTAAATAGTATGAAGCCTTGAAACAGCGGTATCTAACAAAGAGCCGTAATTATCCCTTTATCTGGAAGGTCACAATTAACGACGCTACCTGACTTACCAAGGGCACCTAACTTAAGCGGCGGATCATCATCTCTACATCGTAAGTTATAATCAATAATTAAAAGCCTTATTAAAGCATTTCTGGAGTATACTTGAGAAGAGGAGTTATACTGCATTTCATGGTTAATTCAATGTCAATTAAGTGATTGCTAATGTCCCTCCAGCTATATCTTGTACAGATTGAGAGGACAGAAATCAAAAGTGTTTTCCAGCTGAAACAGGCCCGGAGTTTCAATCACACACCATGTCTGGCCCTGGGCTGGAAATCAATGACTGCAGACATTTGATTGCAATTTTAGCAGACATTTTTGGATGCTACTTTTTCCACTTGGCTTAATTGTGCCTGGATGAAGAGCACAGGTAAGGGGGATGTTCACTGTTGTGAATGAGGGAGGAGGACATGAAAGATGAGAATCAAGGGAACAGTAGAGGATGACTAGTCACTAGTTATTTACCAAAAACATATGAAATAGTCGCATTACCACCAAATCATGGCTGTTCTTTTCAACTTTGACAATGACAATACTTTTGATTATGCACAAAGTAATTTTGATAGAATATTGGACAGAAAACAGAGGTACAGATTTGTTTTGTCTATGACTTTCGTTCATCATAAATTATAACTGTCAGACAAACACCCTTTACTGTGGCTTTGCAGACAAGGAGCCTTGTTCATGCCAATATTCAGTTAACCACACAAAAGGTTAACTGAAAATGTACCTGTCTCTTCATGCAAAATCTATACAAAAGCATTATTTTGCCCTCTTCCTCACAATAAGTTAAAACTGCTTTTGGTGTCCAAAGCATAAATCCATGAACTATCCAAAATCTAATTCTTCGTAATACCATCTATTCCAATTTGTGGGTGGTTCCTCACCACCGGCATTCCTCCAGCACTACAGGAGCTGGAATTTCACATCCCTCACTGCAGAGCATACATTGCTCCTGCCATTGTCCAGTGAATTGCCTACCCTAAACTGAATGCCTGCCTCTTGGGTTTTCCTGAATGCCACCACTTCCTGTAATTTATCTCAGTATCTCTGATATGCTTGATATGGATTAGACTTGACAACAGGCAGTGAAAAGCAAGTTGGACTAGACAGAAGAGAGTAACCTAGTGTTTGTTACTTTGGAGTGATTTTTTATGGGTAAGAAGACATCATAGCAGTCTAATATATGCCCTTGAATAAATCTAGAAGTGGGAAACAGAGCGCACAATAGGGGAATACCCTATGGAGGGAGAGTAGGAGAGTGGTGGTTACGTTGACCTGGTGGAGTTGTGACAGGCACAACACCTATGTACGCATGAAGAAAAAAAGCTGCCACTGCCCCGTGGCTGAAGGATAAATCCTCCAAGAGATATTGGATACAGCTGAATAAACACGTAGGTGGGCTGCTGGGGTAAATCAATTCTTCAATTCTTGGAGAAAACAAATGTCATTTGTTTTTTTTCACTTAATAAAGATGCTGGTACGGCATTGAAATGGGTTGTGAATAAAAAACCTTATTCTCATCATCATTTCTGAAGAATTGATTTACTCCAGCAACCACCCTATGTGTTTATCAAGCTGAATCTAATATATGTCCATGACAGTATAATATAATCAGGAATTATCCAAAATATAATGCTATGTAATTGCTAGTTATTCAAGTTTAGCAGGTGGTTCCTCTTCATCGGCATTCTGCCAGCACAACAGGAACTGGAATTTCCTTTCCCACGCTTTCCATTATACATTCCTCCTGTCACTACCTAATAGATTGCCTGCCCTGAACAGAATGACTGCCCCCCAATGATTTGCCGCTGTGCCCCCCACTTTCTGTAATAGCATCTCTGCTGATAGATATGATTTGACTTGACAACAGGCAGTGAACAAGACAAATTGGAGACACTTTCTGTCATCGGACGTACTATCCCGTCCATGTGACCTGGGACTTAATTCCCAGGGACGGGATAGTACGTCCAAGGCGATCAGCTGACACCCGGCACTATGTGCCAGGAGCGGTCACGGACCGCTCCCGGCACATTATCCCCTGGCACACCACGGTCAAACATGATCGCGGTGTACCGGGGGCACAGGGGAGCATTGCACAGGGAGCGGGCTCCCTGCGCGCTCCCCTGAGGCCCTCAGAACAGTGTGGGTCCTGCAAGGAGGCGGCTTCCTCAGTGCCTGTTGAGAGCAGGCGCTGAGGAAGCCTGCAGCACTGCCTGTGAGATCGCTTCATAGCGCTCACCACACATCTAGATAAGTTCCTTGTGGAGTCTTTTTTCCAAAATGGGGTCACTTGTGGAGGGTTTCCACTGTTTAGGCACATCAGGGGCTCTCCAAATGCGACATGACGCCCGAAGACCCGAAGTCTGCAACCCAAAACGTCACTACTTCCTTTCCGAGCCCCGACATGTGCCCATACAGTAGTTTTCTCCCACATATTGGGTTTCAACGTACTCAGGACAAATTGGACAACAACTTTTGGGGTCCAATTTCTCCTGTTACCCTTGGAAAATAAAAAGTTGGGGACTAAAAATCATGTTTGTGGAAAAAATATGATTTTTTTATTTTCATGCTCAGGCATTATAAACTTTAGTGAAACAACTGGGGTTCAAAGTTCTCACCACAAAGTTCCTTGAGGGGTCTAGTTTCCAAAATGGTGTCATTTGTTGGGGGTTTCCACTGTTTAGGCAGATCAGGAGCACTCCAAACATGACATGGCGTCCAGCCAATTCTGCGTTGAAAAAGTCAAACGGCGCTCCTTCCCTTCCAAGCTCTGCCATGCACCCAAACAGTGGTTTACCCCCACATATGGGGTATCAGCGTACTCAGGACAAATTGCACAATAACTTTTTGAGTCTTGTTACCCTTGGGAAAATAAAAATTGGGGTGAAAAGATCATTTTTGTGGAAAAAATATGATTTTTTAATTTTACGGCTCTACGTTATAAACTTGTGTGAAGCACTTGGGGGTTCAAATTGCTCACCATAGATAAGTTCCTTAAGGGGTCTAGTTTCCAAAATGGGGTCACTTGTGGGGTTTCCACTATTTAGGCACATCAGGGGCTCTCCAAATGCAACATGGCGTCCAATTTCAATTCCAGCCAATTTTGGTTGGAAAAAGTCAAATGGTGCTCCTTCCATTTCGAGCTCTGCCGTGCGACCAAACAGTGGTCCCCCCCCATATATGGGGTATCACCGTACTCAGGACAAATTGGACAACAACTTTTGGGGTCCAATTTCTACTGTTACCCTTGGGAAAATAAAAAAATTGGTGACTAAAAGATCATTTTTGTGGGAAAAAAATAGGATTTTTTATTTTCATGCCCGGGCATTATAAACTTGTGTGAAGCACTTGGGGGTTCAAAGTGCACACCACAGATCTAGATAAGTTCCTTAGGGGGTCTAGTTTCCAAAATGGGGTCACTTGTGGGGGGTTTCCACTGTTTAGGCTCATCTGGGGCACTGCAAACAGAACATGACCCCCATCAATGTTGCATTCCCATACGTTATTACTTCCTTTCCAAGCCCTGTCATGCGCCAAAACAGTTTCCCCCCCACATATAGGGTATCAGCGTACTCAGGACAAATTGGACAACAACTTTTGGGGTCCAATTTCCTTGGGAAAAATCAAAAATTAGGGACTAAAAAATAATTTTTGTGGAAAATTTTTTTTTATTCTTCATACCCAGGCATTGTAAACTTTTGTGAAACACTTGGGGGTTCAAAGCGCTCACAACAGATCTAGATAAGGTCAATAGGGGGTCTAGTTTCCAAAATGGTGTCACTTGTGGGGGGTTTCCACTGTTTAGGCGCATCAGAGGCTCTCCAAACGCGACATGTCGTCCAATCTCAATTCCAGCCAATTTTGGTTTGAAAAAGTCAAACGGCGCTCCTTCCCTTACGAGCTCTGCCGTGCGCCCAAACAGTGGTTTTCCACCACATATGGGGTATTGGCGTACTCAGGAGAAATTGCACAACAATTTTATCTGTCCATTTTCTCCTTTTACCCTTGTAAAAATAAAAAAAAGTTTGTAAAATATCATTTTTGGGACTAAAAAGTTAAATATTCATTTTTTCCTTCCACGTTGCTTCAGCTCCTGTGAAGCATCTGAAGGGTTAATAAACTTCTTGAATGTGGTTTTGAGTATCTTGAGGGGTGCAGTTTTTAGAATGGTGTCACTTTTGGGTATTTTCTGCCATATAGACCACTCAAAATGACTTCAAATGTGATGTGGTCCCTAAAAAAAATGGCTTTGTAAATTTTGTTGTAAAAATGAGAAATCGCTGGTTAATTTTTAACCCTTATAATTTCCTGACAAAAAAAATTTTGGTTCCAAAATTGTGCTGATGTTTCTCATTTTAAGGGAATAAAAATTCAAAGTTTGAAAATTGCAAAATTTACAAAATTTTCGCATATTTACGTTTTTTTTCAAAAATAACCGCAAGTTATATTGAAGAAATGTTACCACTAACGTGAAGTACAATATGTCACGAGAAACCAATCTCAGAATCGCGAAGATCCGTTGAAGCGTTCCAGAGTTATAACCTCATAAAGAGACAGTGGTGAGAATCGTAAAAATTGGCCCGGTCATTAACGTGCAAACCACCCTTGGGGATTAAGGAGTTAATGGTTGGCACTTCAGAGTTATTTTTCAGGGTAACACAACTTATTTTAAAACTAAAGTTATTTGCAGCTTGTTAATGTAGAACCTTTTCTACTATTTGAGATCAAATTGTCTGATTGAACATTAACTATTTAGTTAATAGTCATCATTTTTAAAGGAAAAATTTTGCTAAAAATTCCCTTAAACTTGGTTTAAATTTAAGTCAAAGGAGGACAGCATAGTGAGGAGGCTGTGTCTTTATGAAGGATACAACTTTCTTCAGAGATTTCAGTTGCAGGAAATCCCTGAGAAAACATTTAAGGCCGAGAGTTTCTGTTCTGAATGTCTCTTTGTTTAGAATATTGTCAGAGATTCCAGTAATGGAAATTGAGAACAGTCACCAAAAGCATTTGGGTTTTTGAACTTGAAAAAGGTCTGAGACCGCAGATGGCACTAATATAATCTTCTGACAACACTTTCTTATATGTCTAATGATTGCTGTTGGGAAAATTTTAATGAGTAGTGACAAAATATCTGTAACTAAACAGAGTAAGGCAGGTGGCAATCAGTGCAGGCGGTAAAACAGCTGCAAGCTTAGCCAACTTAACGTTAATGCTTTCTCATCTTCATTTCATTCTGTGCAGTCTATTGTTCCCTGGAAGCAGCCATTTCAGGATGGAGATTGGCTCACTCTAGTGTTCTATGTTAGGATTGTTGACAGGGAGATTAGAAAAATATTGGCCTCTATGAGTGCTGTTTTAGCTTGCCTACTTGGGTGCTAGCAATATTTATATTCATATTAATAAATTACATTAGCAAATCTTTTGATCCTAGATATATACTTACCCTAATCTCCATACTATGCAGTAAGCAGCTGCCTTTGTGCACTAGAAGGTATCACTACTTGTACAAGTGGCCAGTAACTGGGAAAAAAAAGTAAAAGTCCTGTAATCCTTCCGGTGCGCTGTGTCTGCTCAATCCTCAGGTGTAAAGGCTGCTTATTAGAAGCTGTTTTCTCTTTAATCCTCCCATTGTTCTGCATCTAATTCCTTTTGTGCTCCTCGATTTCACTTCATTAGTTTTACTGTCAAAATGCAACAAAAGTAATTGCCTTAATTCCAGGGTAACTGGCTGAGATGCTTCAGTCTTGACAAACACAATCTTTCAGTAGTTTAAGAAGCATTGTGTCAGTATATTTATAACCTGTTGTCTGAAAGGAACAGAATAGAATATGATTAGCTCTGTAATTTACTTATAATTATAAAGTAATAGGAATAATTAAATGGCTTGGATTGTATTCTTCTTTTCCTTTTATCTATCAGGCTATCTGTAGAGGTATAGCGAGAGTACTTAGCAAGCAGAAATATTAAACGTGAATGATTTTCTTCCGTCGCCTTAGCTCTACTCACACGTCTTTGTTAAACTGATTTCTTAGGTTAACTACAGTTATACAGCAGCTACGCTTCAAGAGGAATGTCAGATAATTCAATAAATGAATTGGAAGTACTCAGCAGTCATTGGTCCGTTTATTCAAAAATAATCCAACTCGTTACTAAAGTTAAGGCGCCCAGAGTCCTTCAATAGATATTCTTCCCACGTGTGCATGTCGAGCCTTTGGGGGTGTTTACAATGGAACAGTGAAGTAATATGCTGCCAGCCCCCCTCTGCCAACAACTCACCCAATATGCCTATGCTTTTTACCTTCCAAATCTGCTGATCCTAGTGAAGTCATCAGGTTAGGCCTATATTCCCCTAATATATTCCTGCACTTTCACTCACTGCTGGTCTAAACGTGGGTTGACAATGGATACATTAACAGCAAGATATAGAAATAAATAGATGAAATAGATAGATGGAATAGATAGATAGATAGATAGATAGATAGATAGATAGATAGATAGATAGATAGATAGATAGATAGATATGGGATAGATAGATAGATAGATAGATAGATAGATAGATAGATAGATAGATAGATAGATAGATAGATAGATAGATAAATAGATAGATACTTGGTAAGTAGATACAGTGATGGATAAAAGATAGATATGGGACAGATAGATTGATGGATAGATAGATAGATAGATAGATAGATAGATAGATAGATAGATAGATAGATAGATAGATAGATAGATAGATTGATAGATAGATAGATAGATAGATAGATAGATAGATAGATAGATAGATAGATAGATAGATAGATAGATAGATAGATAGATAGATATGGGATAGATAGATAGATAGATATGGGATAGATAGATAGATAGATAGATAGATAGATAGATAGATAGATAGATAGATAATTGGTAAGTAGATACAGTGATGGATAAAAGATAGATATGGGACAGATAGATTGATGGATAGATAGATAGATTGATAGATATATACAGTGCCTACAAGTAGTATTCAACCCCCTGCAGATTTAGCTGGTTGACACATGCGGAATTAACTTGGCATTGTGACATTTGTACTGTAGATCAACCTGGAAGTGGGAAATGCACTGCTGCAAAAATTTTTGTTTTAATTTTTTTTTTTTTTTTAAAAACGTTAAAAGTTAATTCAGAGTGTCATTTATTATTCAACCCCTCAAACCACAAGAATTCTGTTTGGTCCCCCTAAAGTATTAAGAAGTAGTTCAGGCACCAAGAATAATGAGCTTCACATGTGTGGATTAATGATCTCTTTTGCCAGCCTTTTCTGACTATTTAAGACCCTCCCCAAACTTGTGAACAGCACTCATACATGGTCAACATGGGAAAGACAAAGGAGCATTCCAAGGCCATCAGAGACAAGATCGTGGAGGGTCACAAGGCTGGCAAGGGGTACAAAACCCTTTCCAAGGAGTTGGCCCTACCTGTCTCCACTGTTGGGAGCATCATCCGTAAGTGGAAGGCTTATGGAACTACTGTTAGCCTTCCACGGCCTGGACAGCCTTTGAAAGTTTCCTCCTGTGCCGAGGCCAGGCTTGTCCGAAGAGTCAAGGCTAACCCAAGGACAACAAGGAAGGAGCTCCGGGAAGATCTCATGGGAGTGGGGACATTGGTTTCAGTCAATACCATAAGTAACGTACTCCACCGCAATGGTCTCCGTTCCAGACGAGCCCGTAAGGTACCTTTACTTTCAAAGCGTCATGTCAAGGCTCGTCTACAGTTTGCTCATGATCACTTGGAGGACTCTGAGACAGACTGGTTCAAGGTTCTATGGTCTGATGAGACCAAGATCGAGATCTTTGGTGCCAACCACACACGTGACGTTTGGAGACTGGATGGCACTGCATATGACCCCAAGAATACCATCCCTACAGTCAAGCATGGTGGTGGCAGCATCATGCTGTGGGGCTGTTTCTCAGCCAAGGGGCCTGGCCATCTGGTCCGCATCCTTGGGAGGATGGATAGCACGGCCTACCTGGAGATTTTGGTCAAGAACCTCCGCTCCTCCATCAAGGATCTTAAGATGGGTCGTAATTTCATCTTCCAACAAGACAACGACCCAAAGCACACAGCCAAGAAAACCAAGGCCTGGTTCAAGAGGGAAAAAGTCAAGGTGTTGGAGTGGCCTAGCCAGTCTCCTGACCTTAACCCAATTGAAAACTTGTGGAAGGAGCTCAAGATTAAAGTCCACATGAGACACCCAAAGAACCTAGATAACTTGGAGAAGATTTGCATGGAGGAGTGGGCCAAGATAACTCCACAGACCTGTGCCGGCCTGATCAGGTCTTATAAAAGACGATTATTAGCTGTAATTGCAAACAAGGGTTATTCCACAAAATATTAAACATAGGGTTGTATAATAATTGACCCACACTTTTATGTTTAAAAATTATTAAAATTCAACTGAGCAACATAACTTTTTGTTTTGTAAGATTTATGCTTCTGTTAATAAATCCTACTCTCGTTTGCAGTTTGAAGGCTCTAACTTATTTGCATCTTATCAAACCAGCTAAATCTGCAGGGGGTTGAATACTACTTGTAGGCACTGTACATAGATACATAGATACATAGATTATATGGATAGATAGATGGATAGATCAATAGATAGATATGGGATAGATAGATATGAGATAGATAGATATATAGATAGATATGGGATAGATAGATAGATAGATAGATAGATAGATAGATAGATAGATAGATAGATAGATAGATATGGGACAGATAGATAGATAGATAGATAGATAGATAGATAGATAGATAGATAGATAGATAGATAGATAGATATGGGACAGATAGATAGATAGATAGATAGATAGATAGATAGATAGATAGATAGATAGATAGATAGATATGGGATAGATAGATAGGAAGATAGATATGAGATGGATAAATAGATATGAGATAGATAGATAGATAGATAGATAGATAGATAGATAGATAGATAGATAGATAGATAGATAGATACATGATATATGAGAGCTACAAATATTTGGGGGTTCACCTTGACAGCAAACTTGATTGGAGGTGTCATACAGAGAAGGTTCACAAGAAGGGAATGAGCAGACTGTTCTTTCTTTGGAAGCTCAGGTCGTTCAATGTGTGCAGCAAAATGCTGGAAATGTTCTACCAGTCCGTTGTAGCAAGCACCATCTTTTTTGCTACCATTTGATAAGGCAGTAGTGTGTGAGTAGCTGACGCTAATAAGCTCAACAAATTTATCAAGAAGGCAAGTGCGGCTGTTGGCCTCCATCTTGACTCTTTTGAGGAAGTAGTGGAGGATAGGATTCTGTGAGGTCTGTGAGGTCTAGGCCTGAACAGGCCTTTTAGGATATCAGATGATTGCCTGATTGGATGGAGCTTCGATCGAGGCCGGATGGTGAGATGAAATTACACAGGAGACGATTGTCTTGTTCTGATGTCAAAGTCATCTGACTTTAATCACTCCCCCAGCCAGCTTATATTGACAGCTGAACTGGGCGTGCACATACATTAGGTAATGGTGTTTTTCAGGACATATTAGCAAATCATTTATTACAGTAAATACATTTTGTCACGTACCATAGTTTATGTCAGGTTGACCAACTAATTATCTATCTAAGGAATTCACTAGTCATCATGTCTATCCTTTGATGGACCCCCAAACTGTCGTCATTAACAGTCATAACTTTATTACTTTACTGATTAATTGTAGGTTTGATCGTCATTCACCTATGCTCATTATTTGCTATTCCCATCATTAAGGTGATATTACTCTGATTATCTCATAGTCCACAAGAATATGTCTCGTTGGCTAAACTTTGATACATGTCATGTCATGTTGCTAGTTAAGTCAGCAAATAATGTTTTAGTGGAATATAGAGAACTCATTTCTTAAAGGGATTATTGTATGAGAATATATAAAAGGGTATCAGAATATAGAAGGGTCTCCTGAATTCCCTATCAGTTCCCCCTTTATGAGAATAGATATGACTCTACCCTGAACCCACAGGTATGTCAAAGGCCTAGTGCCAGTGTCGGACTTCCTAACCATTTCTTCGGCCGAATTCCCCATAGGTGAGGGAGATCATATCTTTTTCTCAACTTCATTGGTTTGTTATGTGAAATAAAAGAATCTCAATTGTATGTGCATGATTATACTAGTAAGTACATGTGTTAATCATTTGGTGCTACCTTATGTCTTCTACTGTTAGTGAAGTATTTGCTGAACAATTATTTCTGGTAGTGCACCTCTATCATACTTTATGAATCTCTGTTGACTATAATCAATATACTTCATCCAGTCCATATTTTTCTCAAAATCAAATCTAATATGAATTATAGTCCTAAAAGTGTCACTTCGACTCGTCCGAGCCGTCTGTCCTTTGTAGGGTGAGATTGGCAGTATCATCAGAAGCAGGATCATCCTTCTTTCGGTCCACAACTTTGCAATGGCTGGCATGGATGCAATTTGGTCTTCCTTCAAGCTTTACTGAAGTGGCTGTAGTGAGGAGGACTTGAAAGGGACCATCAAACCTTGGCTCCAATGGTTTCCTTGTGTGTCTTTTTACCACCACCCAGTCTCCAGGCTGTAGAGAATGGGCTCCTTCTTGACACTCTGGGTCTGGAATAGAGTCAAACACTTGTTTATGCACAGAAGAGAGCCTCTTTTGCAGGCCCTGGACATAAGAGGTGAGAGTGTCACACTGCAGTTGCAGTAACTGTGGAAAATACAGTCCTAATCTAGGGGCTGACCCAAACAAAACCTCAAATGATGAGAGCTTAGTCTTCCTATTGGGCGTGTACCTAATAGAAAAGAGAGCTAAAGGCAGACATTCTGTCCAAGGTTTTCCCAATTCCTCACTAGCTTTCTGAATTTTTAGCTTAAGGGTACCATTTAGCCGTTCAACCTTCCCACTTGCTTGGGGTCTGTATGGGGTGTGAAAAGCCTGTGTCACCCCTAACACTTGCATGGTCTCCTGCATTACCTGTCCGGTGAAATGGGTACCTCTGTCGGACTCTATGGTTTCAGGTAGTCCGAACCTGCAGAAGACTTCTGACATCAACTTCCTTGCAGTGGCTCTTGCAGTAGCTTTTGGCATCGGGAAGGCTTCTGGCCAGCCTGAAAAGAGGTCAACACACACAAGCACGAATTCATACATTCCTATTCTTGGGAGTTGTATGAAATCTATCTGCAGTCGTTGAAACGGATAGAGGGGCTTAGGCGTGTGTTTCTGTGGTACTTTCACTACACTTCCTGGATTGTGTTGTGCACATGTTAGACATGCCTGTGTAAATCTAGTAGCAACTGTTGTGAAACCAGGGGCGATCCATTGTCTCTCTACTAAAGCACACATGGCGTTTTTGGACAAATGCGTTGGGCCATGAGCCGCCTGAGCCATCATGGGGTACAAGGCCCTCGGTAGGCAGACTTTCTGACCCACCATCCACAAACCTTCATGCTCCTGAGCTCCAGCTTTCGACCATACCCTCTTCTCTTCCCCGGTTGTCTGCCGAGTCAGAGCCTGTAAGATATTAAGATCTAATTGCTGACACTCAGTGCTTACCATGATCTGTGGGGGTACCCCAGAGGCCTGGTCGTGCCTCGGCTTTCGTGCGGCTTCCTTGGCTGCCTTGTCCGCCTTCTCGTTGCCTCTTGCTTCGTTGGTAGAGAGTTTTGTGTGTGCTCTTACCTTAACTATGGCAACTTCCTTCGGGAGCAGAAGTGCCTCCAGCAGTTGTTTGATAAGTTTCCCATGTTTTACAGGGGTACCTGCTGATGTAAGAAAGTCTCTCGCCCTCCATATGGGACCATAGTCATGGGCTATACCGAAAGCATAGCTTGAATCTGTGTAGATGTTACAGTGTTTACCTGTCACCCCTTTAAGCGCTTCAATGAGTGCCGTCAACTCCGCCTCTTGTGCCGACATGTGATGAGGGAGTGGTTCTGCTTTTACTACCTCATGCTATGTGACCACTGCATATCCAGTATAGAACCGTCCATCTTCACCGATGCTTCTTGAACATCTACAAAAAGCTCAACCTCAGGATTAGTGAGAGGTACATCAGAAACATGTGAGAACCCTGCAGTCTCTTGAGCCATAAGGGCTATACAGTCATGCTTATGGTATGCATCAAACAATTCATCTTCTGACAGATTTTGCAAAAACAGTGGTTTTCCTTGCCCATCCCCCCCTTCTCCCCATTTTGAATCTGCTACATTGATTGGAATAAGGGTAGCTGGATTCAAAGTCATACACCTTTTCAAAGTGACATTGGGAGGCATCAGGAGGGCACACTGAAGCTTAAGATGTCTGGCTACAGCAATGTGCTTGGGTTGGACCTGGCTGAGGATGCTGTGCAGGTCATGTGGGGTGTAGACAGTGATTTGATAGTCCAGTACAATCTCTGAGGCCTTGTCTAGTAAGAGTGAAACAGCTGCCACTGCGCGGACACATGATGGAGCTCCTCGTGCAACATGATCTAAACGAGCAGAGTAGTAAGCCACAGGCATGTTGTGTTGGCCATGTTTTTGGGCTAGGACCCCTGTAGCATGTCCTATCATTTCTGTACAGTAGAGCAGAAACAGTTTTGCGTAGTCTGGGGTGCCAAGTGCTGGAGCAGAGACGATTGCAAGTTTTAGTGAGTTGAAACAGTCTAGTGCTTCCTGATGGAGCTGGAAGGGTTGTGTGGGCAGACAATCATAGAGAGGCTGCATGAGAATGGATGCAGAGCGAATCCAAGGCCTACAATATGATGCTAGCCCTAAGAAGGTGCGTAGGTGTTGAACCCCTGCAGGTGGTTGTAGCTGTTCAATTGCCTTCTTCCTATCCTCTGTTAAGTGGCGTGCTCCTTGTGATATGCAATGTCCCAAAAATACAACTTTCAGTTGACAAAATTGTAGTTTGTCTCTGGACGCCTTGCACCCTTTAGAAAAGAGGTGTTGAAGCAGTGAGATTGTAGCTTCGCAGCATACATCTCTGTTGGGGGCACAAAGGAGGAGATCATCAACATACTGGAGCAGAACTACCTCAGCATGTGTAATGACCCAGTCCTGCAAAACAAGTTGCAATGCAGCAGTGTACAAGGTTGGCGAGTTGTGCCCCCCTTGCGGTAATACAAGCCATGTGTATTGCCTCCCCCTGAACGTGAAAGCAAACAGGTATTGACAATCTGGATGTAAAGGCACAGAGAAATAAGCATTTGCTAGATCAATACACGTGAAGTAAGCAGCTGTGGTTGGAATTTGTGACATGATTGTGTGGGGGTTTGGTACTACAGGTGTTAGCAGTTCAGTTACAGCATTTATGGCTCTGAGGTCATGTACCATTCTATAGGAAACTGGTTCTCCCCTTTTCTGTTTCTTTTTCACTGGAAAAAGAGGGTGTTCGCTATAGACTTCGTTGGAGCTATAGCCCCAGAGGCAATGAGAGCTGTGATGTTCTTCCCTATGGCCTCTTCTTGTGCTGCACTTAAAGGGTACTGTTTTATTTGTGGTGGTTTTGCACCAGGCTTTAAATGAATCATTACAGGAGAAACTGGCATGTGTCCAATATCAGTTTTGGACTTTGCCTAGAGCGCGTCTGGAACCTGTGTGAGTGACTCATCTTTCTCCCGAGGGGAGGGGGTGTCAGTTA
This sequence comes from Oophaga sylvatica, assembly GCA_033576555.1. Classification (NCBI taxonomy): domain Eukaryota; kingdom Metazoa; phylum Chordata; class Amphibia; order Anura; family Dendrobatidae; genus Oophaga; species Oophaga sylvatica. Next base: position 350,023,007 of record JARQOD010000002.1, on the reverse strand, counting down.
TGTGCAGGGCTGCGAGTACTTTGCACAAAGTTTGCTCTGGAATTCCTGCTGTCAGCTTCACAGTACCGTCTGGGTCGTACACAATATGTGCCTGCAGCGCTTGGAGGACATCAGAACCTAGCAAATTGACAGGTGATTTGTCACTTATCAGTAGTCTGGTCATACATGTGTGGTCAACTAGTTTGAGGGGCAATGGTTCAGTCAATTTACATTCTTGAATCAGTCCCTCAAAGCCTTGAGTGTAAATGGTGTCGTCTGATATGTCTGATGATCTGACATGTTCCTGGCGGATAACTGTTTTGGCTGCCCCCGTATCCACCAGGAAAGGAATTTTTCTACCACCTGGAAGATGTACTGAGACTACCCCTTGTGAGCTTGGATGTGAAGGCGCTGTAAGGGGATAGATGGCTACGGGGTTGCCTGTTTCCTATTGTGAGTTTTGAGTCAGAGTGTCAGTCCTAGTCTGGTTGTCACTTGTGGGTCTCTCCCAGATGATCTGAAAAGTTTCCTTCCTTACATACATAATTCCTTTCTCTGTGTCTTCTTTACTCCAACAACATTCCTTTATCATTTCTCTAGCTACTTCTGCCCAAGCCCTTGCTTGTGGAACCAACTTATTGTCAGTGATCCACCCCATACTCATTGCTAGAGCCGCTTCCCAGAGGGAAGAATCTAGCGGCTCACTCTGCATCCCTAAGACTCTCAATAACTTCCTTGAATCCTTCACTGCAAACTTTCCTTTCCGTCTCTCCACTATCTCCTGTGCTGTGTAACCCTCTTGGTGCTCTGAACTTTGAATATTACCCATTTCTGCCTGTGTTCTTTCTACTCTGTCACTCTCTCTCTCTCTATCTCTGGTTGATGTCTACCTTGCTCTGTGTCCACGGTGTTATTGCGTGTTCACTTCCCCGTCCTTATACCTCAAAGGACGTGACATATACTTCCTCCCCTATTATACCTGGGGATATATTAATGAAGTGCTTCTCTGTGACCACCCCTATTCCAGTAGTATTCAAGCAGCTGACAGCACTCGGGAGTTAGCACGGATGCACGTTCAGGCGTTCAAGGATCCAAATGAACAACAGTCCAACGAAAAAATAGGAACAGCATCCAATCCAGGTGAAGTATAACAAGTCTTTATTCAGCCACCATAAAATACGACGTTTCGGCCATTTTCAGCCTTATCAGTCCTTGATAAGCCTAAAAGGCGAAACTGATTATATGCTGGCTGAAAATACTTGGTTATACTTCACTGATGATGCTGTTCCTTTTTTCACCCCTATTCCAGTGTCACAGCACTTTACCTTACGGCCCGTCACCCGGAAATGGCACGTTCTCAGAATTGAGTCCGGCGTACTTAGCAAATCTATATATCAACCAGAGAGCAAACCCCAATAACCACAGGCAGGCTAAAATGACCCAAAGCTGTTCAAAATCTTCTAGCACCATGAAAATAACATAAGCACAAAACAAGACTGGAGATAGACAGACTTACACCATAAAACAAAAGCACAGTTCCTTTCAGTCAGTGCACGCACTTTTGCAAAACCTTTCACCAATCACTTCACTTGCAGCTTCTCCAAATATTGGCTAGACTGCCGTAAACCATACACCTTCAGCACAATATTATGGGTTCAGCTTATCTCTTTCTTACCGATGTTTTCTATGTGTTTTTGACTTTGTTAAAATGTGCCTTTCTCATATGACCAATCGAGCAAAGGTCAGTCTTTTACTACCTTATCTAAGTGGACTCCCTCATAACGTTCAGGATTCTTGTAAAGAAATCCTTATCACACACACAGTTTAGTTAACTCATTCGCTGCATGCAAGGAGTCTCACGTCTCAATCATTCTCTTGCAGACACAGTTATTCAGTGCACACTACAACAGATAACATATAACAGAAATTACAAATAATCAATCAATCTGATATGCTGTCTATGGTTCTTTGTCAAACAATATGAGCTGGTAATCTAGAAAGACACGGCTATAACGTACCCAAGGTCCGGTGTGCAAGCTGTAGGGCCGAGGGAGACACAGAGGGTTTGTAAGAAGAAAATTTCTTACCTTCAACGGTGATGTTTACTGTGTGTTTTCCTCGGTCCGCAGTGCGATTTGCCGGGTCTCGGATACTGGGTGTGTCCTCTGTTGAACCAGCCCCAACGTAGGGACGCCAGATGTGAGGTCTGTGAGGTCTAGGCCTGAACAGGCCTTTTAGGATATCAGATGATTGCCTGATTGGATGGAGCTTCGATCGAGGCCGGATGGTGAGATGAAATTACACAGGAGAACGATTGTCTTGTTCTGATGTCAAAGTCATCTGACTTTAATCACTCCCCAGCCAGCTTATATTGACAGCTGAACTGGGCGTGCACATACATTAGGTAATGGTGTTTTCAGGACATATTAGCAAATCATTTATTACAGTAAATACATTTTGTCACGTACCATAGTTTATGTCAGGTTGACCAACTAATTATCTATCTAAGGAATTCACTAGTCATCATGTCTATCCTTTGATAGACCCCCAAACTGTCGTCATTAACAGTCATAACTTTATTACTTTACTGATTAATTGTAGGTTTGATCGTCATTCACCTATGCTCATTATTTGCTATTCCCATCATTAAGGTGATATTACTCTGATTATCTCATGTCCACAAGAATATGTCTCGTTGGCTAAACTTTGATACATGTCATGTCATGTTGCTAGTAAGTCAGCAAATAATGTTTTAGTGGAATATAGAGAACTCATTTCTTAAAGGGATTATTGTATGAGAATATATAAAAGGGTATCAGAATATAGAAGGGTCTCCTGAAATCCTTATCAATTCAAAAAGAAGTGCAGGACTATAAAGAACAATAATACACACCCTGTATACGAGCTGTTCTTGAATCAGAAGAGCACATTCAGCAGCCGTCTAATCCTTCCAAGGAGCAAGAAGGAGAAATTCAGGAAATCGTTTGTGCCTACCGCTATGGGGATGTATAACAATTCACTAAAGGTGAAAGATGGCTACGACCTAGGGCTGGCGCACTAATGGAAATGATCAGATATTTGCGTACCTTTGTTTGTTACATATGGTGGTTAGTCATGTGCAAGATCTGTGTCTAGTAATTACTCTATGTAACGCTGTTTGTAATGTTTTGTTTGTAATGCTGTTTTAACGCTGCTGTGATACCATAACTTCCCTCGGGATCAATAAAGTGTATCGTATTGTATCGTATAGATAGATACATATGGAGAAATGGGCTAGATAGATAGATAGATACATAGATACATAGATAGATATATGGATAGATAGATAGATCAATAGATAGATATGGGATAGATAGATAGATAGATAGATAGATAGATAGATAGATAGATATGAGAGATAATAGAATTAGGATAGGATGATAATAGATAGATAGATAGATAGATAGATATAAAATAGATAGATAGATAGATAGATAGATAGATAGATAGATATGGATAGAAAGATATATAGATAGATATGGAGATATAAGATGATAGATAGATAAAATAGATAGATAGAATAGATAGATAGATAGATAGATAATGATAGATAGATAGATAGAGATAGATAGATAGGGATAGATAGATAGATAGATAGATAATAGATAGATAGATAGATAGATAGAATGATGGATAGATAGATATGGGATAGATAGATAATAGAAAATGATAGATAGATATAGATAGATAAATAGGATAGATAGATAGATAGATATGGGATAGATAGAACTAGATAGATATGGGATAGATAGATAGATAGATAGATAGATAGATAGATAGAGATAGAAAGATAGATAGAATAGATATGGGATAGATAGATATGGGATAGATAGATAGATAGATAGATAGATAGATAGATAGATAGATAGATAGATAGATATGGAGATATGGGATAGATAGATAGTGATAGATAGATAGATAGATAGATAGATAGATAGATAGATAGATAGATAGATAGATAGGATAGATAGATAGATAGATAGATATGATAGAAGATAGATAGATAGATATGGGATAGATAGATAGATAGATAGATAGATAGATAGATAGATAGAATAGATAGATAGATAAATAGAAAGATAAATATGGAGATATGGGATAGATAGATAATAGATATTAAATTACATTACATAGGACCTGGAACCAAATCATCAGGATGATACATATAGAATAAGGTGAATTGCACATTTTCTTTATCATTTGCACAAATACAGTTGTCGGATTCTGGACATGTGCATACAACGCAGAAACTGTTATGGTGGCACAATGAAAATTATGCAAAAAAACCTTCCATCCGAAGGAACAATATCATTGTTCCTGTGTTACATGTGTTCATTCATATTTCCATAGTCCTTTATTTGCACTGCAGAGAAGGTCACAATTTTCCAAAAAAACTACAAGTGTTTTTTTTAGTGCTTGTAATGCCCCAAATCCTGAGTTTCAGAAATACCTACACTATGTGGAAAACAGCAACGCAAGGTGTCATTGTGCTGCAGCCTGCTTCTGCCGTCTCTTTTTATTCCACTTCATCTATTCATGAATAGCCCAGTGGGTGTTTAGAGCAGATCTCATGACTCTGGGACACTACATTGTCCTTTTTTCCTTGTCATCTACAGAAGGGTCCCGATAGAAGACAAAAGGCGGAAAAGTTCAGGTTGGCAGATGTCTGGGCATTCAAACAGTCAAATGAAAGTCAAGCTGGTGGCTCTGGGACACACAAAAAGCCACTGAATGAGAATAAGAAAAAGGGGTCAGGTGTAAAAACGGTCATGGTAGTGAAGGCTTCTGAGGCAAGGTACAAAACATGGCGCAGTTACAAACACCTTAGGTATTAAGTGATATCATTTCAAAGACAGGTGACTTTTAAAATACATGGTAGAAAAAATGATTATTTTTATACTTTAAACTAGACTCTTTTGCTTAATATTATGAGTATATAAAAATTATAATAATCATAGAAGTCTGATAGTCTCTAGTCAAATATATTACCAGTTCATTGTGGCACATCTTCTATAAATACCCAAATGCAGCCATACAGGACTTTCGACTTTATGGAGATTAGTAAGGACGTCAATCACAGCAGTGGTTTATCCTATATAATGATCTTATATATTAATTTAATCCAAGAAACAGACAAATTCCTGTTTGCGGCTAACAGTCCTATTAGCACATTGATGCCATACACACAGAAGTGAAATTTAAACACTTCAAAGTCGAAAAATAAATAAGCCAATGTTTTTTGCCCAAATCAAAAGACATTATTTTTCCTACCGATACGGGCGTACACCTTGCCTGAAGGTTGATTTTCTTTCGCAAGGATAGGACAATTTTCCGGTTTCCGAGCGTTCATTTTAATGGATCCCTATGTATTCTACGTGCGTAAAAGCTTTGTGCAAAGCCTCTTAAAAAAATAACTGAAGAGTTGCCCCTTGGGAAAACAAATTGTGCTGTGATTCCGGAGGAAGGCTGATGAAAGATTTTGCATTTCATTTAAAATAATAGAAAAATAGCTACTTCCAATTACACTGAACAATACCATCATTATGTGAATGCTGCCATTGTGAATGAAGATTGTACAAGAAATCAGACTTTTTATTTTAGATTCCAATCAGCGGCCAAAGATCTCCTATCGGTGATTGCAACGGGCAAAGGAAATGCTGTTTATAGCTATACAGAAGTGAAACAGGTTTTTTTGTTTGTTTTTAAAAAACGTCTTCCAGAGTAGGATATTATTTTTTACCTTCTGACTGTTTTCGTGCAGTAATTATCTAGCAACTTTTCATAACCTGCTAACAGTAGAGTAAATGAGGAAATCAGCTGCTTACGAAACACATTTTGCAATTTGAGAATCAGAATTTTCTATTAAAACGAAAGTGAGAAACGGTTGTTTACTAAACGCTGCTTTAAGATTTTGGAATCAGAATTTTGTAAAAGTGCTACAATTCCTAATCTGTTGAGAAGTTTTTTATTTCTACCTGTATGGCAGCATGGTTATCTCATTATCATCATAATAACATTTAAAGGTAACCCTTCGATTATGGAGCTACTGGCAAAAAACTCAGAATTGTGCCAATACCACAGCACACAGCCCCCCACTCCCTACACTGTGACCTCTGCATGTCACAGAGCATACCCACAATCCTCTCCCATTGAGGTCAATAGCTTTTCATGCCTAATATTAATAGTATCACTGCATTCCAGTCACCAAGGTTACTCTAAATTTAATAAAATTACCAGAATTAGAAAAAATTCAATTACAAAATATTATGATAAAATTAAAAAAATGCATGCTTATATCCTGATTTTATTTCTTACAAATAAAAAAAGGCAACATTTATTTACATGTTCTGTTCCTTATTTTAACAATACTTTCTCCATTTCATATACAGGAATCTGGGCAAAAAAAATAAAAATTAGGATGTGCTACTTGATTCTAAAGTTTAACTAAATAAGGGCACTCGGACACCCGTGTAACATGGTCCATTTATGGAACATGGTGGTCAGACAAGAGATTTGAGTAGATATGGGTGTGGTTGTATCCCTTTTTTATATTTATGCTCGTTACATCCGTTCTCTGTTGATCATGGAAACGTGTGCTCCTTGATATACTTTGTCGACATTACAAACAGAATTTCCAGAATGCTTGTTTCAGTGCCATGGAATACTGGAGACTTCACTTCCTTCTAAGAGCAAGTATACTGGTCTCGTGTGACCAAGTTCTTAAAATATAGTCCCCATACATACAGTACACTTTTGGTGTAGCTACTAATGAATCTATTAAAATTAAACACAATACATTTATTACACACATTTATTATACAATGCTAATATACATCTTAATTTAAGTAACAGCCATAGGCAAATTGCAAGCTAGCAGCACATACAGTTGTGCTCAAAAGTTTACATACTCTGCCAGAATTTTTGCTTTCTAGGCCTCGTTTCAGAGAATATGAATGATAACACCAAAACTTTTTCTCCACTCATGGTTAGTGGTTAGGTGAAGCCATTTATTGTCAAACTACTGTGTTTTCTCTTTTTAAATAATGACAACCGAAAACATCCAAATGACCCCAATCAAACGTTCACATACCCTATTTCTTAATACCATGTATTGCCCCCTCTAACATCAATGACAATCTTTTGTAGTAGTTGTGGATGAGGTTCTTTATTTTCTTAGATGGTAAAGCTGCCCACTCTTCTTGGCAAAAAGCTTTCCAGTTCCTGTAAATTCCTGGGCTGTCTAGCATGAACTGCACAACTGAGATCTCCCCAGAGTGGCTGAATGACATTCAGTTCAGGAGACTGAGATGGCCACTCCAGATCCTTCACTTTGTTCTGCTGTAGCCAATGACAGGTCGACTTGGCCTTTTGTTTTGGATCGTTGTCATGTTGGAACGTCCAAGTACGTCCAATGCGCAGCTTCCGGGCTGATGATTGAAAATTTGCCTCCAATATTTACTGATAACGTGCTGCATTCATCTTTCCTTCAACTTTGACCAAGTTTCCTGTGCCTTTGTAGCTCACACATCCCCAAAACATCAGCAATCCACCTCCTTGCTTTACAGTAGGAATGGTGTTCCTTTCATCATAGGCCTTGTTGACCTCTCTCCAAAGGTAATGTTTATGGCTGTGGCCAAAAAGTTACATTTTGGTCTCATCACTCCAAATTACTTTGTTCCAGAAGTTTTTGAGGCTTATCTCTGTGCTGCTTTGCGTACTGTAGGTGAGATACTTTGTGGCATTTGAGCAGTAATGGCTTTCTTCTGGCGACTCAACCATGCAGCCCATTTTTCTTCAAATGCCTCCTTATTGTGCAACTTGAAACAGCCACATTTGTGGGATTTTCTTTGCATCTCAAAAAATTTTCCTAGCAGTTGTGGATGAAATTTCTGTTGGTCAATCTGACCGTAATTTTGTTTTTGCTAATTTTGTTAATTACAGTTTGAACACTGCTGACTGCCATTATCAATTCCTTGGATATCTTTTTGTATCCCTTTCCTATTTTATACAGCTCAACTACCTTTTCCGGTAGATCTGTTGAAAATTCTTTTGCTTTCCCATGACTCAAAATCCAGAAACATCAGTGGCTGGATGAAAGATGCAAGAGTCTGTTAGGATCCCAGAAACTCACTCAGCTTTTATGCACACATAGTGATTACAAGCAAACAGGACAAAGGTGAGGATGTTACCTTCAAACCCATTTGTGTCAACTTCTGTGCATGTTATCAGGCCACAAACATCAGGTTAAGTTGACGCGCACCATATGTGGGTACCAGGGCTATGGGGTACTCGGCACCGAGCCCATGGGAGTCTATGGGGATGTCACTGGCAGCAGAGCTCGGTCCGTGGCCCTGGGCGGTCATGCAATGGGGGATATTTACAGGGGATTATAAAGATTTGTTCGTGACGCCACCTGTGGTTTCTGATCAATAAGACCAGCGCTGCAGGGTTAATCTTCTGAGGGGATGTTATTAGGCAGCTTGATGTTAAGTCCCCCACAGGTGGGACTGTTCCCTCAAAGTCAATGGTGTTGCAGAATAAGTCAGTCACACACAATTCAGTCTCTTTCCATACCTTTACTGATGTTGTTGGCAGGTATGTCCCGGGAAGCTGGTCAGGTTGGAGAATGCACATTCAGGGGATTGCTGAGCAGGTTTAAGGCCTCCTTTCTCCTTGAAGTGTATGTGAGTCCTAACTTGCATGAAGTCAAGTTTAACTCTTTCTATAGCAGCTTCGCCCGGCTGACATTGTGGTAGAGTCTTTTCTGTCTCTGATGCTCAGAGGCTGGCAAGAACGAAGTCCTCTAAGCTTGGCCCAGCTAAAAGTCCTTGTTCTCCCTGACTCCAGTTACGTATCAACGCTTAGGGCTACCTTCTGTGACTTGAAGTCCAGCAAGGATTCCGGTGTATCTTATTACTAGCCGTGAAGTACTAGCAATGCTTCGGACCCCGGTGTCCGGTTAATTAAGTGAAGGTGATCTGTCACCTTGGTCACTTGTCCTTGTCCTTCTTTCTCCACTCGCCTGTCGCCCTGCTCTTGCCCTTAACATAAGCACGGGTAGCAGTAGGTGTAGTTGTCAGTTGTTCTTTCAAGCTCACTGACCTGTTCTCAGTTGCCTCGTTGTTATAACTGCTGTAATCCCTTTCCTTCTTTCCTTCAAAGACTCTGTCCAGAGTGGCTATCAGGAGCTTCTGTCAAACTGATTTCATGCTCGCTCTGAGAATCACTTCCCACATTCTTAGGAACACAGGCAGCTTGTTCTGAGTAACAGCTTCAGATTCAAATGTAGCTCTGACTAGGCTAGAGTGATTCCTTCCCACTCGTACTAGCCTCCACTTCAGTATGAAAATGAACTACCTGAGCTCTGTCAGGAATCAGTCTTCTCTCCTCTTCTCTTAGACTGAACTGCTCTGTCCTGAGACAGCAAAACTAATCTCATCTCATCTCTCTACTGCTACGTCACACTAACTTAAATAGTCTAAGTTGCCCTCTGGTGGCAGTGTTGGAAGTGTGTGATGTGAATGAATGTCAGGCTTCACAATTACCTTATCTGTGCACTCTCCTGGAGACATGTGTACCAAGCGCAGCTGGGCCACACAAAGTGAACTTTTGATAAAGGTCATTTGGATGTTTTGGGGTATCATTATGATTTAAAAAGAGAAAACACAGTAGTTTCAGTAGTTTGACAATAAATGGCTTCACCCAACCACTAACCATGAGTGTGAAAAATGTTTCTTGTTGTCATTCATATTCTCTGAAAAAAGGCCAAGAAAACAAAAATTCTGCTGTGGTATTTAAACTTTTGCGCACAACTGTACACATTGAGCCACACAATGCCTGTATCAGTGGCATAGAGATTAATCACTTTCCATTATCCTCTGTATGCAGTTATGTGTATCACAAGGAGGTCTAAGTGGTAATGTCTCCTCTTGTGGAGATTTCCAAATTGGTGTAAGGAGGCTTATAGGCCATGAAATGCTCCTCTGGGAATTTAAGTATGCTGATTGTCTCTTTAGAGAGGAAGAGGACAGGACTTCTAGCTCCACCTATTGGAAGTAGCAATCCTACAAGTCAATATCGACCCTTTAACAAGCCTTGCTACATCTCTTTGGATAAAAGCCATATGTAAGAAAACCCATAACACTGGTGGATTGATACATAGAGATTTTGTATTGAAAGCTACTACCAGAAATGGAATGCAATCATTCAGTGAGCACACAATAAAAGTGGGATGTTTAAGCCATATGAATAAACTGAAGCATCTCCAAATTGGTCAGATCATAATAATAGCCCTTCAAAATTCATTCTTTTCAAGAAATTGGGATTAGATAACATGTTTTCTGCCAAAATAAGGTTTCTGGTAAAACATAACCAAACTTCCATTTTAATTGAGTAGCTTCAAAGACCATAAGCCTTAAATTGATATTAGTAACAATAGGTTTCTTCCAAGAACTATTGACATTGAAAACAACAAATTTACTTTGTCCAAACAACTAGAAAGTATTGTAAACTAAAGAGAAGATGGAGGACTTTCAAAGCATCAACCTTTCAGAGTGCAAAGATTAATTGTGTCGCAACAATCTGAAATTAGGGCCAGATAAATTACACGTGTACAAGCTAGAGATTGATGAAGCTCTATCAGCTTAAAAGGTTACTTTGTATCAGGGGCTGAAATTCTATTCTACATAAAGTCATTTCTTCAAGGAAGTGATTTTCAAGTGATTGACTAGGCCTTTGTATGTGTTGCACTCTGTTCTAAACACATGAATCAACTGTGAATCATGTACTACACTACATATTGGATTTGTATACGTGACCCTTACAGCCTTCTCATGGATATATCCTGAAACATGTACAGTAATTCTCTTTATGCTTATGGCAGATAGAAAGTATTTTTAATTTTATTTTGTTGTAAACTAATTTTGGAAACAACTTATAACTATTTTTAATGTCTTAATTACATGATCGGTTAAATAGAACGGAAAGGAAGTTATTTGTATGTATAGATATTGATAGGACTTCTTCAGGCTACATAAAAAAGGGTAAATTAAAATAATAATTTAAAGATCCTCCCCTTTGCAACATAGCCCACCCCTTTTCAGCATATTCTCCATTTACCATATCTAATCTCTACTCATCAATGGTAGCACAATTTACCGTATTTTTTGGACCAAATTTGGGAGGAAAGTGTGGGTGCGTCTTATGGTCGGAATGTAACATGTGGGGAGGGGGGCAGGGGGCAGCGGTGGAGTGGGATCAGCAGGAGGCAAGAAAATATCCCTCCACTGCAGGAAACAAGCGCTGGGGAAACCCCCGGTCCCTACTTAAGTGCAGTGAATATTAATCAGCCGCTTCCCCGCCCACCTATCAGCTGAGCAGTGAGCGGGGGAGCAGCAGATCACAGAGCCACACAGTTTCCCTAGCGCCTGATTCCTGCAGTAGCTGGGCAGATCGGTGTCTGAAGGAGAAGGAGGCAGCAGGAGCAGCTGGCATACCTGACAGCCTGGGGCTGTGCTGATGGGAGGCTGAATGCTCCTGTGAAGGACCTGTGATGAGGTCATGAAGAGGGCAGGCTGGAGCATCACATGACCAAAGCCCTGCCTCTTCATGATGTCATCACAGGTCCTTCAGACACACTGTACAACAGAGAATTAATTAAAAGGTTAGACTACTTTCACACTTGCGTTTTTTTGTGCAGCGCATCATGCGCACATGAAACGCATACGTGTCACATTTCTATCAACTCTGTCTCTATCATCTCTGTCTCTATCATCTGTCTCTATCATCTCTGTCTCTATCATCTGTCTCTATCATCTCTGTCTCTATCATCTCTGTCTCTATCATCTCTGTCTCTATCATCTGTCTCTATCATCTCTGTCTCTATCATCTGTCTCTATAATCTGTCTCTATCATCTCTGTCTCTATAATCTGTCTCTATCATCTCTGTCTCTATCATCTGTCTCTATTATCTCTGTCATCTGTCTCTATCATCTCTGTCTCTATCATCTGTCTCTATCATCTCTGTCTCTATCATCTCTGTCTCTATCATCTCTGTCTCTTATCATTTGTCTCTATCATCTCTGTCTCTATCATCTCTGTCTCTATCATCTGTCTCTATCATCTCTGTCTCTATCATCTGTCTCTATCATCTGTCTCTATCATCTCTTCGTCTCTGTCTCTATCATCTCTATCATCTCTGTCTCTATCATCTCTGTCTCTATCATCTCTGTCTCTATCATCACTGTCTCTATCATCTGTCTCTATCATCTCTGTCTCTATCATCTCTGTCTCTATCATCTCTGTCTATCATCTCTGTCTCTATCATCTGTCTCTATCATCTCTGTCTCTATCATCTGTCTCTATCATCTGTTTCTATCATCTGTCTCTATCATCTCTATCATCTCTGTCTCTATCATCTCGTCTCTATCATCATCTCTATCAACTCTGTCTCTATCATCTGTCTCTATTTCTATGCAGCATGTATTTCTATGCAACCGCACGATCCAGTCTGAGTGCCGGCGGCAGTGCCGGGTGTTCATGCGAGAGACTCACACGAAATCGTGCGAGTTTCTCGCATGTGTGACCCCGGCCTTATACTCACCTCCAGCGTCTTCACATAGTAGTTTACAGACACCACACTGGTCCCGCAGCACCATCTCCTACCCGTAGCTTCCAACATAATAACATACTATTATATATAATAACACCACATATAATAGTATGTTATTAAACATTTTACCACATTTTTTGCTTCAAATATATTTTTCCCTATTTTCCACCTCTAAAACCTGGGTGCGTCTTATAGTCCGGTGCGTCTTATAGTCCGAAAAATACGGTACCTCACGCTGACATACCTCCTTATTCTAGCTGCCGATTCTTCTCTTCTCTTCGTTTTTCCACCATTTGGCTATCTACCTCCTAAATTATTTTACTTATGACCAAATATAATAAATTACAACTAAACCTGTTGTCTCTGAGGTAACGCAACAGTCTACAAAACACTGCCTTAAAACAGTAAATAACAAAAGAATAAAGCTTGTGAGATCAGATGTGATGGCTGGATTTGCACCTGTAACAGCGTTTCCCTTCCCCAGCCTTTGTTCCTGGACTGTAATGTAATCAGGCCTAGATCCACCTCTCTTGTACTGCATCTACTGGGGGATTCTGTCTTTACTCTTCTCAGCATAAGACTCATCCAATACACAAACTTGTAAGACAGAACGGAGCCAGTAGCTTCTGGAAACTTCTCAATGTAGCCACATGTTAAAATTTGGTGTGAACCTCCCAATGGATGGGTTGATCCCAGAACACAGGACAATTGACTCATGTTTTGGCTGAGTCAGTTATGTGGTGACCTGCGAAGGGCTGGGATCTTATGCTGAGGCGAGATCCCGGTGACCGTGCATATTGCTAGAAGCTGCCACGTGGTACTGTTTTGTATCCCTCAGCTGGATAAGAATGAAGTGTTAAACCAGAGTCAGTATGGGTTTGTAATAATAAGTCATGTCAGACTAACTTAATTTCTTTCTATGACAGAATCACTGACTGGGTGGATCAGGGAAATGTTGTACAGTCATGGCCAAAAGTTTTGAGAATGACACAAATATTAATTTTTACAAACTCTACTGCTTCACTTTTTCTAATGGCAATTTGCATATACTCCAGAATGTTATAAAGAGTGATCAGCTTAACAGCAATTACTTGCAAAGTCAATATTTGGCTAGAAAATGAACTTTATCCCCAAAACACATTTCAACATCATTGCAGCCCTGCCTTAAAAGGACCATCTAACCTCTTTTCAGTGATTGCTCCATTGACACAGGTGTGGATGTTGATGAGGACATGGCTGGAGATCAATCTGTCATGATTAAGTAAGAATGACACCACTGGACACTTTAAAAGGAGGCTGGTGCTTGGCATCATTGTTTCTCTTCTGTTAACCATGGTTATCTCTAAAGAAACACGTGCAGTCATCATTGCAATGCACAAAAATGGCCTAACAGGGAAGAGTATCGCAGCTAGAAAGATTGCACCTCAGTCAACAATCTATCGCATCATCAAGAACTTCAAGGAGAGAGGTTCCATTGTTGCCAAAAAGGCTTCAGGGCGCCCAAGAAAGACCAGCAAGCGCCAGGACCATCTCTTAAAAGTGTTTCAGCTGCGGGATCGGGCTACCAGCAGTGCAGAGCTTGCTCAGGAATGGCAGCAGGCAGGTGTGAGTGCATCTGCACGCACTGTGAGGCGTAGACTCTTGGAGCAAGGCCTGGTCTCAAGGAGGGCAGCAAAGAAGCCACTTCTCTCCAGAAAAAACATCATGGACAGACTGATATTCTGCAAAAGGTACAGGCAGTGGACTGCTGAGGACTGGGGTAAAGTTATTTTCTCTGATGAATCCCCTTTTCGATTGTTTGGGACATCAGGAAAACGCCTCACTCGGAGAAGAGAAGGTGAGCGCTACCACCAGTCTTGTCTCATGCCAACTGTTAAGCATCCTGAAACCATTCATGTGTGGGGTTGCTTCTCAGCCAAGGGAATCGGCTCTCTCACAGTCTTGCCTAAAAACACAGCCATGAATAAAGAATGGTACCAGAATGTCCTCCAAGAGCAACTTCTCCAACCCTCCAAGAGCAGTTTGGCGATCAACAATGCCTTTTCCAGCATGATGGAGCACCTTGCCATAAAGCAAAGGTGATAACTAAATGGCTCAGGGAACAAAACATAGAGATTTTGGGTCCATGGCCTGGAAACTCCCAGATCTTAATCCCATTGAGAACTTGTGGTCAATCATCAAGAGACGGGTGGACAAACAAAAACCTAAAAATTCTGACAAAATGAAAGCATTGATTTTGCAAGAATGGACTGCTATCAGTCAGGATTTGGTCCAGAAGTTGATTGAGAGCATGCCAGGGAGAATTGCAGAGGTCCTGAAGAAGAAGGGTCAACACTGCAAATATTGACTTGCTGCATTAACTCATTCTAACTGTCAATATAAGCTTTTGTTACTCATATGTTTGCAATTATTATATTTCTGTCTGTGATAAAAACATCTGTCAAACACACATAAAAACCAGAGGGCAGCAGATCATGTGAAAATATAATATTTGTGTCATTCTCAAAACTTTTGGCCATGACTGTAGATAGAGTATATCGTGACTTCAGCAAAGCATTTGACAAAGTATCTCACACAATCCTTATTGAAAAAATGACTAAGTATGGAATGGACAAGGCAACTGTTAGGTGGATTCATAAGTGGCTTAGTGATCAAACCCAAAGGGTGGTCGTAAATGGCTGCACATCCAGTTGGAAGAATGTTTCAAGTGGGGTACCACAGGGCTCTGTCTTGGGCCCTGTATTGTTCAATATCTTTATCAATGATTTAGATGAAGGAATTGAGGGTAAACTGATTAAATTTGCTGATGACTCAAAGCTAGACGGGATAGCTAATACTAGAGAAGAGAGCGAGAAGATTCAAAAAGATATAAACAGGAACAGGCTGCCGCGAGAGGTGGTGAGTCTCCTTCAATGGAAGTCTTCAAACAGAGGCTGGACAGACATCTGTCTGGGATGATTTAGTGAATCCTGCTTTGAGCAGGGGATTGGACCAGATGACCCAGGAGGTCCCTTCCAACTCTACCATTCTATGGTTCTATGATTCTATGAGGTTGTCACTCGGGATTTTACGGTACATGGCTCCATCCATTCTTCCATTCATGCAGTGAAGTAGTCTTGTGCCCTTAGCAGAGAAACACCCCCAAAACATAATGTTTCCGCCTGCATGTTTGACAATGGAAACGGTGTTCTTTGAGTCATAGGCAGCATTTCTCTTCCTCGAAACACGGCGAGTTGAGTTAATGCCAAAGATCTCAATTTTTGTCTCATCTGACCACAGCACCTTCTCCCAATCACTCATAGAATCATCCAGGTGATCATTGGCAAGCTTCACACAGGCCTGCACATGAGCCTTCTTGAGCAGGGGGACCTTGCGGGCACTGCAGGATTTCAAACCTTTACGGCGTAATGTGTTACCAATAGTTTTCTTGGTGACTGTGGCCCCATCTACCTTGAGATCATTAACAAGTTCATCCAGTGTACTTTTAGGCTGATCTCTCACCTTCCTCATGATCAAGGATACCTCACGAGGTGAGATTTTGCATGGTGCCCCAGATCGATGTCGATTGACAGTCATTTTGTATTTCTTCCATTTTCTTACTATTGCACCTACAGTTGTCTCCTTCTCACCCAGCATCTTACTTATGGTTTTGTAGCCCATTCGAGCTTTGTGCAGGTCTATAAACTTGTCCCTGACATCCTTATAAAGCTCTTTGGTCTTGCCCATGTTGTAGAGGTTACAGTCTGACTGATTAATTGAGTCTGTGGACAGGAGTCTATTATAAAGGTGACTATTTATTTAATGCAGGTAACGAGTTGATTAGGAGTGTCTAACTGGTCTGTAGGAGCCAGAGCTCTTAATGGTTGGTAGGGGATCAAATACTTATTTCTCACTGCAAAATGCAAATAAATGTATATAATTTACACAATGTGATTTTCTGGATTTTATTTTTGATATTCTATCTCTCAATGTTAAAATGAACCTACCCTTAAAATTATAGTGCATGCCTTTGTCAGTGGGCAAACTTACAAAATCAGCAAGGGATCAAATACTTATTTCCCCCATTGTATATATGTGTGTATATAGTGTACTGTCACTTTGTTAATATTTTCATCTATCATTGTCTTCTCTGGTATCCTGCATTGCTCTGCTCCTCTTTTAAGTAACGCGACAGCAATTCAGACCATTCAGATCACGCGTCAGTTTATGTGTGAGGAAGAAGTTTCTTTTACAATGTGAGTATATGGAGCATCATTCTGGCACTCTTTACATTTACATTGTAAAAGCCACTTCAAGGTCACGAAGAGCGCAGCATGACCTGGAGAGTCTGCAGAACGGTGGTGACACTGAGAAAAGAACCAGAACAGCGCTGGATATCCTGAGAGAGCAGCAGTAGGTGAGTATATTAACACACTGACACTACACTATATAAACAGATTTAGGGAAAAAAGTTAATGGAGGCTTCTTAAAGTGGACTGTTCTGTCTATTTTACAATGCATAATGAAAAGGTATATAGGAATGGATTCTATGAGGACAACATGTCACAAACTTTGTTAACAATATTAGAGACAGTATAGGACCATCCTGATCTGGATACAACATGTTGCTGGTGAGTTGGCCTTTACACTTTTTTTAATCAAAAACACTGTTCACTAAGTACCC
>JARQOD010000002.1:349919632-350005616 GCA_033576555.1 Oophaga sylvatica | reverse complement strand
GGTGCAAGGTGGTAGAGGAAAAAAAATTTTTATTTGGGGATTGGGGGGGTTATGTGCCTGGGGATTGGTTCCGGGGACCTCCCGGATTTTCCCCAGCTCCGCCTCATCGCTGCCTTTGAGCTCAGCGAGGCCCAGGGGGGGGGGGTAATGTTAGGGTTCAGCCCCGCTGCCCAAGGGGAGTCTCGAACCAGTCCCAAAATGGGCCACCAATCCTCTCCGGCCGCAGTGGAGCCTGCTCACAAAGACACGTCCCAGCGTCCGCCGGTCTAATACTGTGCAGGATTGTGCCCCCTTTTCAGGTTTCCTATTGTGGCCAGTACGGGTCAGGGGCGGAAAACGTTTTAGGTCTAAGTCCTTTGTTGCTCATCTACATGCCCAGGGAAGATTTCCCTTGGAGTCAGGGGTACATGCTCAGACCCAGTCCACCCTTTTGGGTCCTTCGGGAAAGGGTCCTCGGGCTGTTGTGTTCAAAAGCACTTCCCATTGGCCTTCGGGAAGGTTTTTTTCTCTGGCTGCAAAAAAAGGCTGTCCTTACCGCCGGCCGTGCGTAGGATCATTGCTTTTTGGTTTGAGCCAGGTGATCAGTACGCTTGGTTTGGGGCTCGCTAAAAATAAGCCCCACAATACCGTCCCTCCGGGGGGTAGTTTTGGGTGCCTGGTTGGGGTTTGGGTGAAATAACCCCTAGAATACCGGCTTCCCGTGAGGGGGGAAAATTTTTGATTGCGTTTTCTGCGCATGACACGGACGCAAACCGCACAGCGTTATCTGTTATCCCTGTGGGGTTAACAGGACACAGTCCTATCTCTGCGTTTTTACCTCAGCGCTCTGTGGTGTAACAGAGTTGCTTTTTCGCCATATAGCGCTGCGGCTTCCCGCTAGCGGCTTGTGGATTAACAGAGTTCGCACTTTCTGCCACAGCACGCTACGCTTTATTTTAGCGACTCTGCAGGATAACAGAGTTCCTACTTATGCCATTTACTAGCAGCAGGCTTTTGCTGCAGGTGGACCCCGGGCTGCGAAGCACCTCTCTACATCTTTATATTTGGTGCGTTCCGCAGACCCTAACAGATGGCGATTGGTTTAATCCCTGTAATCAATACTGTGGACGAAGAAGAACCCCGCTCCAGAGGAGAGACCGATTTCCTGATAAACCCCCGGCCAGGTTCTCCTTGATGTAATCGGAAAATAGCCTGTGTCTCAGGGACAGACAGGGGATAAACCCTACTGCGAGGGGGTGGCTCTAAATCCGGGGATCAGATCAAAGGTGCATTCATACGGTCGGGGCAGGCAAGGTCTATGCAGCCTTTTTCGAGAAAAAAGGGCATAGCCCCAATATTGCTCTGGAAGTGCCTCTAGACTGGCCGGGCGGGTCTAAGACCACCTTCCGAGTTGATGCCACCATGCACTGGGTATACATCTCTCACCTATGAATAAACTGTCCCTGTTCCAGTTTAATTTAGGTTGTGAAACGTAAACCCACGGAAGACCCAAAAAACACTCATCAATCCTCAGGAAGGATAAAGGGAAAGAGATATCCCCCGGTGAGGAAATGACATGGTGAGGGGAATAGATGGTGGTGATCTGTTGTGTCTAACATGGAACCGTTGACTACCCTGATGTTTATGGGTCTGGACCATAATTCCATAGGAATGGCGTGCTTCTGGGCAAAAATTGATGACAAAAAATTGCAGCAACCGTGGTAGTTCCGAAAAGCAAGTCATCTTATAGGCTAGTCTGGAGGAAGAAGTCTCTGAGTCTAACACACCTCCTCCGATGGTGGTTAGACACTCTCGTTCTCCCGCCTGCTTGGAGCCCTTATTATTGGGGTACCCAAAAATGCGTAGGACGGAATGAGGGAACCATTTTCTGGTCTGGGAAATATCCATTGGCTCCAGTTCCGTGTCTGGAACCACGGATTCGGAAGTCAATTTGAAAAATGACAGTGCCAACGGAAACCGAGGTTTAGAGACCTTCAGCTCCAACTTGCTTTCTGCATGATGTAAATCAATACGGTTGGCAAGGGTCATTAACTCTTCCAGGGAGGTTGGAATCTCCCTGGTGGCTAGAGCATCTTTTATATGCCCAGCCAGATCCTTCCAGAATACCGGGATTAGCGACGGTTCAGACCAATCCAGTTCTGCCGCTAATGTCCTGAACTGGACGGCATAGTGACTGGCGGTGGTCGAACCCTGCACTAATCAAGCGACTTAAGAGCCGTATCATGTGTAACCTGGGGACGAGGAACACACTTTTTAGGGTTCTAAGGAAAAGACCCACATTGGCAACTACTGGATCACTCCGCTCCCACAGAGGAGTAGCCTACTCCAAGGCCTTGTGGGTAAGTAATTAAAATTACAAAACCCACTTTAGCCCTTTCGGAGGGGAACCATGCCTCCATAATTTCTAATTGAATGAGCATTGATTAATGAATCCTCTGCAGGATTTACTGTCCCCAGAAAATTTTTCCGGCAGAGCAAAATGCGGTAATGACACTTTAGCAGCTACCGCAGCTTGCACAGCAGCAAAGCTTATGAGATTTGCTGCTTGTGCGGCCGCCTGAGTAGCTACTGCAGTGAGATCAGCAACTGGAGAGGCCTGCCTCCAGAGACCTAATTCTGGCCCCTAGTTGCTGAACGTAACGCTGCAGCTGCTGGTCGTCAGCAATGATCGGCTAGACCCTGGCGGTCAGATACTTTTATGAGCTCGGTTGCAACAGCTTTATTATATAATGGATTGCAACTGAACCCGGGGTCCGCGATGCAGTTTATGTTCACTGCTGCCGAACACCCCTAGAGTATGAGGGTCAAACTGACGACAGAAATTTAACATTAAAATCTCGCCTGTGTTAATTCACACTAGAGGAGATGTAGAATTGGCACTATCTCCGTTATCGTCACGAGAGATGTGCTATCAACTGGCATAGATGTAGCCCTGTTAATGGCACAGAAGCCACTTGCCAGACATTAGGTTTGCACTATGTGCTGCAAGCTGGTATAAACAAGCCCTGTTGACTGCACAGAAGCTACGTGCCAGCCGCTAGGAAGTGCGTGCGACTGACGCCAGGCGTACGTGCGAACCAGCCGGCATGAGACCGGGCTGAGCAACTCTCTATTCAGCTTGGCAAGCGATGCCCAGGTTACACGCCATGCATTCTGCTCAGGGTGTATAGCTACCCTATATTCGTAGCAGGACTGCACCACGTTTGCTACAGGTTACGCGCCCCGCAGTCTGCTCAGGGTGTATAGCTACCCTATATTCGTAGCAGGACTGCAGCACATTGGCTACCTGCCTGGCATAAGCTAAACTTGCCTAAGGACCTGTAATAATTAGCCGAGCGTACTCTGGCACCGGCAGGTCCCGAAGAGCAAACCTAGAGAGCACATGGAGCCCAGATTCTGGTACGTCCACACATGAGCACTGACTATTTAGTATGATCTGACGCGCAGCGCCGCTGGACAGACAAGCTATTTAAGGGCTAAGCTCCGCCCCAGCCATCTTGTCAATCGCATCACCGATGACGTCATCCGTGACCAATCAGGCGATGCCACGTCAGAGGATCAGCTGACATTAAGCACCAATCATGGCTTGCCATATCACGGACATGATCAGTGCAGGCATTTCTAAACTTAGGCTTACAACAGCCTTTTCTTGTTCCGTAACCTAGGTTAAGGCTACTATGGACAAAAACCCAAGTAACTATTTGTGCCTCTTGGGTATTGGCTAGTTGCTGGGATTGACAGTGAAGCTAAGCAGGATCTGATGGGAGACCACAGACTCCTCGGATCCAGGTTCAGATCCTGCTGTTGCCCGATGCCTAACACACTAAGATGCTTTTTGTTGCAAAAAATAGTTTTTGCATCACCACAGAGTCATGTGAGGTCTTGTTTTTAGCAGGACAAGCTGACGTTTTTATTGGTACCATTTTCAAGCACATGACATTTTTTGATCACTTTCTATTTCGCTTTTTGGGAGACAGAATGAGCAAAAACCAGCAATTCAAGAATATCTTTTGGGGGGGCATTTACACCTTTCCGCTTGTGGTAAAATTGAGAAGGTATTTTTATTCTTCGGGTCAGTGCGATTACTGCGATACCTCATTTATTTCATTTTTTTATGTTTTGGCGCTTTTAAATAATAAAAACTATTTTATAGAAAATAATAATGGATTTTGCATCACTTTATTCTGACAGCTATAACTATTTTATTTTTTTGCTGATGATCTGTATGGTGGCTTATTCTTTGTGGGACAAGATGACGTTTTCAGCAGTACCATGTTTATTTATATCCGTCTTTTTGATTGCTGTTATTTCACTTTTGTTTGGCAGTATGATGATAAAGCATTGTTTTTTGCCTTTTTTTTATGGTGTTCACTAAAGGGGTTAACTAGAGGGACAGTTTTATAGGTCGGGTAGTTACGGACGCAGCGATACCAAATACGTGTACTTTTATTGTGTAGATTTTTTTATTCAAGCATTGATGTAATGATAGAATAAATATTTATTTTTTTATTATTATTTTTTTTTTAATAATTTTACAATTATTAAAAAACAAAAATTTGACTTAATTCTAATTTTTACACTTAGTCCCACTATGGGACACTCATTTTGTCCAGGCCGATCGCCTCTATAGCATGCAGATGAAGCAGCATCTGCATGCTACAGAAGCTGTCAGCGCCGCACTCAGTGCACACTGACCTGAGAGACTTCCTGACATGCACTGTGCATGACAGGAAGTTTCTCAGCTCTGGAGACCCGGATGTCGTCATAACGACATTGGGTCTCCATGGCAGCGATCGGGACCCTGCGGCGAGCCGCGGGGTCTCCTATCGACAGGCAGAGAGGCTGTCAGCTCCTGTGCTAGCTCCGGAATGCTGAGATCTTGTTTGATCACAGTGTTCCGGGGGTTAAAGTGCCAGGTGTCAGCTGTAGAATCAGCTGACACCAGGCCACGATCGGCCGCTCTCCCCCTGTGAGAGCGATCGATCGCCCATGACGACTATCCCGTCCATGGGCAGACAGGCCCAGGGCACATGGACAGGATAGTACGTCAGATGTCAGAAAGGGGTTAATATCCACTTAGTCATGCCTTAACATTATCTATTCCTTATATTATATGCTAACTGAGACAAAACAGTCTATCAATAAAGGATGTTTATTACACACACAAGTCTACAGTCTATTACATACATATATATTTATACCCAAGCAGGCGACTATAATATATATATATATATATATATACAACAATATAAATACATATAAAGATACTACAGTGCTAATACAGTAATATCAACAATATCACACAGTAAAAACCCACAATTAACTGCCCAAATTACCCAACTCACACATGTAACATCATACTTTCCACCTATGGACCACTATTACTAAGGCCTAGTAAGTAAGAGTATACTTAGCCACCATGTGTGTCCATCATCATACCCAGCAGCAAGAGAGCCAGCACAGCACGTCTGGTCTATTTATGTGTCCAGCTAAAAGAGGTGTTTCCAGCCCCACGTGTCGTGTGCGGAATGATGTCATCAGTATATTCTCTACTGTCGAAGATACACCCCCTCAATCCTGAATGAAACCTGTTTGACTAGCACATGGCAGACAGCAAGCTGGGGGAGGGGTTTCGCTCCATGTGGAATACAATGTGGGGGAATTAAATATAGATATGTATATACACAAAACATGCACTATACACATCTCTATATAAATATGTACATTTTGGGGCACTTCTCTTTTACATTACCCCTGTTGTCGAGACCACGACAATGAAATTTGGGGGAAGTGTTGTGCTGGGATTTATTTGACTACTCAACCCCATTTATAACTTGTGACAGTTCAGGATGGAATCAAGTATAACACTGCACTTAGGTACCTAGACATCATCCACATGGCCATCAGCTCTTCCCTGCCGTTCACCATAACTCAACGTCTCCATCCACAGAATACACCTTCTTCTTCTTTCTTTGCTATAGTCTATTGCAGTCTTCAGTCTCTTTGTTCCGGTCTTTTCTGTGTTCATGTCATTGTCAATCTTCAGGTATCTACCTATCCCAAAGCCATCTTTCTTCAGTTGTGACTGGTCAGACTCTGGAACGGCTTCACCCTCACAGTCCATAGGTTGGTCAACATCATCCTGTGTACACCCCTCACCTTGTCAGAATTCACGCTACTCTCCTATAGTGCTTCAGCAGGATTTTGAGTATATCTGGCATGATGAGACTGCTGGGTGTCACAGTTTGTAGTTGGGCCTCACGCATGACTGACTCAGACAGGAAATTACTTTCTGAGGCACTGGAAACGACTTTACTCAGGCGCCGGAAACGACTTAACTCAAGCACCGGAAACGACTTCACTCAGACACTGGAATTGACTGAACTCAGGCACTGGAAACGACTTGATTGAAGATCATTGATGACGTTCCTCCATGGCTAGATACGCAGATCTTTACTAGGCAGGTCAGAATTTCTGTAATAGGGAGTGATATCACAATACCTAATTGACTGCAGGAGAGAACACCGTTTAATTCTAACCGACATTCAATCCATCCCTTACGAACTTCACCAATGCTGGGGTTAAAATGGCAAACACCTTAGAAAGTGAGAAGACCTGTCCCTAGAGAACCTCACTTTTTTTTTCCCCATTGACACAAAACACATATTACAATTCCATTCCAAAATAAGCCTTTGGATAAAAAGGATATAGAGACTTCAGCTAAAATAGCAAGACTATTATCTACCGGCTGTAAATGAATGAACACCTTCACATGAACACAATTAACGTGGACCGAGTATGTCCATGTACAGGTATTACCGCACTTATACCTAAAGTGTCTATATACACACATATGGAATTTCACTAGGCAGTAAACCGATCAATTTACATAACACAATGCTTTCATCATTATTTATCTACAATATATATTGGATGTGGGATAAAGGACTAGGTTATTCTTATGTCCTTATCCCCTTCTCCGGCTGATTTAATGGTGCTCAGCCTGACTTCTGTGCAGTTGGGCAGCCAGTCTTTTGGTCCTCCTGCAGATCAAAAACAGTCCAATATACATAATAATGACCAGGAGGAAAATGACAGGAAGAGGTAGCTTTGGGCTTTATTACAGCCTCCTCCTCATGGCTGAAATTGAGAGGAGATGTTTCAGCTCAGCGCCAAATGCAAGAGGAATCTTCAGGAATCTCTCAGGGGCATCTGAGCAAAGGTCAAGTCTTCTCTCTGGAGTGATAGGTGTTCTTCTATATCGATACCTAAAATGGGATTAAGGGAACAGTACGCTCCTGGAAGTTCTCCCAGTGCAGTTAATAACCATCCTGGCACTGGATAACCTTCCTTATTTGATGCTTCTCTGTCCCACCAAACTCACTCATTCTTTCCTTCAGGGTGGCCTCCCCCTGTTAACCCTTCTTGAGCTGCCCAGTAAGTTAACTAATGCCTCGATTCCTGAACCCCACAAAATGAATGCAATTTTCCTTTGGTAGGCTCCTAGTCAATTGCTTCTGTTTCCTATACAGACACCCCTTCCAGTTTTCCACAATTCAAAAGAGTAACATAAAACCCTTGCAGCTACTTAACACCCTAGGAAAGCTAAACATCAAACTAATGCACACTGTTTTTAGTTGTATCTTGCATTAAATTTTAAGCAAGGCTATGTTATCCATCCAAACTTCAAGGTCTAAGCACACAGTATAACACGACACTCCATCGTGTATGTCCGTTATCTGCCCATGCTTCTCCGCCTGTCTTAGTTCACGTAACAACAACCTTTATCCGATTTAAAATGCACAGAAAACTAAAAAACATTTTAAAACAAACAAAGTTAACCACTGAATTTCAAGGCCTGGGTGAACCCACACCTCTTTACCTATTTTATTCCAACAAAACCACCGCATCCATGGATGTGGTTCTTATCCTGCGATCTGTGCTACTCTTATCATTATGAATTCTATGGAAAACTGGAGCAAAAAATAAAAAATACCAGCAAATACACCTCATTTACTTCACGGGGGGTTGATATAAAACAGACAACAACCAGCATACTAACAAATCCTGTTATAATTGAATTCATGTTGCACCTCAGATAAAGCCTTTCTTGCCTCCTATCTGAACCTCACTGGTCTAACAATATATTTAAATTGCAAAAGAGCAAACCTAGTAAACAGAAGAGAAGTAAAGAAATAAAACAAACCAACCAATAATAAAGACTAGAGGCCAGTTTGAAACTCTGATAAACTGAGTTTACATCAAGGCCTTGATAGCCTCCCTAGTTGTAATCAGCCATTTTGAGGTATCTGCACATGGTGGGGCACATGAGACTGAGAGAGAATGCCATTATGTCTATGTAAATGTCTGTGCTCCCTGACAATATTGCTAGGCCACTCACAATTACTTGTGCAATAACAGTTCCTTGCAATATGTCCAAAGTGACCACATTTAAAACATTTCACAGAATGATATTTCCTCTCTCTCTTTGTACATGACAATTTGCAGTACCTAGCAATATGGCCGGAGCCAGCACAGGTATAACATCTAACACATGCCATGCCTGATTTAGGGGCCCTGACAGAACATACTTCCTTCTGTCTGGAACTTTTAAACTCTTCCATTACTAAGGATGCACTCTTAACATTTTTACATTTGCATTTTCTTACTTCTTTAGACAGCACATACTTGTCAGTACATTTTTTTATTGGATCAAAATTTGATAAAATATTTGATCCATCCCTTATTCCTTCACTCCCCCTTTTTGCCCTGCACAGGGCACAATTGTTTTGGGATCTGACATTGTTTTTAGAGAAAAAGAGAAGGTCGGCATCACATTTGAAAAATCATTGATGATATTTTGCAAACTAGTAATCAGTTTGGAACTAGTATCAAGCTCCCCATTCCATTTATTAATTACGGCATCACTAGCTGCTGCCTTGTCCTTATAAGCTTTGATCTCAGCCCCAGACTGAGTAAGCTGTGCATCAATATCAAGACAATGATTTTTCATTTCCAGCAGTTGTAATTCAAGCCTAGAAATTTGCTTTTCTCTATCCACATTATACTGATCATTCTCTGCCAGTTGTGTCTGTAAGGCACACACTCTCTGCACATTAGTCACACAACACTGGCAGTGGAAATTTGGGGAATATGTCTTACACAGGGATTCCTCATAAACACAGATCAGTTTAGCTAACATGTTCAGTCGTTTATTTGAGTTATTCAAGACCGACCGTCTGTCTATACACATGCTATCATGCCCACATGCTTGTTCCAACCACAGCAATTCTGCAGATTTGGGTATGGTTGGGGGTTTTGGGTGAAATTTACTTTGTTTTGCTAATCTTTTAAGGGTTGATAAGTCCGTACTCACTCTTCCTGAAGCCATCTTGGTCGTCCTCCTTCTCCCTTCTCTGCTGCTTGGAAAGGTCCTTTTACCTCAGTATCGCCTTTTCTGACCAGCTGGACTTTTTCTTGAGAATGACTATGACTTTATGGAAGAGTGAATTGGTAAAGATAACCCCAAACTCTCAAAGATTACTTCAAAAGGAAAAAAAAAGCATTAAAAATCTGCCTGGTAACAAAAGATTGGGTTCTCTGTTAAAGATTTTGTTCTGTGTATAGCTCATATTGAAAATCTGCTTCACCCGTCTGAACTATCAGCGCTCTGTGTGACGGGGTATGCGACAGAGCAAGAAAAGACACCAGACCAATAAGCAATCCATCAAGATTTATTGGAACAGGGAACTGGGACAACACAAATGAAAGTAACTATGCAGCATCCGTAATTAGTCCACAATGAGTCCACACAAAGGGAGCAGAACCTGGGGTGCCACCCAGCAATCTGACGCCAGGAAAATAGAAATAGTCCTTGGGTGAATTTAATGGATCTAGCAGATGAGGGACACAACACAGTCCCACGTGACAGCCTTTAACAATCCACACGGTCACCGGGATCTCGCCTCAGCATAAGATCCAAGCCCTTCGCAAGTCACCACACAACTGACTCAGCCAACACATGAGTCTATTGTCCTGTGTCCTGGGATCAGTTCATCGATGGGGGAGGTTCACACCAACTTTTAACATGTGGCTACATTGAGAAGCTTCCAGAAACTACCGGCTCCATTCTGTCTTACAAGTTTGTGTATTGGATGAGTCCCATGCTAAGAAGAGCAAAGACAGAATCCCTCACTAGATGCAATACAAGTGAGGTGGACCTAGGCCTGATTACATTACAGTCCAGGAACACAGGCCGGGGGAGGGACATGCTGTTACAACCCCTTCCCCCTCAATTTGTGTACGGACTAGTGACCTCTACAGGTTACTGGTCAAGTACACGTGGTCATGGCTGACAGGACTCAGGGTTCCTCCTGCCTGGCAAATCCTTCTGCATTTTGGTGTTGGCTGCCTCTTCTATATTGTATTGTAAAGTTATAGGGTTGAAGAGCCAGGCTCCATCATAGTAAGTGTCCATTGTCCCCAGAGATTCTGTTCAACCAAGTGAGTGGATTGTGATCAGTAATCACAGTGAATTCTCATCCATACATATATGGCCTTAGTTTCCTGATGGCCCAAACTACAGCCAGGCATTCCTTTTCAACGGTTGCATAGGCCACTTCTCAGTCCAGCAGTTTCCGGCTGAGGTAGGCAATGGGGTGCTCCTCCCCAGCTGCATTTACCTGGCTGAGTCCAAGTCACCAACCAGGGCAATGCTTTCTTGGTGAGGTCTGTAAGAGGATTGGCCACAGTGCTGAAATGAGAAACAAAATTTCGGTAATAACTGGCAGTGCCCAATAAAGCCATAACTTGTTTCTTGGTTTGGGGTACAGGCCATTCTCTAATAGCCTAGATTTTGGCAAGTTCAGGATGTAGCTTTCCTCCTCCTACTCTATGCCCTAGGTACTGGACTTCACCCATCTCTAATTGGCATCTATCAGGTCGAATGGTCAGGCCTGCTGCAAGAATCCGGTCAAGAACAACTACTACGTGGTTCATGTGTTCCTCCCACTCTGGCTGAAAATGGCAATATCATCCAAGTAGGCACAAGCAAAATCGCCACAACCCCGGAGTATCTGGTCTACCATTCTCTGAAAGGTTGCAGGGGCATTCTTCATTCCGAAAGGCATGTTTCATACAGACCAAAGGGGGTTATGAAAGCCGACCTTTCTCTCCCTCCCTCCGTCAGAGGGATTTGCCAATATCCCTTACTGAGATCCAAGGCAGTGACATATCGGGCCCAGCTAGCTGATCTAGAAGTTCATCAGTGCAAGGCATTGGATAAGGATCACTAATGGTATGGACATTTAGTCATCTGAAGTCCACACAAAATTTAGTACTCCCATCTTTCTTGGGTACTAACACCACAGGGGAGGCCCAAGGGCTATGGGAGGCCTGAATTACCCCAAGCTGTAGCATCTCCTCCAGTTCATGCTGCATGGTGTTTCTAACTGATTTTGGTACCCAGTAAAGAGACTGCTGTATAGGACAGATGCCCGGAGTGTCCACATGATGGTGGGTTACTGTGGTTCGACCCGGTCGGGATGAGAAAGCAGCCTATCTCTGATGGAGCACCCCCAGCACTTGGTTTTTCTGGAAGGAATACAGGTGATCTCTCAGAGGCACCTGTTCCACAGTGGATTTGGCTCTTGCGGCTTCCACAAGATCAGGTAGTGAGTCCTCCTCCTCTTGACTGTCTTCTGAAGCTAGCCGACAGCTGGCTATCACTGGTGGGGTCCAGTCATGGTACTCCTTAATCATATTCACATGGACAGTTTTTTGTCTTAAACCCTGGTCATCTAAAGCAATGAGGTAATTGGTGTCATTAAGTTTTCTGAGAACCCGGAAGGGACCCTCCCATGTTGTCTGCAGTTTATTTTGCCGATGGGGAGCAATCATTAAGACCTGTTGTCCTTCTGAATACTCCCAATAGCGGGCTTTTCGGTCATACCATGTCTTCTGTCTGGATTGAGCCATCCGCACATGATCCTGAGCAAAACTAGCAAGTTGAGCCAGGGTTTCCCGAAGCTTTAGGACATATGGAACAACAGGGGTTCCTGTATCTTCAACTTTCCCCTCCCAATATTCTTTTAGCAGAGTTAAAAGTCCTCTGACCTTTTTCCATACAGGAGCTTAAAGGGGGAAAACCCAGTGGACTCTTGGGGGACTTCCCGATAGGCAAAGAGGAGATGGGGTATCCCTGTCAGTGAAGGCCCTTAACATATGTTTCAGCGTGCCATTGAATCGTTCCCAAAGTCCATTTGTTTGAGGATGATATGGTGTCGTTCGGATCGCTCATACTCCACAAGTGCGCCAGAAGCACTGTACCAGCTCCGACATGAACTGGGAGCCTTGGTCTGATAGGATTCTCACTTGGAAATCCTACTTTAGTGAAAATGGTAACCAGGGCCTCAGCCACCTTGGCTGCAGAAATACTTGACAAGGCCACAGCTTCCGGATATCGGGTGTCATAGTCCGCAACAGTGAGAATGTACTGCTTTCCAGATTTACTTGGTTTAGCCAGAGGTCCAATGATATCGACACCTACTCTTTGAAAGGGTTCTTCTATTATAGGGAGCGGCTGCAAGGGTGCCTTGGGGTGATCTTCCGGTCGCCATCTACGCTGACAGATGTTGCAAGTTGGGCAGAAATGTGCCATGGCTTGAGAATCCCAGGCCAATAGAAAATTTGAGTCAACCGTCTCTCAGTGCGGGTTTTCCCTTGATGCCAGCAGTAGGAATGTCATGAGCAAGGTGTAATAGGGAAAATCTATATTTCTGAGGGACAATCAGCTGTTTGCTATAAGTCCAGGGTTTATCTAGGGATTCAGTGTTGGTAACCCGATATACAGTAGGAGTCCATTTTCCCTGATAATTTTTTCCCAATTTTCCCCTAACTGCCTTATTTCAGCTAGAGTTCTAAAACTAGCTAGGGTAGGGTCCATCTCTACCTCTTGTCTAAACTGAACTTTATCCGAAGAGACACTCATATAATCCCCACAAGAAGAATCACTCAACGGCTGTGACGGCAGTTCTGGTGGTCCTATTTCCATTGATGTGTTGAACATGTCCACATCTGCTGCTCTCCTGGCTTGACTTCGGGTTACCGCACCGAAAAAGTGGCACTGAAGATTCCCCACATCGTTTCCTAGAAGAACATCTGCAGGAAGGCCACTCATCACACCGATCATGCATTGTTTGCCACCAAAGCCATAATCAAGGGCCACACTCGCTCTTGGAATATATCTCTGAGTACCTCCAGCCAATTCAATGCCAATTCCTGGTCCCTTTTGAATTGCTTCTGGTTGAACTACTCGGGGATCGGCCATGGCGGGAAAAGCCACAGTGTCACGGAAGCCAATAACTTTTTCGCTATCCAACATGACCTCCTGTAAATGTTTGTGCTTTAGATCAGAAGAACAGGTGGCTGTGGGTGTCTGTAGATAATGGATAGGCAAATGTGGTCTGTAGCTGTTCTGCCTCCAAACACCTGGACAGTGGGCTTGCAGATGACCAGGCTGCCCACATCAATAACACTGTGGTCTATGATTTTTCCCCCATGTCGTATTCCCAAAGATGAGGCAGGAGTAATGGGAGGTACATTTACTCGGGGTATCGCCATGAGTTGGTAATCTAGTGGGACAGTGAACATTAGAGGCCGAAGGACAAGGGGCCACCAGCATTGGGAACTTGGTAGGTTTTTTTCTCACCGACTAGTAGTTTTTTCCACTGAGGCTTGATGGTGAGTGCCTCATCAGCTAAAGCAGCAGCTCTTTCCAATATCGCTGTTTCCTCTCACGCACCCATTCCCGGATCTCAGCATGGTATTTGGCATAGAACTGCTCTTTTAGAATGACCTGGAGGAAAGTATCCCAAGTTAAGGCCCCCTCTACCTCCAGCCAGCGATGACATCCTTGTTTGAGGCTGTGGGCATACATCTTGAGAGACACTTCCCATCACAGGCTAAGGAGCAGAACTGAGTCCTGTATGTGTCTAGGGTTATGGCATAATGTTCTAGGATGGCCTCTTTTACCTCCCCATACTCAAAGTTCCACCGGGGGGTCCATAGCTCTATAGGTTTCAGCAGCTCCACCCTCTAAAAGCCCCACCAGATGTCTGACTCGCTCCCTTTCCAGGACTTCCATTAATCGACATTGATGTTCAAAGTCCTGGAAGAAGCCCTCAATGTCGCCTGCAGCCTCATTAAATGGCTTAAAGTCCTTGGGGGCACTCTGGGGAATTCTCTCATGGTGGATACTGTAGATATAGTCTGTCTGGTGTTTCCAGCTGCTTCCACAGCGAGCTGCCTCTCCAGCAATGCCCTCTCTTGAGCTCTACGAACGGCCTCCATCTTATATTCTATGGTGACCTCCGCTCCAAGCAATGCCATCTCCTCCTCGTACCACACAACCCACTGACTTTTTTGAGTATTTACCTGCAGCTCCTGTCTTTCTTCCCTTTGCTGTGGGAATCCTTCTTCAGTGCCATCTTGCAGGCAAGCTCCTTCCAAAGTCTTTGTTTGTTAACTCCCCACAGTCCAGTTTCTGTATCCTGAGGTTCCGGTTCCAGACATTGATGGGCCGCTAGACATATAGGTACTATACACATGACCAGGTTTTTAAATACATCAGTTAGGGACTGCTCTGATATGGAGTACCTTGATGTTTGGTAGAGCAGCTTAGTATACATTTTTTGCAAAAAACGTATCAACCAAATACCCTGTTTTTCATCATCTTTTTACTGGCACTTGCTGTTTACTGCTATTTCTTAAAGGGAATCTGTCACCCTAAAAAGGCGGGATATTTAAATGATGGCAGTCAGGTCAGATGGGCGGTGTTTTGGGTACTTGCCTTAACATGCTGTTCGCCGCTGTCTCCATTATTTCTGGGAATTGTAGTCATTGCCCTCCATATAACGCGCCTGCGCATTGCAATCTTGAATTGCGCACGCGCAGTATGCTTTGCCCGCAGATTGCAATGCGCAGGCGCGTTATATGGAGGGCAACGACTACAATTCCCAGAAATAATGGAGACAGCGGCGAACACCACCCATCTGACCTGACGGCCATCATTTAAATATCCCGCCAATTTAGGGTGACAGATTCCCTTTAATAACAGAGTATTTTTATACGTTTGTTTTACTGTGCTTTTCTATGTTTCAGTCTTTTGGATGTGTGAACACTGTCCTACAGACTGGTTCACTGTGTGCATGGCCCAAGTGTCTGTATTTAATTGGTTTCTTGTTTTTGCAAGATTATGGAAGAATTCCACCCCTCCCTTGTGGGCCATGCACATAAAGGCCATCCTCTGCAGCGTGTCCACATCGGACATTACCTATCTGAATCCTGCTCATATAGGTACTATACACATGACCAGATTTTTAAATACATCAGTTAGGGACTGCTCTGATATGGGTTACCTTGATGTTTGGAAGAACGGCTTAGTATACATTTTTTGCAAAAAACTTATCAACCAAATACCGTTTTTCATCATCTTTTTACTAGCACTTGCTGTTTACTGTTATTTCTTTATAACAGAGCATTTTTTATACGTTTGTTTTACTGTACTTTTCTATGTTCCTTATATTATATACTAACTGAGACAAAACAGTCTATCAATAAAGGATGTTTATTACACACACAAGTCTACAGTCTATTACATACATAGGCGACGATAAATATATATATATATATACTACTACAGTGCTAATACAGTAATATCAACAATATCTCACATTAAAAACCCAGGATTAACTGCCCAAATTACCCAACTCACACATATAATATCATACTTTCCACCTATGGACCACTATTACTAAGGCCTAGTAAGTAAGAATATACTTAGCCACCATGTGTGTCCATCATTGTACCCAGCAGCAAGAGAGCCAGCACAGCATGTCTTGTCTATTTATGTGTCCAGCTAGAAGAGGTATGTCGAGCCCCACGTGTCGTGTGCGGAATGATGTCATCAGTATATTCTCTACTGGCTAAGATACACCCCCTCAATCCTGAATGAAACCTGTTTGACTAGCACATGGCAGACAGCAAGCTGGAGAAGGGGCTTTGCTCCATGTGGAATACAATGTGGGGGAATTATATATAGATGTGTATATACATAAAACATGCACTATACACATCTCTATATATATATGTACATTTTGGGGCACTTCCTTCTACAATATGGTTCCATCATTGCATGATGGAACAATATTTAGATCAACAATATTGTAGGACTAAATGTACTGAAATACTGATTGCATCTGCAATCTTGTTAAGATTCAAAACTACTAAATGTATCCTGCAGCATATACTAATCCTAATTATGCATAGTTTTTCTAATAAAATTGCATTCATTACATATTTTGGCCATTCAGGCTACATATTGTTTGCATGGCAGTGTTTTACAGGGAAGCTTTCCATGGTGTGCTTTTTTTAATCAAGGGAAGCTTTGTTTTATTAGCCAAGCTGTCTGGCTGCCTGCGTGTAAAGAAGTGTAGTTTTCCTCATTCAGAACGTGGATTTTCAGCCAGGAATTTGACAATCATCATAGATCACACAGAAGAATGATGTCCCTGTGCAAGCTTTATTACCTATTATTGTGTGCAACCTCTCTGTTTGGCTTGTTTCATGACAGAGAATTGTCACGTTCTCCTGTCACTCAATTGTTCCTTTTATTTTTATTGCTGCTAATTTGTTTTGCACGTGGTTAACTCAGGGATGCTGGAACTGAAGCCAAGAAGTAAGCAGCTCCCTTGTGAGACTCCATGTTGCCAGGCTGCTTTACATAGGGAAGCCTAAGCATTAAAGACAGCCAGGTTGTATAAAAAGAAACCAGAAATCCCACATTATGGTCCTCTAATATAAAAGGAATAGTGATTTTTTTTTCATTTGTGATGTGCTTTCAAGCAGGCATCTTGAACTTCTTTTTCCAGGGTGAGTCACACTTAAAGGGAATGTGACATCAGGATAGACACCTTTATGTAAGAACCTCAGTTAGAGACTTTATTGGTAATATATTAACAGCTGCTATTACATCCCCTTAAAATTGCTCTTAAAGAGAACTTGTCAGCAAGATTTCGTAATGTAAAGTAAAGACATGGCTGTAATGGTGCTGTAATACGGATTACTTTAATACCTTTGGTGAAGAAATCCGCTTTGTCTTTATTCATCATTTGAAGTTTTCTGCTAATTAGGTTTCGGTGCACAGGGGTCAGACTATGCGCTTGGTCTTCTCCTCCCTGTCTGTGATTCCCCAGCCCCTTCACCTGCCTCTTTAACCCCTTACCGACATGCGCTGTACTAGTACTGCTCTGCAGGAGGTGTGATTGTGCCCAGAGCAGTACTAGTACGGCGCCGCGATCATCGCGGCCTCACGCTAAGCGCCGCGGCGAACGCGTATGTAAGAGCTGACACCGCAGCAATGCCCACGACACGATCGGTGCTATGCAACGATCGTGGGCATTTAACCCCTCTGATGCATTGCACAGGAAGGGAGGCTCCCTGCACATTCCCACTAGGACATCGCGATGCGATCGCGTTGTTCTGGTGTCTCCATGGAGACCCCCGCACCAAGATGGCCGCAGAGTCCTTCCGGGTCCTACAGGAAACATGGCTTGTGAGTGCCTGCTGAGAGCAGACCTTGGCATGCCTCCTTCCCTGCCTGTCAGATTGCTGATCTGATACTCTGCTGTGCAGTGTAAGATCAGCGATCTGATGTTATATAGTAATTTCCCATACTGGGACAATGTAATAAAGTTAAAAAATATATATATTTTACCAATAAACACATTTATTTATGCAAAGAAAAGAAAACAATAAAAGTACACATATTTGGTATCGCCGCATCCATAATCACCCGCTCTATAAAATGGTCCCATCAGTTAACCGCTTCAGTGAACAAAGTAAAAAAATAAATAAAAAACTAGGCAAAAAAACAATGCTTTATCATCATACCGCCAAACAAAAAGTGCAATAATACGCGATCAAAAAGATGGATGTAAATAAAAATGGTACAGCTGAAAACGTCATCTTGTCCCACAAAAAACAAGCCACCACACAACTCTATTTTTATTGTGTAAAAGCGTCAAAACATAAAAAAAGATATAAATGAGGTATCGCTGTAATCGTACTGAGCCGAAGAATAAAGGTATCTTACCAATTTTACCACACACGTTACGGTATATAAAAAAAAGCAATTCCTGAATTGCTGGTCTTTGTTCATTCTGTCTCCCAAAAATCAGAATAGCAAGCGATCAAAAAATGTCATGTGCCCAATGAAAATGTCCCTGAAAACTGAAACAGGACAAATGGGAACACTAATGTCATCTAATGGTCATAACCGATACTACGCTTTGAGTTAATTTGCTGCACATAAGTGGGCAGAACAGATCCATCGGGGGTTTCATCTGAATCACGTCACTTAGAGATGTAGATGGAAACCCAAAAGTAAGTGGTCCGCGTAGAGCGCCGGATAAAACTATGATCCCAAACGTTATGTAAAATTTTCCCAATAAAAGCTTCCACTCAATCAACAAAAAAAGCAAGTCTCCACTCAGATCTGTCATGTGTTAACGGAAATATAGGGGGGCTTCCACGTTACTGATATCAGAAAGGCTCTGGAAAAGTGAAATGGCTCCTCACCCACCAAAAGAAATTCAGAAAATTTTCCGCTCCCAAATCCAAATGCCCCCCTCCCTTCTGAGCCCAGTGTGCCTAAACTACATGTTTGGCATTTCTGTAGTGATGAGAGCCCACCTAATTTACAGGTGCGTGTCTCCAGAAGCATGGGCTGGGCATAATGTACTGGTCACTACAACGTACTGATCACTACAGCGTACTGCTCACTACAACGGCAGTTTGCAATTTTAACAGCAATATCCACTGCTGTCTGCTTCTGGAAAACACCCATGGAATCAAAATCGTCACTACATCTGTAGATAAATTCAGAGAGGATTATCATTTCCAAAATGGTCACTTGAGGGGGATTCTGCTTTTCTTGCACTTAGGGGCTCTTTATATGGAATCCACAAACTAGTCTATGAAAATCTGCACTCCAGGAGGCAAATAGCGCTCTGTCCCTCCCAAATCACTCCGTATGGCAAAGTAGTACTGTACAGCCACATAAGGGGTATTTCTACATTCAGCAGAAATTGTGGGACAAATTCTGGTGCCATTTTTACCCTGTCCCAGGGTGAAAATGTAAAACTTGGGGCTAACACACAATCTTGGTGGTAAAATTGTAAATTATTTATTCTTCACTGCCCAATGGCATAAAAGTTTGTGACACACCTGTGGTGTCAATATAATCACTGCACCCCTAGATGAATTCATTGAGAGGTTTAATTGGTAAAATGGGGTCATTTATGGGGAGGTTCTGCTGTTCTGGCACCTCAGGGGCCCTTCCAATGTAACATGGCACCCTCAAACAAGGGCAGCAAAATCTGCACTGTAATATGGCACTACTTCCCTTCTGAGCTTTGCACTGTGCCTAAGGCCTCTTTCACACGTCAGTGGCTCCGGTACGTGTAGTGACAGTTTTCTCACGTACCGGAGACACTGACACACGTAGACCAATTCAAATGAGTGGATCTATGCATGTCAGCGTGTTTTCACGGACCGTGTGTCGTTGTGCAAAATACGCTGACATGTCCTTTTTCTCCGGCACCACTGACCCAAAACGTCCCTCAAACGTGCAAACGGAGAACTGTTCACACAGTCCTCCGTGCACACGGACGGCACGGACAGCTACAGTAAGCGCTGTCCTCCTGCCTGTGGTGCTGAAGCTGCTTGTAATTATTCTCCCTGCTCTGCCGGCAACAGCGAGCAGGGAGAATAAATGAAAAACCCGACGTGTGGTCCCCCTTAGTTTTGGAACCAACCCCGCAAAATTATACAGCTGCGGGCTGCTATTCTCAGGCTGGTAAGGGGCCATGATTATGCCCCCCCAGCCTAAAAACAGCAGCCCCCTGCTGCCCAGAAAAGGCGCATCTTTTAGATGCGCCTATTCTGGAGCTTTGTCGGGTTCTTCCCACTTGCCCTGTAGCGGTGGCAAGTGGGGTTAATAAAGGGTTAATGCCACCTTGCTATTGTAAGGTGACATTAAGCCAGGCTTAGTAATGAATAGAATCAAGCAATAAAAACAAAAAGGAGCACACAAGAAAAACCAGGGCACAAAAATGTATCAAGATTGACAATAAAGTATGCACCAAAAAACCCTGATAATGGCTAAAATGAAAAACAAACATGTGCTGATGTTATAGGAACCACCAAAGTAATAAATTAATGCATAATGCAATGAAAAAGTGAGCACTTATACCTGTAACAATGTTACATGCTTATAAATAACGCCCCAAAAAAGGAAACACATGTAGCAATTATCAGAAACAAGCTGAGCATAAGTGATAAATTAATGCGTAATGCAATGGAAAATGAGCCCTTGTGCCTGTAACAGTGAGCTAAACATGTGACAAGATGCACCTATGTATCCAGATGGATATTTTTGTGCATTTAAAAATATATGATGTGCAGATATAAAAGTATCAATAAAGTGACATGTGCATCCAATGTAAATACTGAGCAATGCTGGATCTGACAAAGATAAATAATCAAATGGTATATCTTCACAAGTAGTGAGTAATATACCAGCAAAGCCAATAATTATCCTATGTAGGATTACAAAATAGAGATCTAAATACTTACAAAGTGCATGTGCATAAAGCTTCTCTCTGGTAGTGTGCTCCCACATGCACACGTGTGCCACACGGACATACAACGTATTTACATGGACATACGGACATGGATATATCCGGTACCATGTTTACCGGTACCGGAAATATCTGGACGTGTAAAAACGGCATAAAAGTAGTTTTGACCACATATGGGGTATCAGTGAACTCAGGAGAAATTGCACAACAACCTTTGGGGTCCATTTTCTCCTTTTGCCCTTGTGAAAATACAAAATTTGTAGCTATAAATGATTTTTCTGGGAAAAATGTGATTTTTTTTATTTTCACGGCTTAACGTTATAAACTTCTGTGAAGCACCTGGGTTTTCAAGCTGCTCAATACAAATCTAGGTAAGGTCCCAAAGGGTCTAGTTTCCAAAATAATGTCACTTGTGGGGGGCTTTCACTGTTTAGGCACATCAGGGGCTCTTCAAACACGACATGGCATCGGCTAATTATTCCATCAAATTTTGCATTCCAAAAGTCAAATGGCGCTCATTCCCTTCCTAGCCCTGCCGCACACCCAAACAGTTGTTTTCCTCCAAATTTTGGGTATTAGCGTACTCAAGAGAAATTGCACAACAAATTGTATGGTGCAATTTCTCCTTTTATTCTTATGTAAATGCAAAATTTGGAGCTAAAAAGATTTATTTGGGAAAAATGTGATTTTTTTTATTTCCATGGCTCTACGTTATAAACATCTGTAAAGCACCTGTGGGCTCAAGGAGCTCAATACTCATCTAGATAAGTTCCCTAAGAGGTCTAGTTTCCAAAATGATGTCACTTGTTGGGGGTTTCCACTGTTTAGGCATATCAGGGGCTCTCCAAACGCGACATGGCAACCGCTAATTATTCCAGCATATTTTACATTCAAAAAGTCAAATGGCGTTCCTTCCCTTCCAAGCCCTGCTGTGTGCCCAAACAGTAGATTTTCCCCACATATGGGGTATCGGCATGCTCAGGAGAAATTGTACAACAAAATTTATGGTCCATTTTCTCCTGTTACCCTTGCAAAAGTAAAAAAAAATAGCTCTAAAGGAAAATTTTTGTAAACAAAAAGTAAATGTTTAATTTTTCCTTCCACATTCCAAAAATTCCTGTGAAGCACCTGAAGGGTTAATAAACTTTTTGAATTGTTGTTTTTGAGTACTTTGAGGGGTGCAGTTTTTAGAATGGTGTCACTTCTGGGTATTTTCTTTCATATAGAACCCTCAAAGTCACTTCAAGTGTGAGATGGTCCCTAAAAAAAATGCTTTTGCAAATTTTGTTGTAAAAATAAGAAATCTCTGGTCAACTTTTAACCCTTATAATGTTTCCAAAATTGTGCTGATGTAAAGTAGACATGTGGGAAATGCTGTTTATTCACTAATTTTTGCAATATGACTTTCTTATTTAAGGGTATAAAAATTAAAAATTAGAAAATTACAAAATTTTCAAAATTTTTGCCAAATTTCTGTTTTTTTCACAAATAATTGCAATCATATCAAATAAATGTTACCACTATCATAAAGTACAAAATTTTGCAAGAAAATATTCTCAGAATCACCAGGATCCGTTGAAGCATTCCAGAGTTATTACCTCAAAAAGTGACAGTGGTCAGAATTGTAAAACTTGGCCTGCTCATTAAGGTGAAAACAGGCTTCGTCTCAAAGGGGTTAAGTGCCTCCTTTATTTAAATCTCAGCAGTGAATTTTCATTCAAAGAGAAAGGCAGAGGGACTGACAATCACAGTCAGGGTGGAAAAGACCCCAGTGCCTGTTATGTTTAGGTAGCTGAGGAGAAATAGCAAAAATGTTAATACACCAGAGAGGTTGGAACCTATTGGATTGCAGTAACCTGAACTAACCACACAACCAGAGGTAGCCGTTGAGCGTTCCTACATTGATCCTAGACGCCCCGTCACTGCCTGAGAGATAACTACACCTAAAGTCAAGAAGATGAAAGCTATCTGCCCTGGAGCAGATTCCCAAAGAAAATAGGAAGCCCCCAAACATGTAATGGCGGTTAGACAAGAAGAAAGCACGAACACAGACAGAAAATAGAATGAGCAAACGCTGAGGACCAATCTGTCTAGACAGAAAAGTACAGGAAAGAATTCTGACTGCAATCCAAAAAAAAACCCTAAAAAAATACCAACACTTCTGATTGCCAAAAAAACTGAGATCACACGATCTCATCCACCTAAATCAGATCTCTGGTGTAACAAAACCAAGCCGCAACCACTGAAAAAACAAGAAAAAGCAAATGAACAAATAACAGAGGCTACAGATAAACTGAGAGGAGCACAGGCCCCAGGAGGGGACCCGGCTGAACTCCAAAAGTGCAGAAAACTATGCAAAAAGCAAGCACAAAAAGAAAAGCAAAAATATCTTATCTGAAAGCAGCAGACGCAGGCAAGACTCCAGCAAACTTCCAAATGAACCAGGAACCACAATTGAGACAAGAACAATTGATCACCGGCAACCATCATGGGAGGGAACCTCCCTTATATCAGTCCAGTCAGTGATCCCAGATTGCCATTCCTCGTTGGAAGGTTCAGTACTGTCTGTAACCACCAGAGGGAGCCTCTGCTCAGAAACCATCTCTAGCACATTCACAACACTGACCCCTGTGTATTGAATTCTAATTAGTTTAAAACTTCAAATGGTGAATAAAGAAGAACCGCAAAGTGGATTTCTTCACCCAAAGAATCACCTCATCTCCTCCTGCTGTACTCTCATACTTATGGAAGGCACACCTGGTTAAGGTGAGATGAGCAGTTTCGGTAGAGGAATGTTGTCAATTCTAGCATATGGTGGGATATTAAAAACGTAGGTCCATGGCTAAAGGTGATGGCATCTTTCTATTATGGTCATTCCTTTCAAGTGGGGGCTCAGGGATCTGGACAACATTTTTCAGGAGGGGGCACGTCCCAAACTAGGCTTGCAGGAGTTCAAAGGGAACTGTAAATTTAAGCACCAGTGTTCAGGATGCGGTGGTTCGTTACAAGGAGTGTCGTGTCTCGTTGTTTCAAAAAAGGGAAATATTTATTTGGGGGAGATTCTGCAAAAGAGGGGCGAGTCCAGTGGGTCTGCCCAGTGATGTCCCTTATCTAAATAGGTACCCCAAACGAGATAAGGCAGTGTTGTTGTAGGGAGATTTTCGTTTTGGTTTTAAAATTCCTTCCCCGCTGTATGTAGTTCCTTTTACTTTGAAGAATTTGTTGTCGGCTCGTCAGCACCCTGCGATGGTTAGTAAGAAAATGATGCACAAAATATCATGTGGGAAAATGGCGGGTCCATTTGAGTTCACTCTCTTGTATAATTTCTTGGTTTCTCCTTTAGGGATGCTACCAAAAAAGGAGCTGAATAAATTCCGGCTCTTTAAGTATTCATCGTTCCAAAAATTTTTATCTGTTAATGATGGCGTAGACCTGGAGCTTTGCTCTGTGTTTATGCATACTTTGATGCAGCAGTCAGTTGGGTTATGGTGTATGGTAAAGGAGCATTGTTGGTTGCTTTCCGTTTGTTGCCAGTGCACCCACATAGTTTACATTTGTTGAGTTGTTTTTAGGAGGGTGCTTATATTGTGGATAGGTGTCTCCCCATGGGCTTCTCCATTTGTTGTGCTTATTTTGAAGTATTTAGTTTGTTTATGAAGTGGGTTGCATGCGATGTATCTAGGATATCGTCAGATATTCACTTGGTGAACACGCTGGTGGACAACCATTTTCAGGTCTCTCCAGAGATGTTCAATTGGGTTTAGGTCAGGGCTCTGGCTGGGCCAGTCAAGAATGGTCAAAGAGTTGTTCTGAAGCCACTTCTTTGTTATTTTAGCTGAGTGCTTAGGGTCACTGTCTTGTTGGAAGGAGAACCTTTGGCCAAGTCTGAGGTCCAGAGCACTCTGGAAGAGGTTTTCATCCAGGATATCTCTGTACTTGGTTGC
This sequence comes from Oophaga sylvatica, assembly GCA_033576555.1. Lineage (NCBI taxonomy): Eukaryota > Metazoa > Chordata > Amphibia > Anura > Dendrobatidae > Oophaga > Oophaga sylvatica. Next base: position 349,980,973 of record JARQOD010000002.1, on the reverse strand, counting down.
ATTCATGTTTTCTTCAATTGCAACCAGTTGTCCTGTCCCTGCAGCTGAAGAACACCCCCATAGCATGATGCTGCTGTAGGGGGAGCCAGGGCCATAGTTGTGGCTGAGAGTAAATGGTCATACACGCCCTGGTCTCCCGCCACATAAATACCATGTCCTTTAGCCAGCATACCTGTTTCTCTGCTTTCCGCACCTTCAGGGTCCCCTCTGACTTGCTGACTGTTCACTCCTGCCGATTGCACGCAAAGAGAGACAGATTCCAGTTCTAACAAACAGATTTACTTGTATCCATACGCAGCACGTCCAGTTCAGTTACAGCATTGACAAAGGATTCCACACAGTACACATCCTTCACTTTCCCTGTGCTCCTCCTCATGGCTCTGGATAGGCTCCCGGATTGTACCGTCTCGCTCGGTGCCACAACGTCCTCCCTGATCAGCTTAACTACTTTCAGGAGGTCCCCTGTCCGTTTTACCCCAGACATAAGGGCATCTCCCCACGTAGTAAGTCGCCACATCTTAGAGCGACCTGCATTTCTGTTCTGCTGTGACTTCTGCTGCAGCTTTTCCTGTCAGCTTTTCCTATACTTTTCGGCCACTATAGGCCATGGACGGCTGGGCTAATGCTTTAACGTTGCATGGTCAGGTGCGTAGCCCAGGCTCTAAGGCCCACCCAAGCTGTCTGGGCTCCCTGGCCCTACTGATCAAGATCAGGAAATCTTCCTGGCTGATCCGCAGCTGACCCCTCCTAAGTTAACTAGTTCATATTCTACATTCCTATCTCTATCTTACCTAGTCCTATAATGCCCCCACTAGTGGGCCAACTAGGGTACTGCACTTTCCCTAAATAATAAATAGCAGCACCAAATATATATAACATTATATACTGTAGTACATTTAGCAGCTTTAAGAACTATACAAAGTAATACAGACAACATTCATCAAAGTAGAAATGGGACGTGCTTGGGGGCACAAAATAGATCATGTGCCCCTTACACTGCTACCACCATGTTTCACTGTTGGGATTGTATTGGGCAGGTAATGAGCAGTGACTGTTTTTTTCCACACATACCGCTTAGAATTATCACTAAAAAGTTCTATCTTCGTCTCATCTGACTACAGGATCTTATTTTTCATAGTCAGGGAGTCCTTCATGTGTTTTTTAGCAAACTTTCATATGTCTGGCACTGAGGAGAAGCTTCTGTCGGGCCACTCTGCCATAAAGGCCCGACTGATGGAGGGCTGCAGTGATAGTTGACTTTGTGGAACTTTCTACCATCTCCCTGCTGCATGTGTGGAGCTCAGCCACAGTGATCTTGGGGTTCTTCTTCAACTTTCTCATTAAGGAACTTCCCCCACGATTGCTCAGTTTAGCTGGATGGCCAGGTCTAGAAAGACTTCTGGTGGTCCCAAACTTCTTCCATTTAAGGATTATGGAGGCCAAGGTGCTCTTAGGAACTTACAGCAGAAATTCCTTTGTAACTTTGGCCAGATCTGTTCCTTGCCATAATTCTGTCTCTGAGCTCCTTGGCCAGCTCCTTTGACCTCATGATTCTCATTCTCACAGCATGTGACTTAAATATGAGGGTCTGAGCAAAGAGTCTGAATACTTATGACCATGTGATATTTCAGTTTTTCTTTTTTAATAAATTTGCAAAAGATTCTACATTTCTGTTTTTTTTCAGCCAAGATGGGGTGCAGAGTGTACATTAACCCATTCACCCCCAAAGGTGGTTTGCACGTTAATGACCGGGCCAATTTTTACAATTCTGACCACTGTCTCTTTATCAGGTTATAACTCTGGAACGCTTCAACGGATCTTCGCGATTCTGAGATTGTTTTCTCGTGACATATTGTACTTCATGATAGTGGTAAAATTTCTTCCATATAACTTGCGTTTATTTATGAAAAAAACGCAAATATGGCAAAAATTTTGAAAATTTTGCATTTTTCAAACTTTGAATTTTTATTCCCTTAAAACAGAGAAATATGTCACACAAAATAGTTAAGAAATAACATTTCCCACATGTCTACTTTACATCAGCACAATTTTGGAAACAAAATTTTTTTTGTTAGGAAATGATAAGGGTTAAAAGTTGACCAGCGATTTCTCATTTTTACAACAAAATTTACAAAGCCATTTTTTTTTAGGGACCACCTCATATTTGAAGTCACTTTGAGGGGTCTATATAGCAGAAAATACCCAAAAGTGACACCCCTCAAGGTACTCAAAACCACATTCAAGAAGTTTATTAACCCTTCAGGTGCTTCACAGGAGCTGAAGCAACGTGGAAGGAAAAAATTAACATTTTACTTTTTAGTCACAAAAAATGATCTTTTACAAACATTTTTTTTATTTTCACAAGGGAAAAAGGAGAAAAAGGACCGATAAAGTTGTTGTGCAATTTCTCCTGAGTACGCCGATACCCCATATGTGAGGGAAAACCACTGTTTGGGCACACGGCAGGGCTCGGAATGGAAGGAGCGCAGTTTGACTTTTCCAAACCAAAATTGGCTGGAATTGAGAACGGACGCCATGTCGTGTTTGGAGAGGCCCTGATGTGCCTAAACAGTGGAAACCCCCACATGTGACCCCATTTTGGAAACTAGACCCCCTAAGGAACTTATCTAGATGTGTGGTGAGTAGTTTGAACCCTCAAGTGCTTCACGCAAGTTTGTAATGTAGAGCCGTGAAGAAAAAAAATCATATTTTTTCCACAAGCATGATGTTTTAGTCCCCAAATTTTTATTTTCCCAAGGGTAAGAGGAGAAATTGAACCACAAAAGTTGTTGTTCAATTTGTCCTGAGTACGCTGATACCCCATATGTGGGGGGGAATCACTGTTTGGGCGCACGGCAGGGCTTGAAAGGGAAGGAGCGCCGTTTGACTTTTCCAAACCAAAATTGGCTGGAATTGCGAACGGACGCCATGTCGCGTTTGGAGGGCCCCTGATGTGCCTAAACTGTGGAAACCCCCACATGTGACCCCATTTTGGAAACTAGACCCCTAAGGAACTTATCTAGATGTGTGGTGAGCACTTTGAACCCTCAAGTGCTTCACGCAAGTTTGTAATGCAGAGCCGTGAAGAAAACAAATCATATTTTTTCCACAAACATGATGTTTTAGTCCCAAATTTTTATTTTCACAAGGGTAAGAGGAGAAATTGGACCACAAAAGTTGTGGTCCAACATGTCCTGAGTACGCTGATACCCCATATGTGGGGGGGAACCACTGTTTGGGCGCACGGCAGGGCTCGAAAGGGAAGGAGCACCGTTTGACTTTTCCAAACTAAAATTGGCTGGAATTGCGAACGGACGCCATGTCACGTTTGGAGAGCCCCTGATGTGCCTAAACAGTGGAAACACCCCACATGTGACCCCATTTTGGAAACTAGACCCCCTAAGGAACTTATCTAGATGTGTGGTGAGCACTTTGAACCCTCAAGTGCTTCACGCAAGTTTGTAATGTAGAGCCGTGAAGAAAAAAAATCATATTTTTTCCACAAACATGATGTTTTAGTCCCCAAATTTTTATTTTCCCAAGGGTAAGAGGAGAAATTGGACCACAAAAGTTGTTGTCCAACATGTCCTGAGTACGCTGATACCCCATATGTGGGGGGGAACCACTGTTTGGGCGCACGGCAGGGCTCGAAAGGGAAGGAGCGCCGTTTGACTTTTCCAAACCAAAATTGGCTGGAATTGCGAACGGACGCCATGTCGCGTTTGGAGGGCCCCTGATGTGCCTAAACAGTGGAAACCCCCCACATGTGACCCCATTTTGGAAACTAGACCCCTAAGGAACTTTGCCTAGATGTGTGGTGAGTAGTTTGAACCCTCAAGTGCTTCACGCAAGTTTGTAATGTAGAGCCGTGAAGAAAAAAAATCATATTTTTTCCACAAGCATGATGTTTTAGTCCCCAAATTTTTATTTTCCCAAGGGTAAAAGGAGAAATTGAACCACAAAAGTTGTTGTCCAACTTGTCCTGAGTACGCTGATACCCCACATATGGGGGGGAATCACTGTTTGGGCGCACGGCAGGGCTTGAAAGGGAAGGAGCGCCGTTTGACTTTTCCAAACCAAAATTGGCTGGAATTGCGAACGGACGCCATGTCGCGTTTGGAGGGCCCCTGATGTGCCTAAACAGTGGAAACCCCCCAATGTGACCCCATTTTGGAAACTAGACCCCCTATGGAACTTATCTAGATGTGTGGTGAGCACTTTGAACCCTCAAGTGCTTCACGCAAGTTTGTAATGTAGAGCCGTGAAGAAAAAAAATCATATTTTTTCCACAAACATGATGTTTTAGTCCCCAAATTTTTATTTTCACAAGGGTAAGAGGAGAAATTGGACCACAAAATTTGTTGTCCAACATGTCCTGAGTACGCTGATACCCGATATGTGGGGGGGAACCACTGTTTGGGCGCACGGCAGGGCTCGAAAGGGAAGGAGCGCCGTTTGACTTTTCCAAACCAAAATTGGCTGGAATTGCGAACGGACGCCATGTCACGTTTGGAGGGCCCCTGATGTGCCTAAACAGTGGAAACACCCCACATGTGACCCCATTTTGGAAACTAGACCCCCTAAGGAACTTATCTAGATGTGTGGTGAGCACTTTGAACCCTCAAGTGCTTCACGCAAGTTTGTAATGTAGAGCCGTGAAGAAAAAAAAATCATATTTTTTCCACAAACATGATGTTTTAGTCCCCAAATGTTTATTTTCCCAAGGGTAAGAGGAGAAATTGGACACAAAAGTTGTGGTCCAACATGTCCTGAGTACGCTGATACCCCATATGTGGGGGGGAACCACTGTTTGGGCGCACGGCAGGGCTCGAAAGGGAAGGAGCGCCGTTTGACTTTTCCAAACCAAAATTGGCTGGAATTGCGAACGGAAGCCATGTCGCGTTTGGAGGGCCCCTGATGTGCCTAAACAATGGAAAACCCCCACATGTGACCCCATTTTGGAAACTAGACCCCCTAAGGAACTTATCTAGATGTGTGGTGAGTAGTTTGAACCCTCAAGTGCTTCACGCAAGTTTGTAATGTAGAGCCGTGAAGAAAAAAATTCATATTTTTTCCACAAGCATGATGTTTTAGTCCCCAATTTTTTATTTTCCCAAGGGTAAGAGGAGAAATTGGACCACAAAAGTTGTTGTCCAACATGTCCTGAGTACGCTGATACCCCATATGTGGGGGGGAACCACTGTTTGGGCGCACGGCAGGGCTCGAAAGGGAAGGAGCGCCGTTTGACTTTTCCAAACCAAAATTGGCTGGAATTGCGAACGGACGCCATGTCGTGTTTGGAGGGCCCCTGATGTGCCTAAACAGTGGAAACCCCCCACATGTGACCCCATTTTGGAAACTAGACCCCCTAAGGAACTTTGCCTAGATGTGTGGTGAGTAGTTTGAACCCTCAAGTGCTTCACGCAAGTTTGTAATGTAGAGCCGTGAAGAAAAAAAATCATATTTTTTCCACAAGCATGATGTTTTAGTCCCAAATTTTTATTTTCCCAAGGGTAAAAGGAGAAATTGAACCACAAAAGTTGTTGTCCAACTTGTCCTGAGTACGCTGATACCCCATATATGGGGGGGAATCACTGTTTGGGCGCACGGCAGGGCTTGAAAGGGAAGGAGCGCCGTTTGACTTTTCCAAACCAAAATTGGCTGGAATTGCGAACGGACGCCATGTCGCGTTTGGAGGGCCCCTGATGTGCCTAAACAGTGGAAACCCCCACATGTGACCCCATTTTGGAAACTAGACCCCTAAGGAACTTATCTAGATGTGTGGTGAGCACTTTGAACCCTCAAGTGCTTCACGCAAGTTTGTAATGTAGAGCCGTGAAGAAAAAAAATCATATTTTTTCCACAAACATGATGTTTTAGTCCCCAAATTTTTATTTTCACAAGGGTAAGAGGAGAAATTGGACCACAAAATTTGTTGTCCAACATGTCCTGAGTACGCTGATACCCGATATGTGGGGGGGAACCACTGTTTGGGCGCACGGCAGGGCTCGAAAGGGAAGGAGCGCCGTTTGACTTTTCCAAACCAAAATTGGCTGGAATTGCGAACGGACGCCATGTCATGTTTGGAGGGCCCCTGATGTGCCTAAACAGTGGAAACACCCCACATGTGACCCCATTTTGGAAACTAGACCCCCTAAGGAACTTATCTAGATGTGTGGTGAGCACTTTGAACCCTCAAGTGCTTCACGCAAGTTTGTAATGTAGAGCCGTGAAGAAAAAAAATCATATTTTTTCCACAAACATGATGTTTTAGTCCCCAAATTTTTATTTTCCCAAGGGTAAGAGGAGAAATTGGACCACAAAAGTTGTGGTCCAACATGTCCTGAGTACGCTGATACCCCATATGTGGGGGGGAACCACTGTTTGGGCGCACGGCAGGGCTCGAAAGGGAAGGAGCGCCGTTTGACTTTTCCAAACCAAAATTGGCTGGAATTGCGAACGGAAGCCATGTCGCGTTTGGAGGGCCCCTGATGTGCCTAAACAATGGAAAACCCCCACATGTGACCCCATTTTGGAAACTAGACCCCTAAGGAACTTATCTAGATGTGTGGTGAGTAGTTTGAACCCTCAAGTGCTTCACGCAAGTTTGTAATGTAGAGCCGTGAAGAAAAAAATTCATATTTTTTCCACAAGCATGATGTTTTAGTCCCCAATTTTTTATTTTCCCAAGGGTAAGAGGAGAAATTGGACCACAAAAGTTGTTGTCCAACATGTCCTGAGTACGCTGATACCCCATATGTGGGGGGGAACCACTGTTTTGGCGCACGGCAGGGCTCGAAAGGGAAGGAGCGCCGTTTGACTTTTCCAAACCAAAATTGGCTGGAATTGCGAACGGACGCCATGTCACGTTTGGAGGGCCCCTGATGTGCCTAAACAGTGGAAACCCCCCACATGTGAACCCATTTTGGAAACTAGACCCCCTAAGTAACTTATCCAGATCTGTGGTGAGTAGTTTGAACCCTCAAGTGCTTCACGCAAGTTTGTAATGTAGAGCCGTGAAGAAAAAAAATCATATTTTTTCCACAAGCATGATGTTTTAGTCCCCAATTTTTATTTTCCCAAGGGTAAGAGGAGAAATTGGACCACAAAAGTTGTTGTCCAACATGTCCTGAGTACGCTGATACCCCATATGTGGGGGGGAACCACTGTTTCGGCGCACGGCAGGGCTCGAAAGGGAAGGAGCGCCGTTTGACTTTTCCAAACCAAAATTGGCTGGAATTGCGAACGGACGCCATGTCGCATTTGGAGGGCCCCTGATGTGCCTAAACAGTGGAAACCCCCACATGTGACCCCATTTTGGAAACTAGACCCCCTAAGGAACTTATCTAGGTGTGTGATGAGCACTTTGAACCCCCAAGTGTTTCACTAACGTTTATAATGCCCTGGCGTGAAAAAAAATATATATTTTTTTTTTCCACAAATGTGATGTTTTAGTCCCCAATTTTTTATTTTCCCAAGGGTAAGAGGAGAAATTGGACCCCAAAATTGGTTGTCCAATTTGTCCTGAGTACGCTGATACTCCATATGTTCGGGGGATTTACTGTTTGGGCGCACGGCAGGGCTCGGAAGGGAAGCAGTGACGTTTTGGAATGCAGACTTTGATGGAATGGTCTGCGGGCATCATGTTCCGTTAGCAAGCCCCTGATGTGCCTAAACAGTGGAAACCCCCCACATGTGACCCCATTTTGGAAACTAGACCCCCTAAGGAACTTATCTAGGTGTGTGGTGAGCAATTTGAGCCCCCAAGTGTTTCACTAACGTTTATAATGCCCTGGCGTGAAAAAAAATATATATTTTTTTTTTCCACAAAATTGATGTTTTAGTCCCCAATTTTTTATTTTCCCAAGGGTAAAGGGAGAAATTGGACACCAAAATTGGATGTCCAATTTGTCCTGAGTATGCTGATACCCCATATGTTGGGGGGATCCACTGTTTTGGCGCACGACAGGGCTCGGAAAGGAAGCAGTGACGTTTTGGAATGCAGACTTTGATGGAATGGTCTGCGGGCGTCATGTTCCGTTAGCAGAGCCCCTGATGTGCCTAAACAGTGGAAACCCCCCACTGTGACCCCATTTTGGAAACTAGACCCCCTAAGGAACTTATCTAGGTGTGTGGTGAGCACTTTGAACCCCCAAGTGTTTCACTAACGTTTATAATGCCCTGGCGTGAAAAAAAAATCCTACTTTTTATCTGACAAAAATGATGTTTTAGTCCCCAATTTTTTATTTTCCCAAGGGTAAGAGGAGAAATTGGACACAAAAATTGGATGTCCAATTTGTCCTGAGTATGCTGATACCCCATATGTTGGGGGGATCCACTGTTTGGGTGCACGGCAGGGCTCGGAAGGGAAGCAGTGACGTTTTGGAATGCAGACTTTGATGGAATGGTCTGCGGGCGTCATGTTCTGTTAGCAGAGCCCCTGATGTGCCTAAACAGTGGAAACCCCCCACATGTGACCCCATTTTGGAAACTAGACCCCCTAAGGAACTTATCTAGGTGTGTGGTGAGCACTTTGAACCCCCAAGTGTTTCACTAACGTTTATAATGCCCTGGCGTGAAAAAAAAATATTTTTTTTTCCACAAAAGTGATGTTTTAGTCCCCAATTTTTTATTTTCCCAAGGGTAAGAGGAGAAATTGGACACCAAAATTGGATGTCCAATTTGTCCTGAGTATGCTGATACCCCATATGTTGGGGAAATCCACTGTTTGGGCGCACGGCAGGGCTCGGAAGGGAAGCAGTGACGTTTTGGAATGCAGACTTTGATGGAATGGTCTGCGGGCGTCATGTTCCGTTAGCAGAGCCCCTGATGTGCCTAAACAGTGGAAACCCCCCCACATGTCACCCCATTTTGGAAACTAGACCCCCTAAGGAACTTATCTAGGTGTGTGATGAGCACTTTGAACCCCAAGTGTTTCACTAAAGTTTATAATGCCCAGGTGTGAAAAAAAAAAATCCTACTTTTTACCTCACACAAATGATGTTTTAGTCCCCAATTTTTTATTTTCCCAAGGTTAAGAGGAGAAATTGGACACCAAAAGTTGTTGTCCAATTTGTCCTGAGTACACTGGTACCCCATATGTGGGAAAAAACTGTTTGGGCACAATTCGGGGCTCAGAAGGGAAATTGTGACGTTTTGGAAGCAGACTTTGATGGAATGGTCTGCGGGTGTCATGTTCCGTTTGCAGAGCCCCTGATGTGCCTAAACAGTAAAAAAAAACCACAAGTGACATAATTTTGGAAAGTAGACTCCCAAGGAACTTTTCTAAATGTGCCCCCCTTCTGGAACTAATCTTTCCTGTAAAGTAAATTAGTAGTGCATGGAGGTGTGGTACAATTTGAAACAATCCTTCATACACAGGCCAGGTTTTTCGGGGCAGGTGTCGCATTGGTAAGTGGTGTCCTTGTGTATTCCCCTTTTGTAACACACTCGGCACCTTTTTTGCGGCTTACCTTTTCTTCCAGTTGGCGGGACCACCCCCGGGAAATGCTGACCTGGTATGATACGAGCACCTTCAGTTCCGGAAGTACTGGGGCCCGCTCTTTCCTGAGCGCCAAACATCAGGGCCTTAACCACTACCTCCTGAAACTGAAGGTACGTCGTATCGCTGTTGCGTGCACATCGTGACAGCAGGAAAGCGTTGAGCATTGCCATTTGGACGATGTGCACGGACAGCTTCTTGTACCACACCTTGGCCTTTCTCAAAGCACTGTATGGTTGGAGGAGTTGATCAGAGAGATCAACACCCCCCATGTATTTATTGTACCCCAGTACACAGTCCGGTTTGCGGACCTGTGTAGAGGTACCCCGTACAGTGCTGAGGGCGCTGCCATCACCATGTATGGTGGTCAAGAGAAGGACATCCCTCTTGTCCTTGTACTTGACCACCAACAGGTGGTCGCTACATTGGGCTCTGCTCTCACCCTTTCTGAGCATCAGCCCAAGTAGCGTCTTTGGGAGGCCTCTCTGATTTTTGCGGACGGTACCGCAGGCTGCGGAACCTCGCGCAGAGAGGGATTTGTAGAGTGGGATGCTGGAATAAAAGTTATCAGTGTAAAGGTGATAACCTTTATCCAGCAGTGGGTGCACCAAATCCCACACAATTTTCCCACTCACTCCCAGGACGGGGGGACACTCAGGGGGTACAATCCTGGTGTCCTTTCCTTCGTAAACTCTAAAGCTGTGGGTGTACCCTGAGGTACTCTCACACAGCTTGTAGAGTTTGATTCCGTACCTTGCCCTCTTGCTGGGCAGGTACTGGCGGAATGCGAGCCGTCCCTTAAAATTAACCAAGGACTCATCCACGCAGATGTCCCTTTGGGGCACATACACTTCAGCAAACTTTTTGTTGAAGTGTTCGATGACCGGCCGAACTTTGAACAGGCGGTCAAAGTTGGGGTCATCTCGTGGGGGACACTGTGCATTATCATTATAATGCAGGAATTTGTGGATGGCCTCAAAACGCATCCGAGCCATGACCATTCGGAACAGTGGAGTGTTGTATAAAATATCAACACTCCAATATTGCCGAATTTCTGGCTTCTTCAGAATCCCCATATGGAGGACCAGGCCCCAAAACTGCATCATTTCAACTGCGTCTACAGGAGACCAGTTGGAAAATGATGAACGGGGGTTTTGCGCCAAAAATTGCCGAGCGTACAAATTTGTATGCTCCACCATGAGGTTAATTAAATCCTCAAAGAAAAAGACTTTGAAAAAGTCTATTTCTGTGAAGCCGGTGGAGTCAAACCTGATTCCTGAGTCTGCCACAAAATCAGGAATCAGTGGCTCGTAATTTTCGGGGGCCAGGGTCCATACGGGGTCCGAAGAGGGGTGCGCTGGTTCATTTTCAGGGGCGGGCGCTGCCTCATGTTCTGTCCTGGGGCGTCTGCGTGGCGGTTCCGCAGGACCCGAGGAGGAAGATGAGGAGGAAGAAGAATCATCATCTGAAAAATAAAGAAATGTGGGATCCTCTCCCTCGCTATCAGTGTCGGAGGCAAGGAAAGCGTATGCCTCCTCCACTGAATAGCGCTGTTGGGATGAGCGTGACGAGCGGGACATTTTTTTTGTGAATGTGGTGCTTTGTGTGAACTTTATTTATAACTGTGTGTGTGTGTGTGGGGGGGGATAGTGATTGGTGTAAACTAAGCTGAAAAGAAAAAGCTAAAAGAAAAGAAAGAGAATAGGGAAAAAAAAGGCCTGTGAAAAAAAGTCTAAACCAGCAGGCACGAGCTCTGATAAGTGACCGGTGTCACTTATCAAAGTTCCGTGAATGCTGGATGTGCGCACGGGAGTGACGGAAAGGGGGGTAAAAAAAAAAAAACTGGCAGGCACGAGCTCTGATAAGTGACCGCTGTCACTTATCAAAGTTCCGCGGCTGCTGGATGTGCGCACGGGAGTGGCGGAAAAGTTGGTGGAAAAAAAAAAAAAAACAGCAGGAACGAGCTCTGATAAGTGACCGGTGTCACTTATCAAAGTTCCGCGGCTGCTGGATGTGCGCACGGGAGTGGCGGAAAAGTTGGTGGAAAAAAAAAAAAAAACAGCAGGAACGAGCTCTGATAAGTGACTGGTGTCACTTATCAAAGTTCCGTGGCTGCTGGATGTGCGCACAGGAGTGGCGGAAAAGTTGGTGAAAAAAAACAAAAAAAAACCAGCAGGAACGAGCTCTGATAAGTGACTGGTGTCACTTATCAAAGTTCCGTGGCTGCTGGATGTGCGCACGGGAGTGGCGGAAAAGTTGGTGAAAAAAAACAAAAAACGGCAGGAACGAGCTCTGATAAGTGACTGGTGTCACTTATCAAAGTTCCGTGGCTGCTGGATGTGCGCACGGGAGAGGCGGAAAGGGGGGTGAAAAAAAAAACGGCAGGCACGAGCTCTGATAAGTGACCGCTGTCACTTATCAAAGTTCCGCGGCTGCTGGATGTGCGCACGGGAGTGGCGGAAAGGGGGGTGAAAAAAAAAACTGGCAGGCACGAGCTCTGATAAGTGACCGCTGTCACTTATCAAAGTTCCGCGGCTGCTGGATGTGCGCACGGGAGTGGCGGAAAGGGGGGTGAAAAAAAAAAAAAAAACAGCAGGAACGAGCTCTGATAAGTGACTTGTGTCACTTATCAAAGTTCCGCGGCTGCTGGATGTGCGCACGGGAGTGGCGGAAAAGTTGGTGAAAAAAAAAAAAAAACAGCAGGAACGAGCTCTGATAAGTGACTGGTGTCACTTATCAAAGTTCCACGGCTGCTGGATGTGCGCACGGGAGTGGCGGAAAAGTTGGTGGAAAAAAAAAAAAAACAGCAGTTCCTGCTGTTTTTTTTTTTTTTTTTTCACCCCCCTTTCCGCCACTCCGTGCGCACATCCAGCAGCCGCGGAACTTTGATAAGTGACAGCGGTCACTTATCAGAGCTCGTGCCTGCCAGCTTTTTTTTTCACCCCCTTTACGCCACTCCCGTGCGCACATCCAGCAGCCGCGGAACTTTGATAAGTGACAGCGGTCACTTATCAGAGCTCGTGCCTGCCTTTTTTTTTTCACCCCCCTTTCCGCCACTCCCATGTGCACATCCAGCAGCCACGGAACTTTGATAAGTGACACCAGTCACTTATCAGAGCTCGTTCCTGCCGGTTTTTGTTTTTTTCACCAACTTTTCCGCCACTCCCGTGCGCACATCCAGCAGCCACGGAACTTTGATAAGTGACACCAGTCACTTATCAGAGCTCGTTCCTGCTGTTTTTATTTTTGTTTTTTTTCACCAACTTTTCTGCCACTCCCGTGCGCACATCCAGCAGCCACGGAACTTTGATAAGTGACACCAGTCACTTATCAGAGCTCGTTCCTGCTGTTTTTTTTTTTTTTTTTCACCCCCCTTTCCGCCACTCCCGTGCGCACATCCAGCAGCCGCGGAACTTTGATAAGTGACAGCGGTCACTTATCAGAGCTCGTGCCTGCCAGTTTTTTTTTTCACCCCCCTTTCCGCCACTCCCGTGCGCACATCCAGCAGCCGCGGAACTTTGATAAGTGACAGCGGTCACTTATCAGAGCTCGTGCCTGCCGTTTTTTTTTCACCCCCCTTTCCGCCACTCCCGTGCGCACATCGGTACTCGATCCTAGCCTGCGATCTCACTGTTTCAGCCGCTCTGATTGGCTGAAACAGTGAGAAAGGCTGTGATTGGCTGTTCAGAATTGAACAGCCAATCACAGCGATCGGGAGGCCTGAGGGGGGAGGACGCAGCCCGGGATGCCGACGCCAACTTCCAAGAGGTAAGCTGGCGTCGGAATTTTAATGCGATCACCGCTACTTAAGTCGCGATGTCGCATTAAAGGGCATGACGTACTATCCCGTCCATGGTCAGAATGGCACGGGTTTCATGGACGGGATAGTACGTCTGATGTCAGAGAGGGGTTAATGAGAAAAAGAATTAACTTTTTTGAATTTACCCAAATGACTGCAATGAAACAAAGAGTGAAAAATGTAAAGGTGTCTGAATACTTTCCGTACCCACTGTATAACCTCATAAAGTGACAGTGGTCAGAATTGTAAAAATTGGCTTGGTCATTAAGTACAAAATTGGTCAGTCATTAACTGGTTAATGAATTAAATGAATGTATACCTTTTTTAGTTTCAGGACCAAAATTATATCTTTAATAAATCCTGAGGTCTCTCAGCATCCAGACCTTCATTGATCACACATTTTTCACTCCTGTGTAAATTCATGGGACAACCCTTTCAGAGCTTATTCTCCTTGGTAGGCACCAAGGATGACACAAGAAGGGAACAGCAGACACAGGAGACAGGTATATAATGGGACAGATTAGGGGGTGCCACAGATGTGACATGCATTCCAACTGGGTGGCTAAAATTATGCAGAAAGAAAAGATGGGCAACAAATACGATACAAATAGATAACTATAGCGTATGCAAACAATGCATGACTAAACCCATATATTTCTACAGATTAAAATATCAGCAGCGGAGTTATGTCATCACAAGTCACAGATGAAGAAGAAATTGTTTATAGGTTCTCAATGCCCCGCTAGTCAATAGGGCAATACTGGATCACATGTTTAGTGTGTTGAGTGACTGCCTTGACCTTTAAGGTAGAAATAACAGGTTGAGGTTACTTGAAATAGATGAGTTTCAATCATACTGAATGATTATTACAGAAAAGCCTGTTAGAGTAGGCGGCAGTGTGTGAGCAATTTCTGGCTGTGCATGATTGACTGAGTCGATGTCTTAACTGAAAATGGCCATTGAGTGGGTGCAGGTCTTAATATGATTACAGAGCTCTGTGACTCAGTATGAGATATAGTGTATAATGGGGTTTCTGTATGGGAACTTACCTTGGATTAAAACAGAAGCTCATTGCTTCAAACAATAGAAGGTTATTGCAAAGACTTGGGAAATTTACACAGCATGTAGAGAGGGCACACTAAATCTAGCTGGTGTATAGTGGACATATGGCGGAATATTACATTATATAAGGGTATATTATGTCAAGATGAATATGCGCCAGCTTCAAATGGAAAAAGTGCTTTGAATATCCTTCCTTTAATATGCTTAATGTAAAGAAAAAAGTTGAGAAGTTAGGCATTTTAAATTAAATGTGTAGAAATATAATTTATTTCTAATTATAATTTAATAATATAATATACATTAACATGATGCAATATTTAGATAGAGAATATCTAGTCTCAGATGTGGACTGAGAAGTTGAGTATATCACATTCTCACTAGGCAAGATGGTATATTCTTGTGGCAGCAACTGGTTTTAAAGCTAAACTGGGATGTGGAGTCTAGTAGAGACCTAGTTTTCATACTTAGACGGAACCTGTCAGGTCCCCCATGCCCACCAAGCCAGCAGCATTCACTTATTTATGAGTAAATTCCCTGCCTAACTAGCCTGTATAATGTTTTTCTGTACAAATGAGGTTTAAAAAAAGCATTTATATTGCCCCCATTTACTATGATATTGTTGGCATTGAATAGTCTTTGGGGCGTTAGCTCCCCAGACTAGTTAGCCCTCTTTCCATGTTATCACGCCCCTGATTGATAACATAATTTGCATGAGTGGCGTCAACATCGCTCATGCAAATCTAGCGCATGCACGCCGCTCATTCTGGCAGCGTCACTGTGTCTCTGAAGCCAGGTGTACACTTTGAGGCTTCAGAGGCGAACACTGCACATGATCGAAAGCAATCTTCTGGACTTCCGGTCATGCACAGTGCGCCTCTGAGGCCAGAGCCAACTGTCAATGCTAGTGTGGCGTTTTCATGTGGTGTATGGTGGAGGGTTGTACTCCTGACAGGGTATGATGTATCTTACGGTGGCCAAGCTTTCTGTCAGGAGATGAGTCTTTTCTTCTCAAATTACACACACACGGGAAACTCCACAATACAATGTTTGAAACAGAAGTCTTTTTACTGAAGTTAATGGGGCAAATTATTATTTACAAACAGCAGGAAACTGAGGTACAGGATTAGACTCACGGTTGATGATTGCTGTGTACCTGCAGACAGGCAGATCTTAATAACCTCTGGTTTTATTATGTCTGAATATCTCTTCTTCAGCACAGCGCTCTGTTTCTGCCCTGAGGTAATTCTTCCTCCTTAACCTACAAAATGGCTTCCTCATCTCAAGATATCCCCCTTCTATGTGACTGTAGAGCAGCAGTCATTGGCTGACTGCCCTGAGGCATTTTTCCAGAACCTTCTGAATATTAACACAGAGCTGTGTCACCTGATCAAGCCTGGGAGGGGAAGATTAACCCTTTTTTTGGTGCTGCATGCCAGCAGGTCTCACAATATATTTAAAATGCACAGTCCACATAAAGATTCACAGTATTTATATGAAAACATACTACACATCTGTTATCCCATAGAAATGGCCACTTTGTGGGACACCACACTAGTACTCAGGAACAGGAGAAGAATTTCAGGTCCCAGGTGCCCAAATTCAAGTTCCAGGTCTTAAGTTCAAGTTCTATGTGTTAACTTCCAGGTATCCAAGGAGAACCTGGCAGGTAGCCCAATGGGTAGACAATAGATACATAGCTAAGTCAAACATAGTCAATCAATAGAAATTATAACTGGCTAGAGGCAGAGATTAATCAGGCAGCACTATGAGCAATATTCATTGGAACCTAGTAACACAGCACAACCTTAGAAAGGTTGCAGAAAGGCTGTGCCAGAATGGGATGAAACAAGCAAAAGCATATTTGTGGCAGTATGTAAAAATAGGCAGTTGGGCACAACCTAACAGATACCCTTTTGCCCAATGCATCCAGCAACAGGGCTAGGTTAAACATTGGCAGTGACATGGGCAGCACGCACTGGATGTCTACCAACTTAGCACAACCATAAAAAAACAGGAAAAGGCAAGCAAAGGTAAAATTGAAGTGTCTAACAGAATAATTAAACACGACCAGCAGTCGTACAGTTTTTATATAAGATACACTGTGCATCAGCACACTGCAATTAATTTCACTACTGCTATACATATAAAAAACGTAAGATACTTAGTTAACATTTTTTGATCAAGAAATAAAAAGTCATCCAACCACGATAAGGTGTACCTTAATTTTGGATAGTCCCTAACTCTAATGACTCACCTCTCAATGTGCCCAAACAGGCCTCATGTGAACTGGGGATAAGATGGGATCCAAGCCAGACTCTTAATTAAAACCTTTCTGGAAAAATTGGATAGATAACGGTGCTGCGCCACACATATGGTGTAATCCAGCTATAAACTCTAAAGAGGTTTATTGATTTCCCTCAGCCTGACAACTTTTTACAGTTTGAATATCATCTCATTAAATGATGTTACCAATGAGCTGTTATGTGCCATCACACCTCCAATGTTCACTTCGTATGCATGCATTTTTACCTTGCCTAAACTTTTTTGATGTGCTAGCACTTTTTGTTATACTAAATCTAAATCACAGATTATCATAAATATAATACTCCTTTATAATGCATTCAATTTTATTACTAAATTATTTAAAAGTTAAAATGTTAAAGGAGGTTGTACCAAGATTGCTCAACCAATGCTTCTTTGAAACGAGGGACTCGTGACCTCCTTCTCCTTATTATTTGGGAACACAATGGTGGAACCTCTAGTAATCAGCAAATTATTTATTAGCCACTTACACTGATTAACAGCTAAAGGTTGAAACTGAAATGAAGCCATTTCTGTAAAATATTTATTTTTCAAATATTTTTTAAGCAATTTACTGACAGAAACAATCATTTATTGTTAGGTTGTTTCTTTAGTTTAAGAACATTAATTCTTTTTTTAACATACTATGTAATTTAGCCAGTTGTTCGCCAATGTTTCAGCCAATTATTCAGCCGCCAGCCATTTCTCCGAAACTTTACATACAGAGAAGTGCTCAGCTGGCTGAGAGCTCCTGGAGTTCTCTACGAGAGAGCTATTATTATTATTATTATTTTATATTAGTGTAGCGCCATTTATTACATGGCGCTTTATATGTGAGGAGGGTAAATGGATCGCCCGCCAGGGCAGTGTGTTTACTCGGTACCGGCCGGTGTCTTAAAGGGATGTGTCACGGCAGCAGTGACCCGGTCTGTAGCCCTGAGCATCCATGTAAAATAGGAGTTGAAGAGAAATAAAGTCTATGTGTAGATAAGTTTGTGACGCCACCTGTGGTATCTGGTCAGAGGTGACCAGCGCTGCAGTGCAGATCCTCTGGGACTGGTGCTGTGATGCAGCAGACTTGGAATAGCTCTCCACAGGCAGAGCTTGTTATCCCAGGGCAGATGTATGTTGTAGAGGATGATGATGTTGGTAGATGTAGCCGTGTTGAGTGGGTGTTGCAGGAAGAACTTGAGAAGACACAGTCAGATGCAGTTTCCAAAGTTTTACTCACAGTTCTGGTGCATGCAGATGCCTGCTTGGTGCCACGTCCTCCAGGTGAGGGATCCAGCCAACTTCCAGGCAGATGGAGAACACCCTTCCAGAACTCCCTGTCAGTTTATGCCTTCCCTGGCCATCTTACTGTGCTAATTTCTACTACTACTTCCTAGCACCACACAATCAGTGTCCCAGGCTGGTAGCTGCGAATCCTGTCAGATAACCTGGCCCAAACATTTCCTTGATTCTATATAGCTGCCTTTCCGGAGAAGTTAATTGTGGTTGTTGGCTTTGACCCCTAAAGTTGTCACAGCTGTAGGCTTACTAGCTGAGTCCTGTTGTACGCTCCACTAGTCTAGGGGCCGAGACCTTCTGCGACCTGGATTCTCCCAGCTGATGTCCGTCAGCCTGGAACGAGCCCCATGGGTGACTCTTGTCCTGCCCATACCTCTGAGAAATCCCTTCCTCCTTCGAGAGCTTCTTTAAGTCTTTCTGTCTGCTCAGCAGCTCCTCCAGACCAGGAGCCTGCTGCATGGTTCTATATCTTCCCTTCTTCCCCTATGGGAAGGGTGCCTATGCACGTCTTTCCCCTTCTTCCCTAAGGGAAGAATCTCTCTTACTTCCCTCTTTTCTCCCGCTCTAACCCTCAAGCTCCACCCACCATCTAACACCCTTTTCTAGCTAACAGGGAAGAAGTGGAACTGCGGCTAGTGTGTGAGATGGATGTAGTGTTGTGTCAGAGCCAGGTTGGGTGTCTCCATCTTACCTGAAAGATGGGATACCACACCTCTGGTTGAGATGCAATACCTCTGTGGTGACTGGACCCTCAGGGGCTCCACATATACATAATAAAAAACAAGCTCAATAATCTTAAACAATACAAGTCACGACTGGTACAGGAGGAGAGAGGACCTGCCCACGAGGGCTCAGTCTACAAGCTATTGACAGATATCCCTGGAACGGGCTTATTTCATAGAGAACAAAAGCATTGACTGTCTGAAATCAGACATGCCAGATCATTTTACCCCATGACATCATATATCGGGGACAAGCTGAAGGCCCAAATACAAATTAGACCGTAAACCTGATATCAGTGGGATTGGCCAACAATCTTATATGTACGGAGGCCTTCCAACTCTCCCCTAACAAATTACAAAAGGGGAGGTAAGCATTAGGCAGTTTCTCTACTATATCCTCTAAAAACACGTAAATGCACAACAGTGCCTAATATTCATGTGTATGAGGAAGCGGGGAGTGATAGCTGTTGGTTGAACTTGCTTGACTGACTACTGTCATGAGTATGGCCAGTTTTATTCTCTAGATAAGATGATGGCAGGTCGATTATGGAAACTTTACTTTACATTTTAGTAGCATGTTGAGAAACTCCTAATGTAAGGTTCTATGTATATATTCCTGAAACTCAGTTTGTTCGTCAGCCATTTTACTTTCTGTCTTTCTGTAGCTATCTTGCCCTCAGTCAAAATGGAGTTTCCAGCTTGCATGTTCCCGCCCTGATTCTCTCCTTTGCTTCTTAAGCAGCCACAGCTGAGCAATCAGTGCTTCAGAATCTAGCCTGCAGTGAACCTGTGACTTGACTCCTGTAAGCCTTGGACCTTGTACTCCAGCTATTCCTACTGAGGAACTCCGAAGCACTTGTGGACTCTGAACCCTGCTCTTTGAAAGACCCACGTTTGCGTGGACTTACGGTAACAGACAAGAAGATCCTGAATCTGTGTTGGAGAGTGATTTGCTGAGCTTAGTTTACTCTGGCCTGCTGTGTCTCCTGCTTCTGTGTCTGCAAACTGTGTGACTATTTCTGCCAACTTGTATGAAGTAATACAGGACTTTTCTATATCAAACCTGTGTCTCATGTATGTTCATCGCACCCAAGCACAAGACGCTATATGAACTGTACTACATACATTACAAGATTCTGAAGCCAAAACGTTAGTGTCTGCTGGGTCTGGAAGGCTGTGTCTGCTGTAACTGTGGATATCAGATGTCCGGTTGTACTTTCTGTGATGACAGTGGTTGTGACTTCTCACAACCATTCCAGGTGAGCAATTCCCTTAAGTTTTTTCTTTCTGCAGTGTTATCACAGGTAAACACTATTGTTTTTTTTTTTTTTTCTCTTTTTTGTCTGCTGTAACTCTGGATATCAGATGTCTGGTTGAAACTTTCTGTGATGATAGTGGTTGTGACTTCTCACAACCATTCCAGGTGAGCAGTTCCCTTAATTTTTTTTCTCTCTGCAGTGTTGCCACAGGTGAACACTATTGTTTTTTTTTTCTCCTCTCCTCTTCTTCCAGTAATCCTGTCTTAAAAGATCTGGAAAATGGAGGCCCGCATAAAGGAACTTTGCGGAGTGACTGATAATATCCTTGCAGATTTGCAGAATATAAAGACCCGTTTTACAAATCTACAGGACCTCAATAATCACAATTTGCAAGTGGTTGGACAGACTACCCAGGATTTGCGAGCCAGGATTGAGGTTCTAGAGGGGCGAGTCCAGGCTCCTGCCGTAGCCCCGAGTGCTGGGATTCCCAAGTTGCCCCCTTTTCGTTTTGGCGGTGAACGTGAGAAATTCAGGGGATTTATTAATCAATGCAATCTTTTTTTTTCTGCACATGCTTCACAATTTCCCACTGAACGATCTAAGGTGCTTACTATAATTATGTTGCTTACCAACAAGGCTTTAATGTGGGCAAACCCTCTGATTGAGACTGAGGATGATTGTTTGAATCACCTTGATGATTTTATTTCAGCCATGGGGCAGGTGTTTGATGACCCCAATCGAGGTGCAACAGCTGAAGCAGCCATGTTAGCTTTGCGCCAAGGTAAGCACTCGGTAGCTGAATATGCCTTGGATTTCAGGAGATGGGCCCTTGATACCACCTGGGACAGTTCCGCCAAAAAATCTATTTTTCGAAAGGGGTTATCTCCACTGATTAAGGATGAACTTGCTCGTGCCGACCCTCCCACTGCGTTAGGTGACTTTATTAACTACTGCATCCGTATTGATACTCGTCTGACTGAACGCAGGCAAGAGAGATGGTTCGAAAGCAATCGTACTAACCTTTTCCTACCTTCCTCTCCAGCTAAGGAACCTTTGAGTAGGATTACACGGGAACCTGAAACTGAACCCATGCAAGTAGACTCTTTACAACGACGGGCTAGTGATGCACGCAAGGAACATCGTTTTAAGGAGAATCTATGTTTCTATTGTGGTAAGTCAGGGCACTTCATTATAAACTGCCCCAGCCGTTCTCGTAAGACTACTGCAGCACTCATTCATTGTGAGTGTTGCGAGAGGGGATCTGTCAGGTCCGAGCCTCAGGCTCCAGAGAGATCTGCAGCAACAGATCTTGATTTCTCGGACTTAAACTCCGTTACCTCTGAGGACGTTGACTGTGTAAACGCTGCCATTTTTCAAGTTTCCTCAGCGGTGTCCCAGCTGAGTTGTAAGAAAAACAATTCTCATTGCTTTCTTTCCATCAAACTCTGGGTTGACTCAGCTTGGGTGTCTAGCTCTGCTATGATCGACTCAGGGGCAAGTGGAAATTTTATGGATGTCTCCTTTGCTCTGAAACAGGGAATACGTTCAGTGAAGAAGGCTACTCCAGTACAGATGGAAACTGTGGATGGCTCCCTGCTGACCTCTGGACCAGTGGATCAGGAAACAGAGCCCTTGAAGGTTCTTATGGGTAAAGATCATCAAGAGAAACTATCCTTTATGCTTATCTCTTCTCCCCACTTTCCCATTATTCTAGGGCTACCATGGCTGCAGGCTCAGAATCCTACCATTAACTGGGAGACCAAGGAATTACACTTTCCAGAGAAACAGATGAGTCCAAAAGTTTCAGCTTGCTCTGTTCCTAAAGGAATCATGTCAGTCCCTGAACTACCAGCTGTATACCAGGACTATGTGGATTTATGTGACAAGAAGAACGCTGACCAGCTTCCTCCTCACCGTCCATATGATTGTCCAATTGAATTATTGCCTGGAGCAGAGATACCTTTTGGTAAGATCTACCCCCTGGCGGGGCCCGAGCTAAAGGCTTTAAAGGATTACATAGACGAAAATCTAGCCAAGGGCTTTATACGCCCCTCTTCATCTCCTGCAGGTGCACCCATCTTCTTTGTAAAGAAGAAAGATGGATCTCTGAGACCATGCGTAGACTATAGGGAACTCAATAAGGTTACTATTAGAAACCGTTATCCATTGCCTTTAATCCCTGAGTTATTGGAGAGAGTGCGACATGCCAAAAATTTTTCTAAACTAGATCTTCGTGGGGCCTATAACTTAGTCCGTATTAGACCTGGGATGAATGGAAGACTGCATTCAGGTCACGCTATGGACACTTTGAATATTTAGTTATGCCTTTTGGTCTGAGTACCGCCCCAGCCACTTTCCAACACTTGGTGAATGACATCTTCAGGGATCTCCTAGATACATTCGTGGTAATTTATTTGGATGATATTCTAATTTTTTCTAACTCCACAGAGGAACATCATGGACATGTGAGAATGGTCTTGGAACGTCTAAGACAAAATCATCTTTACATCAAACTTGAAAAGTGTGAATTCCATAGGACCGAAATTCAATTTCTGGGGTATGTACTGTCTACACAAGGAATTAGTATGGATGGAAGCAAAACCCAAGCCATCAAGGATTGGCCAAGTCCTAGAAATGTGAAGGAGGTACAGCGCTTCATCGGGTTTGCCAACTTCTATAGACGTTTCATTAGAAATTTCTCTGAGGTAGTGTCACCTATCACTCAACTTACCCGGAAAGAGTCTAGGTTCTCCTGGACTCCCCAAGCCCAGGAAGCATTTTCCCGTCTAAAAGATAAATTTACCACTGCACCTATCCTAGTACATCCCAACCCCGAGCTTGCCTTCATAATAGAGGTGGATGCTTCAGACTGTGCCGTTGGAGCTATACTCTCTCAGAGAACAGGTGAGAAGAATGTCTTGCATCCCTGTCCTTCTTTTCCCAGCAGTTGTCTTCGGCTGAGAGGAACTACGATGTGGGCAATAGAGAGTTGTTGGCCATTATTGCCGCCTTCAAAGAATGGAGACACCTTCTTCAGGGAGCTGCACAGCAAATAGTCGTCCTGACAGACCATCGTAACCTTGAGTTTATCAGGTCGGCTAAGTGTCTGACTCCTCGTCAGGCTCGCTGGAATCTTTTCTTAAACCAATTTAATTTTATCATTTCTTATAGACCAGGATCGCGCAATGGAAAGGCTGATGCACTCTCTAGGATTTACTCAGCAGAGACACGTCCAATTACTCCTCCTAAGACTATTCTTCCTGACTCTAGATTCCTAGGAGTAATTCATAATCAAGACCTACTTAAGGACATCAAGGAAGCATACCATGCGGATTCCTTTTTGGCACAACCCCCAAGGGACGTAAGTCTTGTCTTTAAGAATGGTGTGTGGATTCAGGGACAACGCCTGTATATTCCTGAAACAGTCAGATTGAGAGTATTGCAACTCATTCACGATTCCAAGATAGCTGGGCATAGAGGAATTCTAAAGACAAAGGAATTTCTTTCTCGTTTCTTTTGGTGGCCCACTTGCAGGAAGGATGTTTTGAATTATGTCACTTCATGTGAGGTCTGTGCAAGATGCAAAACACCTCGCTCCTCACCAACTGGTCTGTTACAGCCTCTTCCCACCCCGTCCCGCCCGTGGGGATCCATTTCTATGGACTTCATTGTGGAGTTACCAACCTCTCAGGGAAAAAACACCATTTTAGTGGTGGTTGACCGTCTAACAAAGGCAGCTCATTTTATCCCTTGTGTCGGCTTACCCACTGCAAAACAGACATCAGATTTGATGATTAAAGATGTGTTTCGCTTACATGGAGTACCGGATGAGGTTATTTCGGATCGAGGGGTGCAATTCACTTCTAGGTTTTGGCAAAATTTCTGTGCAGCATTGGACATTAAAGTAAACCTTTCTTCTGCTTTTCATCCCCAGACTAATGGACAGACCGAACGAACCAATCAAACCCTGGAGCAGTATCTCCGCTGCTTTATCTGCCACCTACAGGATGATTGGGTGGATCTACTTCCATTAGCTGAGTTCTCGTATAACAACTCTCAGAGTGCCTCCACTAAACAGTCTCCTTTTTACTCTAATCTAGGTTATCATCCTAACATTCTACCACGATTTCCCATAGAAACGCCTTTACCAGCAGTGGCTGAAAGAATCACGTCTTTACAGAAGAATATGGATCTTCTAAAGGAGAATCTGGAATCGGCTCAGGAAAGGTACAAGAAAGCAGCAGATAAATTTCGTAAACCTGCACCAGCTTTCAAGGTAGGAGACTTGGTCTGGCTGTCAACCAGAAATCTTAAGTTAAGGATTCCATCGTCTAAGTTGGGACATAAGTACATTGGACCCTATAAAATCAGTAAAATTATAAGTGCCGTTGCTTGTCGTCTTCAACTGCCCAGAACTATGAGAATCCACCTGTCTTTCATGTATCCCTACTAAAGGCTGCAACACCCAATACGTTTCCTGGACGTTCTTCTCCTTGCCCTGACCCAGTGTTAGTCGATGGTCAGGAAGAATTTGTGGTGGAAAGGATTTTAGATTCCAGGTTGTATAGAAATCAGTTACAATATCTGATTAAATGGCAGGGCTACCCAGTGGAAGACAACTCATGGGAACCAGTCAATAACGTTAATGCTCCTCGCTTGCTCCGTCAGTTTCATCAGAGGTACCCACACAAGCCTGGTCTGAGGTCATCCGGAGGTTGTCCTTAAGGGGGGAGTAATGTAAGGTTCTATGTATATATTCCTGAAACTCAGATTGTTCATCAGCCATTTTACTTTCTGTCTTTCTGTAGCTATCTTGCCCTCAGTCAAAATGGAGTTTCCAGCTTGCATGTTCCCGCCCTGATTCTCTCCTTTGCTTCTTAAGCAGCCACAGCTGAGCAATCAGTGCTTCAGAATCTAGCCTGCAGTGAACCTGTGACTTGACTCCTGTAAGCCTTGGACCTTGTACTCCAGCTATTCCTACTGAGGAACTCCAAAGCACTTGTGGACTCTGAACTCTGCTCTTTGAAAGACCCACGTTTGCATGGACTTACGGTAACAGACAAGAAGATCCTGAATCTGTGTTGGAGAGTGATTTGCTGAGCTTAGTTTACTCTGGCCTGCTGTGTCTCCTGCTTCTGTGTCTGCAAACTGTGTGACTATTTCTGCCAACTTGTATGAAGTAATACAGGACTTTTCTATATCAAACCTGTGTCTCATGTATGTTCATCGCACCCAAGCACAAGACGCTATATGAACTGTACTACATACATTAACCTAACTAGTTTGATATTTATTATAGTTACATACAATGGCTAAAAAAGTGAATTCACATGCTGAAGATTTTGTTGCAGACTTTCTGTGACTAAAATCATTCCATTCTTCTGAATAAGGTTGTTTCAGATGAATCTGACATTTGCAAAACTTTCTGCAACAAAATCTGCAGCAACTATGCAATGAGCAACATATTTGTTGGCAGCGGATTATTCAGGATACTCTCCAAGAGTGTGACAACAGAGCTTCTTTATTCAGGAACAAACAGGAACAATATATGATAAGCTTAATAGATCAGGAATAAATCACTTGTGTGTCTCTGTGCAGCATCTACAGCAGGCTGCTTCTCTCATACACAGACACAAGAAAACAGGAAATACAGTCACATGCTCTTCCTTGTGATTATCTGGGAGTTTTTTTTTGTTATAACTTTATAAACAGCATACAAATCTAGCAATTAAACACTCATAGACAGGAATGGAGTTGTTGCATCAAACATATTCCAACAATATTCATCTGCTGCATCACACTGGAGATAATGGTGAGCTTTACTGGAAAAACACAATCTGACCTAAATCTTTGTCATGCTATATGTACATCAGAAAAAGGAAAGTCCAGCTCCAGGAGTAAAATTCAAAAATATTTATTATTAACAATAAAAAATAGACAGCTGTATACCCTACATGGGATTACCGCATAGTGAATAACATGATCCTCTTGAATTTTACTCCTGGAGCTGGACTTTGCTTTTTCTGAAGTATTTCCAAGATGTTTAGCAAAGACGTGTCCTTGCTCAGACCAGCAGTATTTTACAGAGGACAATGGGAGGTGAGCTGAACTAATCCTTGTTTCTGCATATGCTGTATGTACCTCCTTGCGCACCCAGGTCTCTTAGAATATAGACAGTCTAATCAGTGGTCGTTTAATGACCTGTTTAGACAGGCCAATCACACTTCTTCACATACAAAGCAATTATTAATACGATCCTTCTGCAGGCATGTAATAATATGTTTTCAACAGCACGTGACCTATTCACACAGGACAATGTACTGCCGATGACAATGATTTTTAAGTCAGGCTAAAAACCATTTCACCCAGAAAATTAGCATTTTGCTCATTCACTAGGTGACTGCTGCCCTGTTTAGACATGCCAATAATCAGGAAATTGGTACTCCTGAATTTTTGACCAATTTTATTGGGCAATTAGCTGCCACTTGACTTTACTCTTTTGGTGCAAACCAAAATGGATTTAGAAACAGCAACACACAACCCAAGATGCCCTGGTTACCTTGCATTGGATCCCGGATCCTTTCTGGTTGGCGTTTTCACCAACGCAATTTGGGTAATAAAATAATTTCTTTCTTCTTTCGGACTTCACTTACATTAGTAAGATTCATTGGTCAGATTCATTTTCGCATCATTGACCGAATAGCATGCAATCCTTCACTGGATAAGCATACTACCAACTTAACTCTCTTCTGATCCTTTCTACAAAACTTTTAGCAGAACACTTATATAGCTCTCAGGTCAGGTACCTCTCTGTGTTACATACAGTGGGTGTGGAAAGTATTCAGACCCCTTTAAGTTTTTCACTTTGTTTCATTGCAGCCATTTGGTAAATTCAAAAAAGTTCTTTTTTTTTCTCATTAATGTACACTCTGCACCCCATCTTGACTGAAAAAAAACAGAAATGTAAAAATTTTTGCAAATTTATTAAAAAAGAAAAACTGAAATATCACATGGTCGTAAGTATTCAGACCCTTTGCTCAGTATTGAGTAGAAGCACCCTTTTGAGCTAGTACAGCCATGAGTCTTCTTGGGAATGATGCAACAAGTTTTTCACACCTGGATTTGGGGATCATCTGCCATTCTTCCTTGCAAGTCCTCTCCATGTCCGTCAGGTTGGATGGTGAATATTGGTGGACAGCTATTTTCAGGTCTCTCCAGAGATGATCAATTGGGTTTAGGTCAGGGCTCTGGCTGGGCCAGTCAAGAATGGTCACAGAGTTGTTCTGAAGCCACTCCTTTGTTATTTTAGCTGTGTGCTTAGGATCATTGTCTTGTTGGAAGGTAAATCTGAGGTCCAGAGCACTCAGGAAGAGGTTTTCATCCAGGACATCTCTGTACTTGGCCGCATTCACATTTCTTTCAATTGCATCCAGACGTCCTGTCCCTGCAGCTGAAAAACACCCCCTTGGCATGATGCTGCCACCACCATGTTTCACTGTTGGGATTGTATTGGGCAGGTGATGAGCAGTGCCTGGTTTCCTCCATACATACAGCTTAGAATTATCACCAAAAAGTTCTATCTTCGTCTCATTAGACCAGAGAATCTTATTTCTCATAGTCTCGGAGTCTTTCATGCAGACTTTTATATTTCTGGCACTGAGAAGAGGCTTCCTGTTATGTTTCGGTAACTGAGGAGAAATAGCAAAAAATAGCAAAAGCGGTAATACACCAGAGAGGATGGAACCTATTGGATTGCAGTAACCTGAACTAACCACACAACTAGAGGTAGCCGTGGAGCGTTCCTACGGTGATCCTAGACGTCTCGTCACAGCCTGAGAGATAACTACACCTAAAGGCAGAAAGATGAAAGCTATCTACCCCGGAGCAGATCCCCAAAGAAAATAGGAAGCCGACAAACATGTAATGGCGGTTAGACAAGAAGAAAGCACAGACAGAAAATATAATGAGCAAACGCTGGGGCCCAATCTGTCTAGAAAGAAAGGTACAGGAAAGAATTCTGACTGCAATCCAACAAAACCCTAACAAAAATACCAACACTTCTGATTGCCTAAAAACCTGAGATCACACGATCTCATCCACCTAAATCAGACCTCTGGTGTAACAAAATGCTATTCAGCAAATAAAAAGTAACAAAAGAGCAAAGCAAAAGTGCAGACACAAACGGAGCACAATTGCAGCGCCAGACCCCCAAAAGGGGACAGGCTGCAGTCCACTGCAGGCAGCAAACCAGCAGAGAAAAACAAACAGAGGAAAAAAAAACAGCAAACACTTATCTGAAGGAGAGCAGGAAACTAGCAGTGCTTCAAGTAAGACCAGAAGGAACAACTGATAACCGGCAAGGCTGCTGGGAACTCAGGCCACTTATACCCTACCATTCAGCGCCAGCTGAAGGCCATTCATTAATCAGTTCATTACCCTCAGCAACCACCAGAGGGAGTCCCAGCTCAGAAGCAGCCTCCAGCATATTCACAACAGCTTCCGTTGGGCCATTCTGCCATAAAGGCCACTCCACACCCGCTCCTGCTGTCATTGGATATCCCTTCTTTAAATATCACTTCCTCTATGGATGACGCCACCCCCTGACGAAGGCAGACTCCGAAACGTGCGTCGGGGTAGGGGCGCATCCTAGGGACTCGGTTTGTATGGCACAAGGTGTATACAGGCATAAGGTAATTATTGGATGGCTTTAGAGCTGACCCATTTATATTTTGACTATACTTGTCATTGAGATACTTATATATACTCACCTTACTATTCAATTTTTGGTTACCGCTAAAGCCCCATTTCCCTTTGAACGATGTTGCTACATTAGCAGTTCATATTCCTTTATTTATGCCCTGTTATGCCTATATATTTGGACTCTATACCGTTGTGGCATACTGATTATTATTTCTTCTATGCCCATATAATCAGTTTACTTTTGGGCTGACATATATTTTTTAGCACTTGCCACCTATATATCCTTTTCTTTTTACATTTGCCCGTTTACATTTGCACTTGTGCACTTTAGATATATTTTTGTGGCATACCCATTTGTGTTGCATTTGCACTTCATATTTGTATCTTAGATATTTCTGTGGTATATTGATTATTATCTCATCTATGCCCATATAATTTGTTTATTCTTGGGCTGACATATTTCTAACACCAGCTGCCTATATATATTTATCTTTTTCCTTTCTATTGGTTGTTTACATTTGCACTTGTGCACTTTAGATATAATTTTTGTGGCATATTCACTTTTGTTGCATTTGCACTTTATATGCATATTTTCACATATCAGCTTATTTGCATATTTTGATATACTGATTATGCTTTGATATTTTACTGATGTTATATTGGCGGTGAGATATACAGTATATATTTATATATGTGTGATTTTGATAGGCCACACCATACTTTTTATCTAACATGAATGTCCCATTGTAGTCCCCTGTTTTGCCCCCTCCTTTTTTCCCATGGTATTTTGTTCCCATCCTCCCTTAAGGTGTTTGTACCTTATAATAAAATCTGTTTCTAATTGAACATAGGACCTTGTTTCGGTTTTCTCTTTGTTGCTGTGTTTCAATTTTCCGATTGTCCGTTTTTTGCATTGTCCATTGGTGCACCTAATTCTTGAATTTAGGATTAATTTTTTAAACTATCCATTTATTTATTCTTTGTGCACTCTGCCTTGGAATTTTGTTGGATTTCATAAAGGCCAGACTGGTGGAGGGCTATAGTGATAGTTGACTTTGTGGAACTTTCTCCCATCTCCCTACTGCATCTGTGGAGCTCAGCCACAGTGATCTTGGGGTTCTTCTTTACCTCTCTCACCAAGGCTCTTCTCCCACGATTGCTCAGTTTGGCTGGATGGCCCGGTCTAGGAAGACTTCTGATGGTCCCAAACTTCTTCCATTTAAGGATTATGGAGGCCACTGTGCTCTTAGGAACCTTGAGTACTGCAGAAATTCTTTTGTAACCTGGGTCAGACGTGTGCCTTGCCACAATTCTGTCTCTGAGCACCTTGGCCAGTTCCGTTGACCTCATGATTCTCATTTAGTCTGACAAGCACTGTGAGCTGTGAGGTCTTATATAGACAGGTGTGTGCCTTTACAAATCAAGTCTAATCAGTTTAATTAAACACAGCTTGACTCCAATGAAGGAGTAGAACCATCTCAAGAAGGATCACAATGAATTGGACAGCATGTGACTTAAGTATGAGTGTCTGAGCAAAGGGTCTGAATACTTATAACCATGTGATATTTCAGTTTTTGTTTTCTAATAAATTTGCAAAAATGTCTACATTTCTGTTATCTGCAGTCAAGATGGGGTGCAGATTGTACATTAATGAGAAGAAAATGAACTTTTTTGAATTTACCAAATGGCTGCAATGAAACAAAGAGTGAAAAATTTAAAGGGGTCTGAATACTTTCCGAACCCACTGTATATATGAGTAAAAAGTGCCCTTTTGGATTCCTGCCACAGTGCACTGTGGAAATAAATCACTGCATTAAGTATCCCGCAGAAACTTTTTTCTACTTTTTTAGCGACATACACATATCCACTTATCTGAAGTCAGCTGAAATACCTATTGTTTGTCTATGGCCATTTTAAAACTGCTAGATGTATAAGGCTAAGTTCACACTGGGCATTTTTGCTGTGTTTTTTTTCTGCAGTAAAGCCTGATTTCTTGGCAGGAAAAAAGCTGCGACAAAAACGCATGTCTTGGTGAGGTTTTGGTGCGGTTTTGGTGAGGCTTTTTCATGCATTTTTTTGGCTAACTTGTGTCTCTTTGTGCATGCTAATAAAGTTTAGTGCCCCCGGAGAAAAAAAAACTACTTAGTGTAGAATCATACCTGTAGATCACAATCAGACTGGAAAAATATTGCAGCATTGTTGGAAATCGAATTGCATTCAGCAATATAAGTCAATGGGGGCGGGAAAAAAATCACACAGCACTCGTACCATGTGAGTGCTGTCCGACTTTTACACACCGATGTCCTTTGAAAGGTCATCAATTCAGGAGCCGTGTACACTAAAGCAAAATCACAGCAGGACCCAAGAGGATAGAATGGATAGATTACATACAGTATTGACACATAGAATAAATAGATATATAGATGTCAGTGACAAATACAATTAGTACAGTGTGTGTGCACCTTACTGTACATGTATTTAATTAATAAAAGATAATTTTTTCAGAAAAAATGGAGTGGGCTCCCATGTAATTTTCTTAACCTGCAGAGGGAAAGCTGACAACTGGGGGCAGATGTTTATAGCCTGAGAAGGGGGTAATACCAATGGAGCTTTCCAGGCTATTAATATCAGCTCACAACTGTATACTTAGCCGTTACCGGCTATTAAAATGAGGGACCCATGGAAAAAATTACATAGTGTCCCCCTATAATTTATAATTTATAACAAGCAAAGGCTAGGCAGACAGCTGCGGGCTTATATTAATAGCCTAGGAAGGGGCCCTGGATATTGCCCGCACAGGCTAAAAACATCAGCTCTCAGCCACCCCAGAAAAGGCGCATCTATAAGATGTGCTAATTCTGGCACTTTGCCTCGCTCTTCCCATTCCCACTTTCCCTGCAGCAGCTGAAAGTGGGGTGATAGTTGGTGATGTCACCTTTGTATTGTCAGGTGACATCAAGTCCAGAAGTTAATAATAGCGAAGCGTCTGTAAGAAACCCCCATTACTAGCCCCATAGTCTTATTGTATAAAAACAAACACACAGAATAAAGTCCTTTAACCCCTTTACCCCAAGGGTGGTTTGCATGTTAATGACCGGGCCAATTTTTACAATTCTGACCACTGTCCCTTTATAATGGATCCTGGTGATTCTGACAATGTTTTCTTGTGACATATTGTACTTCATGACAGTATTAAAATGTCTTTGATATGCCTTGCGTTTATTTGTGAAAAAAAATGGAAATTTGGGGTTAATTTTGAAAATTTTGCAATTTTCCAACTTTGGATTTTCATGACCTAAAATCACACAGATGTCACACAAAATACTTAATAAGTAACATTTCCCACATGTCTACTTTACATCAGCACAATTTTGTAACCAAAATTTGTTTTTGTTAGGAAGTTATAATGGTTAAAAGTTAAACAGCGATTTGTCATTTTTACAACTCCATTTTTTTTTGTGACCACATCACATTTGAAGTCACTTTCAGGGGTCTATATGATAGAAAATAACCAAAAGTGACATCATTCTAAAAACTGCACCCCTGAAGGTGCTCAAAACCACATTCAAGACGTTTATTAACCCTTCAGGTGCGTCACAAGAATTTTTGGAATGTTTAAAAAAATGAACATTTAATTTTTTTTCACAAAAATGGTACTTCAGATCCAATTTTTTTTATTTTACCAAGAGTAACAGGAGAAATTGGACCCAAGAGTTGTTGTCCAATTTGTCCTGAGCACGCTGATACCCTATATGTGGTGGTAAACCACTGTTTGGGCACACAGCAGAGCTCGGAAGGGAAGGAGCACCGTTTGACTTTTTCAACGCAGAATTGGCTGGAATTGAGATGGGACGCCATGTTGCGTTTGGAGAGCCCCTGATGTGCCTAAACAGTGGAAAACCCCCAATTCTAACCCCAACACACCACTAGCCCTAATCCCAGCCCTTGCCATAACCCTAACTACAAACCTAACCCTAACACACCCCTAATCCTTATTACAATCCTAACGCTAATCCCAACCCTAACCCTAATCCAAACAATAACCCTAATCCAAACGCTAACCCTAACTTTAGCCCCAACCCTAACCCTAACTTTTGCCCCAACTCTAAGCCTAACCCTAACTTTAGCCCTAACCCTAACCCTAACTTTAGCCCCAACCCTAACCCTAGCTTTAGCCCCAACCCTAACCCTAACTTTATCCCCAAACCTAACTTTAGCCTAACCCTAACCCTAATGGGAAAATGGAAATAAATCCATTTTTTTTACTTTATTATTTTTCCCTAACTAAGGGGGTGATAAAGGAGGGTATGATTTACTATTTATAGTGGGGTTTTATATTGGGTTTTTATGTTTGGCAGCTGTCACACCTAAAAGACCCTTTTTATTGCAAAAAATAGTTTTGCATAACCACATTTTGAGAGCTATAATTTTTCCATACTTTGGCCCACAGAGTCAAGTGAGGTCTTGCTTTTTGTGGGACGAGTTGACGTTTTTATTGGTACCATTTTCGGGCACATGACTTTTTTTGATCGCTTTTTATTATGATTTGTGGGAGGCAGAATGAACAAAAACCATTTAGAGTTGAGAGTCCTCAGTGGTTGATACGTTTTAATGGCTAACTGAAAAGATGGTAACAAATTGCAAGCTTTCGAGACTACTCAGGCATCTTTTCAGTTAGCCATTAAAAGGTATCAACCACTGAGGACTCTCAACTCTAAATATTTTTCTATCTACTGGCTAACACGGTACGAAGATATACATCTTTACTGAACAAAAACCAGTAATTCATTAATTTCTTTTGGGGGGTGTTGACACCGTTCTGCGTTTGGTAAAATTGATAAGGCAGTTTTATTCTTCGGGTCAGTATGTTTACAGCAATACCTCATTTATATCATTTTTTGATGTTTTGGCACTTTTATACAATAAAAACTATTTTATATAAAAAATAATTATTTTTGCATTGCTTTATTCTGAGAGCTATAACTTTTTATTTTTTAGCTAATGACGCTGTATGGTGGCTCGTTTTTTGAGGAACAAGATGACGTTTTCAGCAGTACCATGTTTATTTATATCTGTCTTTCTGATTGTTTGTTATTCCTTTTTTAGTTCGGTGGTATGATGATAAGGCATTGCTTTTTTGCCTCGTTTTTTTATGGGGTTCACTAAAGGGGTTAACTAGTGGGACAGTTTTATAGGTCGGGTTGTTACAGACATGGCGGTACTAAATATGTGTACTTTTATTGCTTTTTTATTATTTACATAAAGAAATATATTTATTGAGGAATTTTTTTTTTCTATTTTAGGAATTTTTAAAAAAATATTTTATACATGTTAATTTTTTTTTACTTTTTTACATTGTCCCAGCGATCTGACAGGCAGCGAAGTAGGTTTGTCGGTGCCTGCTCTCATCGGCTGACTGCGTATGATGTACTATCCCATCACATGGATGGGATAGTACGCCTGTTAGGGGTCAAGTTCCCGCTCCTGCACAAGGGGAATCTCGAGCTATCCCCGCTGCGGTTTCCCATCGGTCTCCGGCCGCAGTGGAACCTGCTCAGCAGAGACGTCAGTTCCAACGTCCCGCTCAGTCTAGTGCTGTGCAGAGGATGACAGCTGCCACTCCAGGTCCTGCCATTGTAACTAGTGCAGGTCAGCGGCAAGCAGTCTCAGTTGGGACTAAGTCCTGTGCGTTCCTTTCTGAGCATGCCCAGGGTAAGATCTCTCATAGATCAGGGGTCACATGCTCAGCTACTGCAGCGACTCCCATTGGTTCTCCTGGAAGGTCCTGAACCTGCTTGAGTTCTGGGGCAGGCTTCCATTGGTTCTTCCAGGAAGGTCTTGCAGTTGCTGCTGCTATAAAAGGGTTGCACAGCCGCACGGCCATGCGCTAGTGTTAATTGCATTATGTGCTTTGCGCCAGTGTGATCATGCATGCATGTGGTTAGGGCTCGGCTGAAATAAGCCCCTAGAATACCGGCTTCTCCGGTGAGGAGATTGGTGTGCATGTGTTTAGGGCTAGGCTGAAATAAGCCCCTAGAATACCGGCTTCTCCGGTGAGGAGATTGCTTGATTGCTTTTCTGACTGTATGACCACGGACTGCTATCCGCACAGCAGTTATCTGTGTATCCCTGTGGAGTTAACAGGACACAGTACCTATCTCTGCGTCTCTACCTCAGCAACTCTGTGACGTAACAGAGTTCGCCTATACTGCCATCTTACTAGCAGCAGGCTCTGCTGCACGGTGGACCCCAGGCTGCGAACGCACCCACTATTTATATCTATATGGTGCGTTCCGCAGACCCTAACAGTACACTAGTGCCAGGGTCTGGCTAGTAAAATGGCGGACGACCAGCGTCTACGCAGTACATCCAGCAGCTGGAGGGTAGGTTGGCGGCTCTCGAGCGCACAACCTCAGCTGTGGATGTGGCCGCAGTCGCTGTTCAGGCTGCTAGCTCAGTGGCAGCCAGTTTGTCCTCCGACACATCTGCTCTGACCTTGTCCCATCTCCCGCTTCCAGACAAGTTTTCTGGTGACAGCAAACATTGTCGGGGATTTGTGAGTCAGTGCTCTATACAGCTCGAGCTTCTGGCTGCACGTTTTCCCACAGAGCGGGCAAAAGTGGGTTTCATAGTGTCACTTCTGTCGGGCAGAGCGTTGGAATGGGCAACGCCGCTGTGGGAGCGCGACGATCGCATGGTGCGGAGTGCTCCTCGGTTTCTGTAGGCTCTTAAAAAGGTCTTTTTAGGCCCTCAGGTCACCCACGATTCGGCGCTCCAACTGCTGGCAATGTCACAGGGTTCGAGCTTGGTTAGTCAGTTTTCAGTCCAATTTCGAAATCTGGCCTCCGAGTTAGAGTGGCCGGATAAGGTCCATATACCGGTATACTGGAGAGGTCTGGCTGACCATGTAAAGGACGCCTTGGCCACCAGGGAGATTCCTGCCTCACTGGAGAAGCTTATCTCCATATCTACCCGCATCGACCTTCGTTTTCACGAGCGGAGGTTGGAGCGGGCCCAGTGTAGACGTAGGTTTCGGCTGGCTCCCACCTTTGCCAAACCTCTAGAATCTCCCATTCAGGCGCCCGACTCCCCGGAGGCCATGGAGGTTGTTCGAGCGGGACCTAAGTCTCGACCCGCTCGAGTCTCCATGGTTTGTAACAATTGTCAGCAGTTAGACATTATGCCAATAGATGTCCCCAGCAATCGGGAACACGATCGCGTCTAGTGACCATGGGAGGAAGTTCACTAGAGTCAGCGGCATTTGCCTCCAAGCTGTCCTTTAAAGGGACAATCTCTTTTGGTCCATCCACTCTAACAGTTGAGCTTTGTGTGGATTCTGGAGCAGAGGGGAACTTTATGTCCTCTGCTTTCGCTCTCTGCCACACAATACCTCAGGTGATGCTCGCCAAAACGGTGACTGTTCGAGTGGTGAATGGATCCATACTGCCCTCACAGATCACACATCAGACAATCCCTCTCACATTAGCTATGTCTCCTTCCCATCAGGAGATTATCTATTTCCTTATCCTTCCTGAGGGTATAGATGAGGCTCTGCTGGAGTACCCTGCCTTCGTCTTCGCTCCCCACATATTGAGTGGTCCTCTGGGAAGATATGGGGTTGGAGTGAGTCTTGTAGAGGTAGATGTGTGAGGGAGAGTGTTCAGGTTGCTACTACAGGGATATCCGCAGATCTCACTTCCCTACCCAAGTGTTATTGGTCCTATGTAGTCGCGTTCTCCAAAAAGGCTGCGGAGATGCTTCCGTCTCACCGCCCCTATGACTGTCCTATTGACCTCTTGCTGTCATGGTCTGCTGAGTTTCTGGGATTAGGTGGTTTTAGGGTTAACCAGGATGGCCTCACTCTGGGATTCTGGGAGGCTTTTTATAGCCTCATTGTGGGGCCATCCTCTGACGCTTATACTCTGACCCTTGGCGAGTGTGTGTGACCCTGTTGTGCTTGTGCCAGTGCTTTGTGCCTGTGCTACGTTCTGTTTGTCTGGTTCTGATTTGGCTGTGTCCCTGTTTTGAGTTTTGCCTTTCCCTTTTGTACTCTGCTGCCCTCTACGTGTATGACCCTTGGCTACGTTCTGACTCCGCTCTGCCTGCTCCTCTTGTACTTCGTCGCTCTCTACGTGTATGACCCTTGGCTACGTTCTGACTCCGCTCTGCCTGCTCCTCTTGTACTTCGTCGCCCTCTATGTGTATGACCCCTTGGCTACGTTCTGATTATCCGTTCGGTATATGCCCCTTGGTAACTGTGTCCCGTAGTTACCCTTCTAGGAGTTTTCCTTCACCTCATAGCTCTCTGGAGCTTAGGCCACGCCCACTAGCAGTCACGTGCCTGCAGGTCCTTTGGTCTGAAGCATTCTCTATCTGCTACTGCTGACTCTGAGAGACGTGTGGCCGCTCCGCCCACTAGCAGTCACATGTGGAAGGTCCTGTTACTGAGAAACAGACGTCATCTCTGCTGCAGCTCTGCTACAGGTATCTTTGGGCATAGTTTGTTCACTCAGGACACACGCACTGGCTCAGTGAGCAAGTGCAGTGCGGTGTCCTTGACATTATAAGCGACCGTACATAATTTTGTGTTGGGGAGTTAAGTGTCTTTCCCAAACCTATGGATCCCATGCAAGCTTTGGTTGATCAGGTCAAGCACCTGACCCAAATGTTCCAGAAACTCAATGTGGAACAGCGCACGATGGGCCATACCCAGCAACAGTTGGTGGATACTGTGCAGGGGGCTATCGCTGCAGGGGCTCCTAGTTCTGGGGATAGAGATGTGTCATTAGCGGGCCCTGAATCTCCGGTCAAATTGCCAGACCCTTTCTCTGGGGATAAAAGGGAGTTCAGATCCTTCAGGGAAGGATGCAAGCTTTTTTTTTCTCTAAGGCCCCGCTCCTCCGGGGACGAGTTCCAGAGGGTGGGGGTCATCATTTCCCTACTTCGGGGTGCTCCACAAGTATGGGCCTTTTCTCTATCTCTTTCTGCCCCAGAGAGAATGACTGTCGATGCCTTTTTTGATGCCCTGGGTTGCATATATGATGAACCTGACAGAGTTCGTATGGCTGAAGATATGGTGATGAATGTGCAGCAGGGTAAACGCTCGGCTGAGTGGTTTTGTGCGGAGTTCCGACGCTGGGCTGCGGAGATCTCAAGGGATGATGCTGCCCTTCGGGGCTTATTTCGCAGAGGCCTGTCTGAACGCCTCCAGGATGCACTAGCCCTTCACCCTCCACCAGACACTTTGGAGGATGCCATTACGCAAGCAGTGCGTATGGACCGCAGGCTTCGAGCCAGGGGCATCATGCAGTCCGAGACATCTCTATTCTCCGGCAGCAAAGAGACTGGTATCGCACCTGCTGCTCCTGAGCCTATGGAAGTGGGCGTCACCTCTGTCAGAGAAAAAGAGAGAGAACGTCGCCGGGAGAAACAGCTCTGTTTTTACTGTGGGGAGTCCGGTCACTGGAAAAAGGAGTGTTCCTTGTGTCCAGTCATCCTCCAAAGCGACGGGAAACGACTAGGTCTGGGTAGTGATCGAGGAGCCTGCCCAGACCCTCAGGTACTTTCTTCCTCATGTGCCAAGGTTTTTCTAAAGGTTGAACTGTTGGTAGACTGTTATCGTTTTTTCTCTACAGCACTGGTGGACAGTGGTTCATCACTTAACCTGGTCTGCTCTGATATCGTTTCCCAACTCCAGATAGGGACAGTCAGGCTTCATACCCCACTTAAAATCGTGGCCATTTACTCATCTCCTCTCACCCGAACGGGGATTCTTTCTGTTTCTAAGAAATTTGTATTAAAAATTGGTGCTTCTCACTGGAAGAGATTGAATGCTTTGTTATGGACAAATTGCCCGCAGGGCTGGTTTTGGGCATGCCCTGGCTTCAACGCCACAATCCAATGATTGACTGGGAATTGGGGGAGATTGTCAAGTGGGGGTCCAAATGTGTTGACTGTGACTCTAAATCTGTTTTTTGTGTGAAAATTGCAAAGCCTGTCTCTGTGTCTTCTGTC
Organism: Oophaga sylvatica; assembly: GCA_033576555.1. Lineage (NCBI taxonomy): Eukaryota > Metazoa > Chordata > Amphibia > Anura > Dendrobatidae > Oophaga > Oophaga sylvatica. The sequence continues at coordinate 349,942,324 of JARQOD010000002.1, read as the reverse complement.
AGTCTGGAGGGTATTCCGGAGTACCTAAAAGACTTTCAGGACGTTTTTTCTAGAAAGTGAGGCTGAGGCGTTACCCCCTCATAGGCCATTTGACTGTGCCATCGATCTTATTCCAGGAGCCAAATTGCCCAAAGCTCGTTTATTTAATTTGTCAGGTCCGGAGCGCCTGGCTATGAAACAATATATTGCTGAGAGTCTCCGTAAGGGGCACATCAGACCTTCAGTTTCCCCGGTAGCAGCGGGGTTTTTCTTTGTTAAGAAAAAAGATGGTGGCCTGCGTCCCTGCCTCGACTTTCGAGAATTAAATAAAATTACGGTCAGGAACACATATCCTCTGCCTTTGATTCCCGATCTCTGTAATCAGCTCTCTGGATCCAGATGGTTCTCTAAACTGGATCTCAGAGGGGCCTATAATCTGATAAGGATACGGGAAGGGGATGAGTGGAAAACGGCTTTTCTTACTTCTGAGGGGTTATTTGAGAACTTGGTTATGCCTTTTGGTCTCACCAATGCACCAGCCGTTTTCCAAAATTTTATTAATGTTGTGTTCTCGGACCTTATCGGTCGCTATGTGGTTGTATACCTGGATGATATCCTGATATATTCTGCTGATAAACAGTCACATTTGTTACATGTTAAAACTGTGCTCCAGAGGCTCCGAGAAAATCAATTGTTTGTCAAACTTGAGAAATGTTCATTTTTTGTTCAAGAGTTGTCATTTCTAGGTCTTATTATCTCACCTCTGGGGTTTCGCATGGATCCCAAGAAGGTGCAAGCTATTGTGGAGTGGGTCCAGCCCCGGGACCTTAAGGGACTTCAGCGCTTCTTGGGATTCGCAAATTATTATCGCAAATTTATCAAAGGGTTCTCACAGATAACTAAACCCCTTACGGATCTCACTTGTAAAGGGGCAGATGTCAGGATCTGGTCCCCGTCAGCTAACCAATCATTTCTAACATTAAAAAACTGTTTCACATCTGCTCCTATCCTGATTCAACCCGACCCTTCTATGCCATTTGTGGTTGAGGTTGATGCTTCTGAGGTGGGGGTGGGAGCAATGTTGTCGCAGGGACCGGCTTCCCTAACTAATCTCAGGCCTTGTGCCTATTTTTCTAAAAAATTTTCTCCCGCTGAAAAAAATTATGACGTAGTCAATAGGGAGCTCTTGGCTATTAAATTGGCGTTCGAAGAATGGAGGCATTTTTTGGAGGGGGCGGCTCAACCTATTACAGTTATCACTGACCATAAAAATTTAGAATATATCAAATCTGCTAAGAGACTGACTCCCAGGCAAGCCCGCTGGTCACTTTTTTTTCCAGATTTCAGTTTTCTATTACTTTTTGTCCAGGGTCAAAAAACGTGAAGGCTGACGCTCTGTCACGTAGTTTTGAACCAGTGTCCGCCCCCGACCCTCCGTCCCCCATTCTTCAACCCAGTATCGTGGTGGCCGAAATTTCATCGGAATTGGAGCGAGAGATTGTGGGGGCTCAATCTTCAGCACCAAGGTCCAAACCTGAAGACAAATTATTTGTTCCGCAGCATTTGCGCACTAAACTCCTGTGGGAGTTCCATGATTCGAAATTGAGTGCCCACCCTGGTATTGCAGCCACACGAGAAGCAGTGGCAAGAGTTTTTTGGTGGCCTTTAATGGCTTTGGATGTTAAGAAACATGTCGCTACATGTGGAATATGTGCCCGTTCTAAGAGCTCTCATTGCCGGCCGGCCGGGGAATTGGTGCCTTTACCAATTCCGGGAAGACCATGGACTCATTTGTCCATGGACTTTATTACCAATCTGCCATTGTCCCGTGGAAATACTGTTATTTGGGTAATTGTGGACAGATTTTCTAAATTAGCACATTTTGTACCCATGGCAAGTTTACCATCAGCAGAGACTCTCTCTAGACTTTTCCTTTCCCAGGTGGTACGTTTGCACGGGGTACCTACGAATATTGTGTCTGATAGAGGAAATCAATTTGTGTCTAAGTTTTGGCGGGCATTTTGCAAAAAACTGGGGATATCTTTGTCATTTTCCTCAGCTTATCATCCAGAAAGTAACGGGCAAACTGAACGCACCAACCAGTCGCTTGAACAAATCCTGCGGTGCTTGACTTCTTCCCTACAAAGCGACTGGTCTGATGCCTTGCCGTTAGCAGAGTTCGCCTTCAACAACCGGGTAAACCAGTCTACCGGTAGGTCACCATTTTTTGTTAATTATGGGATAAACCCTCATTTTGGCGAATTTTCGCGCATGGATTCTGGTTGCCCGGGGGGCAGAGGATGGTATCAATCGTCTCAGGGATCTGTGGTCAAAGGTTCGACTAAATATTTCTAGGGCTCAGGAAAAATATAAACGTTTTGCGGATAAAAAAAGGGACTCTGCTCAGTTGTTGCGATGTGGAGATAAGGTTTGGCTCTCCACACGGAACATAAGACTTCGAGTGCCCTCTGCCAAACTTGGACCTAAGTTTATTGGCCCTTATGAAGTCATTGAGGTGGTGAACCCGGTAGTCTATCGCCTTCGTCTGCCCCCCTCTTTAAAACTCCATAATGTGTTTCATAGGTCCTTACTTAAACCTTTTGGGTCAGTGAGGGAGGATTCAGACACCAGTCCTTCTCCAGTCTTGGTTGATGGGCACATGGAGTTCGAAGTGCAACATATTGTGGACTCCAGGCGGGTTCGGGGGGCTTTGCAATATCTGGTGCATTGGAAGGGGTACGGTCCTGAGGATCGGTCTTGGGTATCAGCTAGATCGGTACACGCTGACCGCCTGATTCGTGCATTCCATGCCCGGCACCCTGAGAAACCTGGGGGTCCAGAGACCCCCCGTTAAAAGTGGGGTACTGTCATGGTCTGCTGAGTTTCTGGGATTAGGTGGTTTTAGGGTTAACCGGGATGGCCTCACTCTGGGATTCTGGGAGGCTTTTTATAGCCTCATTGTGGGGCCATCCTCTGTCGCTTATACTCTGACCCTTGCCGAGTGTGTGTGACCCTGTTGTGCTTGTGCCAGTGCTTTGTGCCTGTGCTACGTTCTGTTTGTCTGGTTCTGATTTGGCTGTGTCCCTGTTTTGAGTTTTGCCTTTCCCTTTTGTACTCTGCTGCCCTCTACGTGTATGACCCTTGGCTACGTTCTGACTCTGCTCTGCCTGCTCCTCTTGTACTTCGTCGCTCTCTACGTGTATGACCCTTGGCTACGTTCTGACTCCGCTCTGCCTGCTCCTCTTGTACTTCGTCGCCCTCTATGTGTATGACCCCTTGGCTACGTTCTGATTATCCGTTCGGTATATGCCCCTTGGTAACTGTGTCCCGTAGTTACCCTTCTAGGAGTTTTCCTTCACCTCATAGCTCTCTGGAGCTTAGGCCACGCCCACTAGCAGTCACGTGCCTGCAGGTCCTTTGGTCTGAAGCATTCTCTATCTGCTACTGCTGACTCTGAGAGACGTGTGGCCGGCTCCGCCCACTAGCAGTCACATGTGGAAGGTCCTGTTACTGAGAAACAGACGTCATCTCTGCTGCAGCTCTGCTACAGGTATCTTTGGGCATAGTTTGTTCACTCAGGACACACGCACTGGCTCAGTGAGCAAGTGCAGTGCGGTGTCCTTGACACTTGCCTGGAGCAGAACTTCCCCGGGGAAGGGTCTATCCTCTCTCTCTCTCCCGGAGACGGAGGCTATGTCCCAATACATTAAGGAGAATCTGGCAAGAGGGTTCATTAGGAAGTCAGTGTCACCTGCTGGGGCAAGGTTCTTCTTTGTGCAAAAGAAAAACGGAGAATTACGTCCCTGCATAGATTACAGGTGTCTTAACGCCATCACCGTTAAAAATAAATACCCTCTGCCTCTGATTTCTGAGCTCTTTGATAGGCTCCGGGGGGCAATGGTATTTACCAAATTAGACCTGCGAGGTGCTTATAACCTGATTCGCATCCGTGAGGGGGACGAATGGAAGACGGCTTTTAATACCAGGGATGGGCACTATGAATATCTGGTGATGCCCTTCGGGCTCTGTAATGCCCCAGCCGTTTTCCAAGACTTTGTTAATGACACCTTCTGGGATATGCTTTCCACCTCAGTCGTAGTCTATCTGGATGATATTCTCATCTTCTCTCCAGATATTGACTCCCACCGAAGAGATGTCTGCAGAGACTTCGACCTCTTGCGGGCCAATTCCCTTTATGCAAAGTTGGAGAAATGTGTGTTTGAGCAGGAGTCTTTACCATTCCTGGGCTATATCATCTCCGCCCAGGGATTGGCTATGGATTCTGCCAAACTACAGGCTGTGATGGACTGGCAAGAACCCCATTCTCTTAAAGCGGTGCAGCGCTTTATGGGGTTCATTAATTACTATCGCCAGTTCATTCCCCATTTCTCAACTTTGGTAGCTCCCTTGGTAGCCCTCATCAAGAAGGGAGCAAATCCCAAATTGTGGTCCGAAGAAGTCTCCAAGGTTTTCACCTCAATTATGTCTCATTTTGCTAGCGCTCCCATCCTACACGGCCCTGATGTTGACAAGCCATTCATATTGGAGGTGGATGCCTCATCCGTTGGTGCTGGAGCAGTCCTCTTTCAAAAGGATGCTCGAGGTCGGAAGCATCCTTGCTTCTTCTTCTCCAAGACCTTTTCACCAACGGAGAGGAATTATTCTATCGGGGACAGGGAGTTGATAGCAATGAAGTTGGCTTTCTCTGAGTGGAGTCATCTGTTGGAGTGGGCTCGCTTTCCCTTCCAAGTCTTTATGGATCAGAAGAATTTGGTATACTTACAAACAGCTCAGCGGCTAAATTCTCATCAGGCCAGATGGTCCTTGTTTTTCTGCCGATTTCATTTACCCTCCATTATCTCTCGGGAGAGAAGAACATTCAGGCTGACGCGCTCTCTCGATCTGTGGTGTCCTCTGTGGAGGAGGAGGGGGAGCCTCGGCTTATTGTCCCTTCTGAGAGCCTGAGAACCGTAGCGCCGGTTTCGCTAGAGTCTGTACCTCTGGGCAAGACTTTTGTACCACTCAATTTGTGACCGGAGGTTCTCTTGTGGGCTCATTCTTCCAGGGTGGGTGGACATTTTGGGACCAAAAGGACATCTGAGCTGCTGGCGAGGATGTACTGGTGGCCGCATATGGTCTGTGATGTTGGGGATTATGTTCGGGCGTGCGTCTCCTGCACCAAGAGTAAGTCTCCTCGACAATGGCCAGCTGGGTTACTTTACCCTTTGCCGGTGGCAGACAGGCCCTGGGAGATGGTCGGAATGGACTTTGTGGGGGCTTACCCAAGTCTCGGGGTTGAACCATCATTTGGGTGATCACCGACCATATTTCAAAATGGTGCACCTGGTGCCGTTACCATGGTTACCTTCTGCACGGGCCCTGGCTGCGTTGCTCATAAGACATATCTTTCGTCTACACAGCATGCCGGACAAAATCGTTAGTGACCGAGGTCCCCAGTTTGCGTCTCGGTTCTGGAGAGAGCTTTGTCGTCTACTCAGTATTGAGTTAAATCTCTCTTCGGCATATCATCCCGTGACGAATGGGTTGGTAGAGAGGGCCAACCAAACCTTGGTCACATATCTGCGACACTTTGTCTCAGCCAGGCAGGATGACTGGGCATCTTTGTTACCATGGGCAGAGTTTGCGTTGAACAACGCCGTGGCAGACTCCACTGGACAGACACCATTCCTCCTTAATTACGGTCAGCATCCGCGGGTTCCTGTGCCTATGCCTGTGTCTTCCACCGACTCCAGGGTGGCAGACTGGGCTGTGGAGGCACGGGACATTTGGGACCGTACTCAGGATGCCATTCAGGCTTCCAAGGAGAGGATGAGGTCCTCCGCCGATGCACATCGGCGCCCCGCTCCGACATTTGCTCCCAGTGACTTGGTGTGGCTCTCCGCCCGTAACATCAGGCTGCGAGTGGAGTCCACCAATTGGCACCCCGTTACCTGGGTCCCTTCAAAGTCCTTGAGCAGGTTAACCCTGTGGTATACCGTTTGGCCCTTCCACCACGCCTGGGTATCTCCGACACCTTTCATGTGTCCCTCTTGAAACCCGTGGTCATGTCCCGGTTTTCTGAGTCATCTGCCGGGACATTGGGTTAGTCTACGGACGATCACGAGGTGAACGCTATAGTGGGGTGCAAGGTGGTACGGGGAAAAAAGTTTTATTTGGTGGATTGGAGGGGCTATGGGCCTGAGGATAGGTCCTGGGAGCCTGTTGAGCACATTCACACTCCGCAGCTCATTGCTGCCTTTGAGCGTAGTGAGGCCCAAAAGAGGGGGGCCCTAGGGAGGGGGGTAATGTTAAGGGTCAAGTTCCCGCTCCTGCACAAGGGGAATCTTGAGCTATCCCCGCTGCGGTCTCCCATTGGTCTCCGGCCACAGTGGAACCTGCTCGGCAGAGACGTCGGTCCCAGCGTCTCGCTCAGTCTAGTGCTGTGCAGAGGATGACTGCTGCCACTCCAGGTCCTGCCATTGTAACTAGTGCAGGTTTGCGGCAAGCAGACTCAGTTGGGGCTAAGTCCTGTGTTTTCCTTTCTGAGCATGCCCAGGGTAAGATCTCTCATAGGAGATCAGGGGTCACATGCTCAGCTACTGCAGCGACTCCCATTGGTTCTCCTGGAAGATCCTGAACCTGCTTGAGTTCTGGGGCAGGCTTCCATTGGTTCTTCCAGGAAGGTCTTGCAGTTGCTGCTGCTATAAAAGGGTTGCACAGCCGCACGGCCATGCGCTAGTGTCAATTGCATTATGTGTTTTGCGCCAGTGTGATCATGCATGCATGTGGTTAGGGCTCGGCTGAAATAAGCCCCTAGAATACCGGCACCTCCGGTGAGGAGATTTGTGTGCACATGTTTAGGGCTTGGCTGAAATAAGCCCCTAGAATACCGGCTTCTCCGGTGAGGAGATTGCTTGATTGCTTTTCTGACTGCATGACCACGGACTGCTATCCGCACAGCAGTTATCTGTGTATCCCTGTGGAGTTAACAGGACACAGTACCTATCTCTGCGTCTCTACCTCAGCGACTCTGTGGTGTAAGAGAGTTCGCTTATACCGCCATATAGTGCCACAGTATTTATATTTGTGACTCTGTGAAGTAACAGAGTTTGCCTATACCGCCATCTTACTAGCAGCAGGCTCTGCCTGCACGGTGGACCCCGGGCTGCGAACGCACCCACTATTTATATTTATCTGGTGCGTTCCGACGACCCTAACAACGTCCCATGTCAGAAAGGGGTTAATTGAAAGAATGACACAGACTCCTTTAATAAATCTTAATTAAACCATACTTACTGCATGGCCCATTCCAGTGATGTCATTGTCCCCTGCAAGAGAATTAAAATAATAACAACATTCCTCACTTATCCGCTGAGAAGATAATAAATTTGTCCCATGACAGGTCTAGCTCTGCTGCATCTAGATGGCAGGCTGCCTGGTTGCATGATGTGAGCATACAGACTGACATCCAGCAGAGACACTGTGCAGCGTGTGGTACAGCTGTTCAGTGTCTCCCAGTAAACTCCTATAACTTGTCTGATGGCACCACGAGCATGAGAAAGTTCTCACACTCGCGGTGCCATCAGAAAGGTCCCAGGAGTTCACAGCCAATGAACTCACTTCACGTTCAACTGACATCCGGTTTAGTGCCGTTAGAAATTTTCCCACAGTGCTCGTGCTGGCGTCAGGTGAAGTGAGCTCATTCGCCGAATCAGTATCACACGCATGGGCACCAGGGAAGCAGCGCTACAGTAGGCTTTGTTCACTGGCACTGCGTGCTGAAGACACCTCTCATCATTCTCTCTTGCTCTGCCGGCAATCAGCGCGAGAAGGGGAGAATTATAAGAGTTATATTCAAGTGTGAACAATGACTGTTACTCCCATGAGCCTACACCTGCTGCTGCTAAAAACAGTGATAGCAGGCAGCAGCTGATGGGAGTATTCATCACCCGCCACCTGCACTATAAATAAATAAATGAAAAAAACGGCTTGGGTTCCCCTGTACTTTCCATAACCATCCAGGCAAAACTCACAGCTCTGGGCTGCAACCCTGAGCTGTCAGCGTTAGCAAAGGCTGGTCATCAAGAATAAAGGGATCCCCACAATGTTTTTTTAATTGCTTAAATAATTTAAAAAAATGCAGTGAGGTCCCCCCATTTTTGACAACCAGCCTTGCTAAAGCTGACAACTGGGGGCTGGTATTCTCAGGCTGGTAAGGGGCCAAAGATATTGACCCATCACCCAGCCTAAAAATAGCAGCCTGCCGCTGCCCAGAAAAGGCACATCTAAAATTAGATGCGCCAATTCTGGCGCTTTGCTCCGCTCTTCCCACTTGCCCTGTAGCGGTGGCAAGTGGGGGGTACATATTTGCGGGGTTTATGTCACCTTTGTATTGTCTGGTAACAAATTAGTAATGGAGAGTCGTCTATGTGACTGCCCAGGCTGAGAACCACTGGTGAATGAACTGCTGAGAGCACAGCATCATTGACCAGCGGTGACATAATTGTGGTCACGTCGGTCAGTGAGGCTGTGTTTCCAGCAGGACTGAACTGCGGTGACCTCAGCACCATGAAAAAAAGTCAATGATGAGATCACAGCAGTTCAGCTCAGTGACTTCACCGTAGATCACGGTGAGAAATTCAATTTGAAAGTGGCATTTTATGTGATCTTTTGATTTTTAATTTAATCTGTTGAACAAGTAATTTTCATATATCTTGGTCTTGGTCCATGGTAACTTCATATCTTCTAAATTGACCCTTGAAACATCATGATTTGCTTGGATTTTACCATGTATATTTCGATTGTTATCACCTAGTTTGTATTATATGTTTCTAAAAACTGTTAACGTCACTTTTAATATGTAATTCAACTCAAGTGACTAAAGTGGCAAAAAAGAAAATCGAAGACCTTTCCATGACAATTGAATTAGGTCATCTTTGAAGGTTTGTGATTCTGTGTGCAGCTTGTCTTCTGGGAATTGTTATCTAGCAAGTTTCAGACTTTGATTTTTGTCTAATTGTGTTATCAAGGTTTAATAGCAGAAATACCTGTTTTACTTGGAGAAATGCCCAGCGGTTGAGCAAATCTAGAACATACATTTCCAACAAGTAGTATCAGCAACAGAAATCTTTTAATAGCTTCATCGGTGCAGCAAAGCCTTACAATCAATCAAAGGATTAACTAACCAAGCTGTTTTTTAATGATACATGATCCTATTTTATGCAATTGGATCTAAATTTGCTCGGGTTCTTAATTATGATCGGAGTTTGCAATGCGCCTTTTGTGGTGACTGATTTCAGCAGCACTAGAGGGAATGAGATTGCAGAAAATAATGTTTTAAGGAGGATGGAAGCGTAATGGAGCTGTAATAAGGCTTGGAATGTGATTATGAAATTTTGACTTTTACTAATTCCAGACTTAGATCTTCAGTCACAATGATCAAAAGGAAAACAAATAAGAAGTAGACAAAATATACATTCAGTCATCAATTTTATTCTGTATATAAAGCTGCTAATAATTTTCGGTAAAGCTTTGAAAAAAATCTACTAGTGATTGACCCACAGAAACATTTACAAAGGTTTCCCTTTGTAATAGAGTATCCTCAATAGGATTATTTAAAAACATCTTATTGTTGGGACCTTTAGAGTTCAGCAGTAATTCAACAAGTGTTCAGTTTCCTTGCAGCTCCCCGGCAGGGGAAATTAAGCATTGCAGGATGCTATTTCAAGCTTTCTGTGTAATGCACTAACATGCTTGATCCTCCAAGCAGAGACTCTGGGATGCTCTGGGATTATTTATTGAATCCTGCTTTGAGCAGGGGGTTGGACCTAGGAGGTCCCTTCCAACTCTACCATTCTATGATTCTTTGATTATTGGATGACTCTGTTTGAATGCAAATCTAAACTCCAGCTAATTGATGGGGGTTCTCAATTAGCGGACCCACCATAAAATGCGTTAACTCAAAAAAGTCCTAATGTGCAAGAAAAGTCTACATTGTGTGTAGAAAGTAATTATAGGTGTCATGAATGACTCGATAAATCTGATGCATGATGTAACATCTTCTGCATGTTATTATAAAGGCAAATAGCAATTAGTAAGGCTACACCTGTATTACCCTGGACACAAAGAATCTTCCACATAAAAGAGATGATTTCCACTCCCTTCCATCTCGGTTCCTTTCTGTTTGTTTGTGCCCTTATAAAAAAAAGGAAAAATCCAGCCTCAACATGAAATTACGTTGTTGCAGAATTCTTCCCTTAGGATCTGGCGGTAATCCAGAGTACTGCTGACAGCAGCTGGGTGTCTGCCAGAGGTTATTCTCCCCCGGGTACCACCATTTTTTCTCGGTGTTAAAAGCTCTGCTTGCCTCTATAATGAATTGCCGGAGAATTTGCACACTGGCCTCCCTGGTTTTTAGTGTGGATTTAATTCACTGGAAGGAATGCAGTAATATTCTTTATCTTAAAGTGGGCATAAATGGTGCTGAATACAGCGTGAATGTGTATCTTTGCATTTCACTGGATCAACGTGCTCTAAAGGATTAATATCATTGCCTTATTTCATAGTTTAAGGCTTTTGCAGGACATTGACATGTTAGCACTGTTTTATTGTATGTTTTATTATTTGTTATTTGGAAACTTATTCTATGTTGTCAGCCACTTCAATCTCAGATGAGGTTGTTCTAGTGCAATCAATAAAAATCTGCAAATAATACACCACAAATGAACCACGTGCAAACATGGCTCTATTGAATGACAATTTTGTAAATTCTCATTTATGTGCTGTAAAGACAAGAACAAGCAGATTTCAATCATATTACTTTTTTGTTACAATTGACCCCGAAGAATTCAATGAGAATCTTCCATTATGCTGCATTCGCACACCGCAGTCATGCTGAAAACTGCAGCAGTCGCTTGCCACTGCTGTCTTTCCATTGGCTACCTGCGCAATCACTAAATTTTGCCATGAAACAGCTGTTTCACCTGCAAGACCATACAGCGATCCTAATGGCCCCATGGTTCCTCAGATGAAACAGTTGCTTTCCTGCAAGATTAAGGGATTGTTCAGTCAGTGCCGGATTAAACCCTTTGGCGGTCGTTGGACAGTCAAAATATTGGGGCCCCTCCAGCAAATTATTTCCTAATACTGTACGTTTTTAAATTTACTAATAGTTTTAATACACCAATTAAATGTTATTATACATAACAAACGTTAAGTTAATCAAACTTCATTATAACCCAGGAAAGGTAATTAACGTTGACCTCTGGTGGAGGTCTATGTATACTTGTCTGTGTTCCCGAAGCTTCAGTTTGTTTGTTCTATTATGATTTAGTGTTTAAGAGTCGCCGAGAACTTGCGGCCTCTTACCTCTCCTCCTCCCTCATGCATTGTTCTGGCCATCACACAGTTGCCAAGCCCCATCATATATGATGCCCCTCCTCTACTACTTGCAAATAGTGATGAGCGAGTTTTTTCGTTGCTCGGGTTTTTCTGAGCATGCTCAGGTGGTCTCCGAGTATTTGGAAGTGCTCGGAGATTTAGTTTATGTCACCGCAGCTGCATGATTTGCGACTGCTAGACAGCCTGAATGCTTGTATGGATTCCCTAACAAACAGGCAAACCCCACATGTATTCAGGCTGTCTAGTAGCCGCAGATCATGCAGCTGCGGAGACAGAAACTAAATCTCCGAGCACGCCCAAATACTCGGAGACCACCCGAACATGCTCGGTGAAACCCGAGCAACGAGCATACTCGCTCATCACTACTTGAAAATTCTCAAATAAAGCCAGCAACAGCCGAAACATAATTTCACTGCCACTTGCTGTAATGTTCTAATCGGAACTCTGTTTCTCCTCCTGGACTCCAATGTCAGCCAACTGGGTCATCATACTGATTGTAAATTTTATTCAATGTCAAATTCATATTAATTTTCATCCCTTATGCTGGGCCCTCAAAAGACACGTACCCATAGGCTGGTGCCTACTATGCCTAATTGATAATCGGCATTGTGCTGGGTAATAGTGGAAAAACTCCAGTGGCACAGGGTCATTTTGTTTTTCAGCCACAGCTTTACCACTTTCTGCTGGTATCTTTAGGGATCATTCAGATGCGCATATAATATGGATGTGAACTGTTCAATATAAATCAATAGGGTTGTTCATATTACATTTTTTTCACACGAACCGAATGTCCATGTGAAAAAAATTCACAGCATGCACTCTTCTCTTCCAAGTCTCGAACAAGGCTTGCACAATCAAGTTTATAGCTGTGCAGAAAAAAATCAAACCCCATATGGAATATCTGATTTAGAACCAATTTCTTACAGATATATTGTTATTACTAACCTAGAAAACTATATTTGACCATGTACATTTCAAAATGTTGATGTATAAAATGGATGCCACACGGACATAAAATTGTTGTGAATGGACTTGAAATGAGTTCTGAGCAGAGGCTCCCTCTGGTGGTTACAAGCGGTACTGGACTGTCCAGTGAAGATTGTGAGGATTGGGAATCAGGTGTTACTGACTGGTCTTATTTAAGGGAGTCGCCTTCCCATCAGGGTTGCCGGTGATCAATTGTTCTGGTCTCAATCCTTGATTCCTGTTTCCTTTGTAGCCTGCTGTGTCGTGTCTGCATCTCCTGCTAACAGATAAGACATTTTCTTCTTTTTGTTTTTGTGCTTGATTTTTGCATTTTGTCCTGCACTTCTGTGGGGGCCTTCAGGGTCCCCTCTCGGGGGCTTTTGCCCTCTCAGTTTAGTTCAGCCACTTATGTTTTGTACATTTGCTTTTTCCAGTTTTTTCAGTGACTGCTGTTTTGATTTTGTTACACCAGAGAACTAATTTAGGTGGTAGAGGTCGTGTGATCTCAGGTGTTTTTGAAATTAGTAGAGTTGGTGCTTTTCAGGGTTTTTTGGGATTGCAGTAAGTGCCCTTCCTATCCTTTTCTATTTAGATAGTTTGGGCCCCAACGTTTGCTCATACTATTTTCTGTCTGTGTCAGTATTTCTTCTTGTCTAACCGCCATTACATGTTTGGGGGCTTTCTATGTTCTTTGGGGATCTGCTCCGGGGCAGATAGCTTTCCTCTTTCTATCTTTAGGTATAGTTAGTTTCTCAGGCTGTGACGAGGCGTCTAGGACCAACGTAGGAACGCTCCACGGCTGCCTCTAGTTGTGGTGGTTAGTCAGGGTACTGCAATCTCATAGATTCCAACTGCTCTGGTGTATTGCCTTTTTTACCTGCTCTCCTCAGCTACCAAATCATAACAGTATCACCGGCCTAAACTGAAAATTATATGTTACTCACAGAAGGGAAAAATATTGTGAAAGAAAAAAAAAAGGTTGTCAGAGTTGTCAGAGATATTTTTCTGTTTGTTGCATTTTTTTCCCTCTGTATCTCTGGGTGCTGGGGAGGATTTTTTCTCTCAATGGAGTTTTCACAGTTGTCTGGCCGTGTGGATCAGCTTGCCACTGAGGTTCGGAGTATTGCTACCTATCTTGCTAGGTTGCCTGTTGTGGAACCTAGGATTCCCATGCCAGATTTGTTTTTGGGAGATCGAGCCAAGTTTCTGAATTTCAAAAATAATTGTAAATTGTTTTTTGCCTTAAAATCTAAGTCCTCAGGGAACGCAGCGCAGCAGGTTCAGGTTGTCATCTCTCTCCTGCGCGGCGATCCTCAGGATTGGGCTTTTTCCCTGACACCTGGGGATCCTGTTTTGAGTGATGTTGATGCATTTTTTCAGGCCTTGGGGTTATTGTACGATGAGCCTAATGTCACTGATCAAGCTGAAAAAGCCTTGTTGGCATTAAATCAGGGGCTTGATGACGCTCAGTTATACTGTCAGAGATTCCGCAGGTGGGCAGTCCTGACCAAATGGAATGACGATGCTTTGGCAGCCCTTTTTCGGAAGGGTCTGTCAGATAATGTAAAGGATGTTATGGTGGGATTCCCTGTTCCCTCTGGTCTCAATGATTCTATGTCATTAGCGATTCAAATTGACAGACGTTTGCGTGAGCGGAGAAGTATGCGTGGAATAGTGTTGCCTTGTGAACCTGCTTCTGAACCCATGCAGTGTGATAGAGTGGTTTCTGGGGCACAGCGTCATGAGTTTCGAAAGCGCAATGGGTTATGTTTCTACTGTGGTGATGCCTCTCATGCTATTTCAGTCTGCCCTAAGCGGGGAAGACGTTTTGCACGCTCAGTTGTCTTGGGTAGTGTTCAGACTAAGTTTTTATTAACTGTTACTCTGATATGCTCTCTGTCCTCATTTTCTGCTCAGGCTTTCGTTGATTCGGGAGCAACTATTAACCTGATGGATTTTGATTTTGCTAAACGTTGCGGGTTTCCCTTGATACCCCTACAGAAGTCTATTCCCCTACTGGGGATCGATTCTACCCCTTTGGCTGAGAATAAACCTCAGTTCTCTACTCAGGTGATAATGAGGGTTGAACCTGATCATCAGGAGAGCTGCAAATTTTTTGGTTCTGTATAATCTGCATGACATTATCGTGCTGGCTTCCCCTTGGTTACAGTCTCATAATCCTGTTTTGGATTGGAAATCTGTGTCTGTAACCAGTTGGGGCTGCCAATGTGTTAATACCAACACTCCTGTTTTTTCTGCCTCCCCCCAGGCTCAGGATGTTCCTGACTTTTTGATTGATTTTTCTGATGTGTTTAGCGAAAGTAAATCTGCATCCTTGCCTCCCCATAGGAGCTATGACTGCGCTATTGAATTAGTGCCTGGTAGTAAATTCCCTAAAGGTCGCCTTTTTAACTTGTCTGTACCTGAACATGACGCTATGCGGTCTTATATCAAGGAGTCATTGGAGAAGGGTCATATCAGACCATCCTCTTCACCCTTAGGTGCCGGTTTTTTCTTTGTGGCCAAAAAGGATGGTTCATTAAGGCCGTGTATTGATTATCGTCTTTTGAACAATATTACTGTGAAATATCAATATCTGTTACCCTTGATTTCTGACCTGTTTTCCAGGTTGAAAAACGCTACTTGGTTTACCAAGCTTGACCTCAGGGGGGCATATAACCTTATTCGCATTAAGCACGGGGATGAATGGAAGACGGCATTTAACACCCCTGAGGGGCATTTTGAGTACCTTGTGATGCCCTTTGGGCTCACTAATGCTCCTTCTGTCTTCCAGTCCTTCATGAATGACATTTTCAGGGATTTTGTGGATAAATTTCTGATTGTTTATTTGGATGATATCTTGATTTTTTCAAATGACTGGGATTCTCATGTGAAACATGTTCGAACTGTATTCCAGATTTTGAGAGAGAATGCTCTGTATTTGAAGGGATAAGTGTCTTTTTGGCGTACAGAGGATCTCATTTTTGGGATTCATTTTGTCCCCATCTGTTATTGAAATGGACCCGGTCAAGGTTCAGGCCATCTGTGATTGGGTCCAACCTACTTCATTAAAGGCTCTTCAAAGATTTTTGGGTTTTGCCAATTTTTATCGTAAATTTATTGGTAATTTCTCGGTTATTGTTAAACCATTAACTGATTTGACCAAAAAGGGTTCTGATGTGGTGAATTGGCCTCCTGAGGCAGTCTCTGCATTTCAGGAACTTAAGCAGAGATTCACTTCTGCTCCTGTTCTACGGCAGCCTGATGTTTCTCTGCCATTTCAGGTGGAGGTTGATGCCTCTGAAATTGGGGCAGGTGCCGTTTTGTCCCAAAGAGATCCAGAGACCTCTAAAAGTAACCATTGTGCCTTTTTCTCTCGAAAATTTTCTCCTACTGAACGTAATTATGACGTGGGTAATCGGGAGTTATTGGCCATGAAGTGGGCTTTTGAAGAGTGGAGACATTGGCTGGAGGGAGCCAAACATCAGGTGGTGGTCCTTACGGACCATAAGAATCTGGTTTATCTGGAATCTGCCAAGCGACTTAATCCTAGACAGGCCAGGTGGGCCTTGTTTTTCACACGTTTTAATTTTGTGGTTTCCTTTCTTCCTGGCACTAAGAATGTTAAGGCGGATGCCCTCTCGAGGAGTTTCCTTGCGGACTCTCCTGAGGTATCTGATCCTTCTGTTATTTTGAAAGAAGGTGTAGTTCTTTCCGCCATCTCGCCCAATTTGAGACTGGCTCTGGAGGGGTGTCAGGAGGATAGGCCCGAGCGCTGCCCTGTTGGGAAATTGTTTGTCCCGGACCACTGGAAAAAGAGTGTGATGTCTGAGATTCATTGTTCCGCGTTGGCCGGTCATCCCGGAATTTTTGGTACCAGAGACTTGGTTAGTCGGTCCTTTTGGTGGCCTACCTTGTCTAGTGATGTCAGGGAATTTGTGCAGTCCTGCGGGACTTGCTCTCGCTCCAAGCCTTGCTATCGCTCTAGTGGTTTGTTGATGCCATTGCCTGTGCCCAAGAGACCATGGACCCATATCTCTATGGATTTCATTTCCGACCTCCCTATTTCTCAGAGAATGACCATCATCTGGGTGATTTGTGATAGGTTTTCCAAGATGATACATCTTGTGCCATTACCTAAGTTGCCTTCCTCCTCTGAATTGGTGCCTTTGTTCCTTCAGCACGTGGTTCGTTTACACGGCATTCCTGAGAACATTGTGTCTGACAGAGGAGTCCAGTTTGTTTCCAGATTTTGG
Source organism: Oophaga sylvatica (assembly GCA_033576555.1). Lineage (NCBI taxonomy): Eukaryota > Metazoa > Chordata > Amphibia > Anura > Dendrobatidae > Oophaga > Oophaga sylvatica. The sequence goes on along the minus strand of JARQOD010000002.1, from coordinate 349,925,723 downwards.
AGGACCTTTTGTTCTAAGCTTGGTGTTCAGTTGTCTTTCTCCTCGGCGTTTCATCCTCAGACCAATGGTCAAACTGAGAGAACAAACCAGACATTGGAGACTTATCTAAGATGCTTTGTGTCTGCTGATCAGGATGACTGGGTCTCTTTTTTGCCTTTGGCTGAGTTTGCTCTTAATAATAGGGCCAGCTCTGCCACTTTGATGTCTCCATTTTTCTGTAATTCTGGGTTTCACCCTCGATTTTCTTCAGGACAGACGGAGGCTTCTGCCTGTCCAGGTGTTGACTCTGTTGTGGAGCGTATGCAACAGATTTGGGACCAGGTAGTGGGAGGGGTTGTCCCTCTCTCAGGAGAAGGCCCAGCGGTTTGCTAACCGGCATAGGACTGATGGTCCTCGGTTTAAAGTGGGGGACTTGGTCTGGTTGTCCTCAAAAAATATTCCTATGAGAGTGGCATCTCCTAAATTTAAGCCTAGGTTCATTGGACCTTATAAGATCATGGAGATTCTTAATCCTGTTTCTTTTCGTTTGCTTCTTCCAGGGACATTTAAGATCCATAACGTGTTTCACAAGTCCTTGTTGAAAAGGTTTGTTGAGCCAGTGGTTCCTACTGCTTTGCCTCCTGACCCTGTTCTGGTTGAGGGCAATATGGAGTTTGTGGTTGAGAAAATATTGAATTCTCGTTTTTCTAGACGGAAACTCCAGTATTTGGTTAAGTGGAGAGGTTATGGTCAGGAAGACAATTCTTGGGTGTTTGCTTCGGACATCCATGCTAGGAGACTCATCCGTGCATATCATAGAACTCATCCTGACCGACCTGGTTGCTCAAGTGAGGGTTCGGTGACCCCTCCTCAAGGGGGGGGTACTGTTGTGAATGGACTTGAAATGAGTTCTGAGCAGAGGCTCCCTCTGGTGGTTACAAGCGGTACTGGACTGTCCAGTGAAGATTGTGAGGATTGGGAATCAGGTGTTACTGACTAGTCTTATTTAAGGGAGTCGCCTTCCCATCAGGGTTGCCGGTGATCAATTGTTCTGGTCTCAGTCCTTGATTCCTGTTTCCTTTGTAGCCTGCTGTGTCGTGTCTGCATCTCCTGCTAACAGATAAGACATTTTTTCTTTTTGTTTTTGTGCTTGATTTTTGCATTTTGTCCTGCACTTCTGTGGGGGCCTTCAGGGTCCCCTCCGGGGGCTTTTGCCCTCTCAGTTTAGTTCAGCCACTTATGTTTTGTACATTTGCTTTTTCCAGTTTTTTCAGTGGCTGCTGTTTTGATTTTGTTACACCAGAGAACTAATTTAGGTGGTAGAGGTCGTGTGATCTCAGGTGTTTTTGAAATTAGTAGAGTTGGTGCTTTTCAGGGTTTTTTGGGATTGCAGTAAGTGCCCTTCCTATCCTTTTCTATTTAGATAGTTTGGGCCCAACGTTTGCTCATACTATTTTCTGTCTGTGTCAGTATTTCTTCTTGTCTAACCGCCATTACATGTTTGGGGGCTTTCTATGTTCTTTGGGGATCTGCTCCGGGGCAGATAGCTTTCCTCTTTCTATCTTTAGGTATAGTTAGTTTCTCAGGCTGTGACGAGGCGTCTAGGACTAACGTAGGAACGCTCCACGGCTGCCTCTAGTTGTGGTGGTTAGTCAGGGTACTGCAATCTCATAGATTCCAACTGCTCTGGTGTATTGCCTTTTTTACCTGCTCTCCTCAGCTACCAAATCATAACATAAAATATACAGTAGATACATGACAATATGGATAAAAATTGTCAATATCTTCTCAACATTGCTCTTTTACCCTACTTATACTGAAAATTCTATAGATAAACTGCAAACATTGTATTTACAAGGACATCATGGTCGGAAGACTAGAAGCAACAAGGCAAAGTGGAAGACCAGCAACCCAATGGATGAATACAGCCAAGATAACGATGGAGAAGACTCTGGTGGACCTACCTAGGTTTGCACAAGATTGATCTTCCTACAGATCGTTTATCCATCAAGTCACCATGACTCTAGTTTGAGCTGAAGGCCATTAATAATAATCTTTCACTGCAGTAGATTCTTTTTCACATGTTGTCTACTACAGTAATATACTTAAAGAAGCTCTCCATCAACGTTTTCATCCTCTTAGTATATTGCAATCATCTTAATATATGGCACTGTGTACTTGCAATTGCTCATTTTGCACCTCTACTCAGCTAATTCTTCTCTTTTTTGTTGGGTCTATGACATTACATTAGTGTTGAGCGATACTGCTCGATATCTAAAAATATCGGATCGGAATGGTATCGCCGATATCACTAAATATCGGCGATATCCGATTCCGATACCGGAAGTCCCATGTAAGTCTATGGGAACAAAATATCGCAACTAAAAAAAACCTTTATTTCCTTGTAAACACTAAATATACACACATAGAATACATATATATAAATATATATACATGTCATTGTGACATATATATATACATATATGTATAGTTTATACACTTCTACATAGTAAAATATCCTCTGATTCAATTGCCGGGTAAAGCCGGCTTCTGTGAAAAGACAGAAGCACCCGACATGAAATGACACTTGGTGTACATAGGGTTAACCATGTCTTTTCATGTCGTTTGCAATCTGATTTGCCAAACAATTACATCAGTCTATGTGTGCAAAATTTCACACCTGTAGGGGTTAATTAAAGGTGTAAATTTGTTGTAAAGAAAACAGACTTTTTTGCTACGAATTTACACCTTTAATTAACCCCTACAGGTGTGAAATTTTGCACACATAGACTGATGTAATTGTTTGTGCAAATCAGATAGCAAAGGACATGAAAAGACATGGTTAACCCTATGTACACCAAGTGTCATTTCATGTCGGGTTCTGCATTTTCACAAAAGCCGTCAATTGAATTAGCGGCTATTATACTATGTAGAAGTGTATGAACTATAAATATAAATATATATATATGTGTCACAAATTCAATGACATGTATATATATATATATATATATATATAAGGTGTAAAATTGTTTAAAAAAAATGCGTGGGCTCCCGCCCTATTTTCGCAACCAGACAGACAAAGCCAGCGAATGGGGGCAGATAATAATAGCCCAGAGAGGGACCATTATTTTTGGCCCCCCTGGCTACTAACATCTGCCCCCAGACACCCCAGAAAAGACAAATCTATAATTAGATTCGCCCTTTCTGGCACTTTGCCCGTCTATTCCCATTGCCCTGTAGCGGTGGCGAATGGGTTAATATGGGGTTAAAGCCACATTGCAATTGAAAGGTGACCTTAAGCCAGGTTAATAATTGAGAGCTGTCAATTAGACAACTATCAATTATTAATCCTATTGCATGAAATAAAAATAAAACACACACACTTTAATTAAAAATCATTTTAATGAAATAAAGACACAGTTTTTGACCATCTTTTATTTGACTGCAAAAACCATTTCCTGTAATAAAAATAAAATAAAAAAGCAAAATTATTCTTACCTATCCCATGCACAGTCAGGTCCCACGGTGTAATCCTTCAGAAAGGGTTAATGTTTACTGCAGGGACCGCAGCTAATGCTGCAGCCTCACAGTAAACCCCCAAATGAATGAGTTCCTCTCCTGGCTGACAGGAGAGGAAGTGGAAAGCTTAATTGATTGCTTTCCACTTTCACTTCAGGTCAGCCAGGGACACAATCAGTGACGTCAGAGGGAACTGATTAACAAAAATAGGGGTTCCCTTCGAATAAAAAATGGCGTGGGGTCCCCCCTATTTTTGTTAACCAGCCAGATGAAGCAGACCGCTGAGGCCTGGATTTTCAGGCTGTTAAGGAGCCAAGATCCATGGACCTTGCCAGCCTGATAATACCAGGCCACAGCAGTCTGCATATCTTGGCTGATTAACAAAAATAGGGGATCCCCTCGAAAAAAATTGGCGTGGGGTCCCCCCTATTTTTGTTAACCAGCCAGATGAAGCAGACCGCTGAGGCCTGGATTTTCAGGCTGTTAAGGAGCTAAGATCCATGGACCTTGCCAGCCTGATAATACGAGGCCACAGCAGTCTGCATATCTTGGCTGATTAACAAAAATAGGGGATCCCCTCGAAAAAAATTGGCGTGGGGTCCCCCCTATTTTTGTTAACCAGCCAGATGAAGCAGACCGCTGAGGCCTGGTTTTTCAGGCTGGTAAGGATCCAATATCCATGGAACTTGCAAGCCTGATAATACCAGGCCACAGCAGTCTGCTTAGCTTGGCTGGTTAACAAAAATAGGGGATCCCCTCGAAAAAAAAAATGGCGTAGGGGTCCCCCTATTTTTGTTAACCAGCCAAGTAAAATGCAGACTGCTGCGGCCTGGTATTAAAAGACTGTCAAGGCCCATGGATTTTGGCCCTCAACAGCCTGATAATACCAGGCTACAGCAGCCCCACATTTGGCGCATCAAAAGATGTGCCAATTGTGGCACTTTACCCGGCTCTTCCCACTGCCCTGTAGCGGTGGCAAGTGGGGTAATAAGGGGTTAATGTCACCGTTGATTGCACGGTGACAATAAGCCCGGTTAATAATGGAGAGGTGTCAATAAGACACGATCCATTATTAATCCCAAAGTTATTAAATGTATAAAAAAAAGACAAAGCAAGAAAAAAGTCTTTTAATGAAATAAAAGAGACAACACAGTTTTCATTTCTTTTATTATACTCTCATTCCTGCGACGCCATCGATCTCCTGTAAAAAAAGAAAAAAAAACAAACCAACAGTATACCACCTGTCCGACGCAGTCCATAGTAACGACAGTCCCACGACGATCCAGCTCTGCTACATCGCAATGACAGGCAGAGCCTGTCACCACGACGCAGCACAGCTGATTACCTGCTTCCCCGGCAGTGACGTCATCGGACTGACTGCTTTACGGTCGGGATTACCCAGCAGTCACTGCAGTTATCGCGAGAAAACTGCATGTGACCGCCGGGGAAAGATGATGGGGGCCATGAAGCAGTCCAGCCCGTGACCGCCGGAGATCTTCTGCCAGGTAAGTGCCGCTGACTCCTGACAGACCCGACCGACGGACACTGACAGTGACAGTGACAATCCCGATTCCGGTATCCGATAAGACGAAAATATCGGAACTAAGTATCGAAAGGCCGATAGAGCTAATATCGGCCGATACCCGATACTTGCGGTATCGTATCGCTCAACACTACATTACATAGTCAAAAACTGACTATCTGAATCCTTCTAAGCTCTATGTGGAAACAGTAAGTCTCTTTTCACTATTTGAGTCATAAGCCCCTGCAAAAGTCCCTGGCAGAGGGAGGAACAGAGCAGTTGGTTCAGGAGTTGAAGAGGAGGATGATAAATTTAGGGACAAGAGACTGCATGTTTCTACATAGAGCAAAGAAAAGAGAAGAATTAACCGGTGTAGAAAGGTAAAATGAGCAATTGTAAGTACACAGTGCTGTATAAAATGATGATTGGAATATGTTAAGAGGGTAAAAACTTTGATCGGAGGAGTGCTTCTTTAAGTCTAGGTTTATAGTAGCTTTATTGTGTTGTTTGTATATTCTAGTTTGCATTTTATAAGATGTTCTGTACACATTTTCTTAGTTCACAGTTGCAGCCTGGAGTGTACAAAGATGCATCAGTCAAGTCATCAAGCACGCTTACAAGAATTTGAGGATCATAGAAAGTTGGTGGCATATGCAGTACATTCCATATTCTGTGCTACAGATACAGTATACACAGTTTTCTTGCAAATTATAAGGTAGCAACGTTAGGCATGTGGTTACTCTCATTTGTTTGCATAGCCCCTGAGACTTACAATTTAACAATATACAATGTATCATATTACCAGATACTGAAGCACTGTTTCATTATGCATAACAATACAGCTCCTAGAGTATAACAACGCAGTGTTAAATTCTTTACAAGAAGATTAACATTAAATATGCATTTTAATTGTACACAGAATTAAACACTTAGCGGTGGCACTTATTTATATTGATTACATTTAGATTATTTCTCCTTTGCTGTGCACTATGAGGAGCTCTTTACCACATGGCATTATCAGAGAAATCACTAGAAATATTGCTATTAAATACTTATAAAATGCACAATGAT